>JAFIRS010001303.1:0-390754 GCA_018342105.1 Gonioctena quinquepunctata
ATGTATTTAAAATGTTTGTACTCACAGCAAACATAAGAAAAATCATTGACTGCCTATGCAAAAGAGGTGCATACGTTTTTCATGGCATTTTTTCGGAAAAAGCAACCATACCAATGTAGCAACGGATTGGTAATAGTTTCAAAGTCAATTAACTTCCAGGTCGTCCAGCGGTCTAAGGTGCTGGTTTACGAAAGGGAGCGTAGGTGAGCGTGGGTTCAAACCCCAGCTCGTGCAGCTTTTTTTTTCTTTCGAAATTGAAAAATTATTTGTTTGGGGCGAATATTCGCCCCAAAACAAACCATTTCCCATGTCTGAGAGCCGGCTGTAGAAAACCTGGCCGATCGAGTAACATAATGAAATGTTTCCACAAGCATTCATTTAATTTCACATATGTATGTGTTTAGTTCAAATCTTGTAAATTTCTACTTCTATTTGCCCGAATAATGTGAAATTTGGCAGGTGTTCGTAATTCTGGTGACAATGCATTATGGGATTTTCGTCAAAAAAAATGGCGGTTTCAATATGGCAGACGAAAATTGTGAATATAGTCCAATTTCATTAAAAATTGGTGTGTGGGAGCTTTTGAAGTCGGACATCATGGTTCCTCAGTCGAAAGTTATGAATTCAAGATGGCGGCTTCAGAAAGGCGATGTGTTTTGTTATTGTGGCCCGTTTCCATTCAAAATTGGTATGTGGGTTTTTTGGGGGTCGTAGATTATCAATTTTTGTCAGAATTCAATAAAAATGATTAAAAAAAATTGAGACAAGCTTTTATACAAAAAAATATTTCTCCAATTGTTTGACCTAGGTCATTCTATGAGTAGCAGATTCAGAAGCTTGCCGCGAATATAAATGGGTATTCTTGCGTGGCAAGATTTTGAATCTGTTACTCACAGAACAATCTAGGTCAAACAAGGAAATACTTTTTTCCTTTTTAGTGCATTTGTGTAAATTTTTTTCAATGATTTTTGTTACAATGTTAGCAGTCACAGATACCATAAGAAAAATTGTTAAGTGTCCGGGCAGAATTTGTTCACAAGTTTTGTATGCCCTCTCTAGGGAATATTTTTTGCACTGCAACCATACCAATGGAGTACCAGCTTGGAATTACTCTTGAAATTCAGTATTTAGAGCTTCAAACTACAACCACTACCTATTTTATGTTCGCGGCAAGCTTCTGAATTGTTACTCACAGAATAACCTAGGTCAAACAAGTAACGAATTTATGTTTCCTTTTTGGTGCATTTGTATGAAAGCTTTTTCTCAATAGTTTTCATTTAATTATTTTTAGTCTTTCATGAAATCAGTCATTCTATTGGATTCTGACAAAAATTGATGATGTATGACCCCAAAAAATCCACATACCAATTTTGATTGGAATCCGGTCACACGTCGTCTTCTTGGAGCCGCCATCTTGAATTCATGAATTTCGACTTAAAAATCATGATGTCCGACCACAAAAACCCCCACAAACTAATTTTGAATAAAATCGGACTATAATAACAAATGTCGTCGCCATCCTAGAGCCGCCATCTTGAATTCGTAGATTCTGACAAAAAAATCATAATCTTCGACCCCAAGAACCCCCACATACCCATTTCCATTGAAATAGGCCTATATCCACAAAATTCATCGCCATATTGGAGCCGCCGTTTGGAATTCATTAATTCTGACCAAAAAATCATGATGTCCAGCCCCAAAGCCCCCACTTACTAATTGTGAATGGAATAATCACAAAACTCGTCCGTCATATTGAAGCCGCCATTTTGTTTTTTCTTGGGCAATAATTCCGTAATGCATTGTCACCGGAATAATGAACACCCCCCATAAGATATCTCCAAGGCGTTCGATCGAGTTTGGCACCAGGGACTCCTCGCCAAGCTTCCGTCTTATGGCTTGCCCCCTCAGCTGTGTTCTCTGCTTGCTAGTTTTCTCTCAAACAGGTCTCTCCATGTAGTGGTCGATGGAGTTTCATCTGACACTCTACTCATAAATGCTGGTGTTCCGCAAGGATCTATTCTCGCACCAACACTATTTCTACTTCACATCAACGACCTGTTGAAAGCAACTTCATGTCCAGTACACAGCTTTGTCGATGATAGTATCCTCCATACCGCTTTCTCTTCCAGGGCCCCTATATCAGCCCGTGAAACCAGAAATGAACGAGGTAGAAATGTTAATAATATAAATATGGACTTAGCAACAATTCTCGAGTGGGGATCTAATAACTTGGTAGAATTCAATGCAAACAAAACACAAGCATGTCTTTTCTCTAGAAAAGCCGATCTCACTCTAACATAACTTTGTCAGGAGTAACCATACCACTGAAGTCATCCATATCGATGCTTGGTATTACTATCAGCAATAACCTTTCCTGGGAAAATCACGTGAGGTCCATTGCCAAAAGTGCATCCCAAAAACTTGGTTTTTTGTTTCGTGCCAAGAGCTATTTCACCCCCACTCAGCTGCTTATGATCTATAAGGCACAGATCCGACCTGTCCTGGAATACTGTTCCCATATTTGGAGCGCGGCACCTAAACTTATCCTGAGGCTATTGGATTCTGTCCAAAAAAGGGCAATTCGTCTCGTCGGTGATGCCTCGCTTACAAACTCGCTCACTTGTCTGGAACACCGTAGAAAAGTTGGCGATTTGTCTCTATTTTATAGATATTTTCATGGGCGATACTCTTCTGAAATATCAACAATCGTTCCTGCTTTGGCAGTCTCTTCAAGATTAACCCGTCGAATTCAGTCATCACACCCCTTCGTGGTCACTTTGGAGACCTGCAGAACATCACTTTCCAAAGACTCGTTCATCCAACGAACAGCGAGGCTTTGGAACTAATTGCCTAGGGAGGTGTTCCCCGAGGCATACAACCTCCAGAAATTTAAGAACACCAACTCCTACCTTCTTTCCCTTGGTTCCCACGATGTTCTCTGAACATTACAGGATATCCCTTTTCGTGGAAACCAGAACATGAAAAAAAAAAAAAAAAAAACTCCACGTTATTCGGACAACTTGAAGTAGATTAAAATTCACTTACAAGATTTCAACTAAACACATACATATTATGTGAAATTAAATAAATGCTTGTGAAAACATTTCATTCTGTTACTCGATCGGCCAGGTTTTCTGCAGCTAGCTTTCAGACATGAGAAATGATTTGTTTTGGGACGAATATTCGCCCCAAACAAATAATTTTTCAATTTCGAAATAAAAAATAAAAAAAAGCTGCCCGAGCTGGGGTTCGAACCAACGCCCACCTACGCTTCCTTTCGTGAACCAGCACTTAAGTTAATTTGTTTTGAAACTATTACCAATCTGTTGCTACATGGTATCGTTGCTTTTCCGAAAAAAGGCCATAAAAAACTTATGCACCACTTTTGCCCAGTCAGTCAATGATTTTTCCTATGTTTGCAGTGAGTAATAACATTTTAAAAACATTTCATTCTGTTACTCGATTGGCCAGGTTTTCTCCTGTCCCCTCTTGGACTAAAAGAGGCTGAAGAGCCATATCGACCCCCTTACAATCTGCAATCTATGCGAACTTAATTGAGAGACCTGTTATCAAAAGATGTACGGCGTGTAAAAGGGCAAATGGCGTTCATTTTGTCCATCTTCAGTGATTAAAAAATATTCATTAGTATTATTATCTTATTTATATCAACACATTTGTAACAACAAATTTTTTTGCCCAGCGCCGCGCCGCGTGGCGTCGCACCGCTCGGCACCGCTCTAGAAACCATGAAGCTATAGTGTCAACATTACCAACACAAAAATCACCAGACGATAATGTAAATATCGAGGAAAACAATTTAAAAATGTTACTGATATTTTGTCTATATCTTTTTTATTTTGATCCTTACGATATGTTTACGAATCGAGGTTTATATCGCCAAAGGAGTTTCAATTCTGTCGCGTTTTCTGAGTTGCACTCGCTCTGTTTTTAATTTTTTGAATATTCCTTGAATAAGGAAAAAGGGTTCTGTGCCCTTTGAAATTGCCATAAAAATTATTTCAGAAGAGAAATTTGAATAACAATGTCACTTCAGAATTGGCTTTAACTGAGCAACTTTAAATTCAACAGAGTAATTGACACATTATATATAAATATATATATAAATATATATGAATATATATATTTATATATATAGGACTGGAGTTTTCTTGGGTATTTGGTTCGTGGTAGGAGTAAACGAATAAAACTAGAAGATTTTCATCTTGTATTCAAGGGATGTGACGTTTCGCTTGAGAATTCTAAGCTTCATCTGACATTTTTTCATATAAAACTGTAATGTAGAAAATATGGGGATAGTTTGAGTTCCAATTTCTTGAATGGTTTTTTGGTTCTTACCTACAAACACAATTTCGGCTAGCATTTTAGGGAGCCACTTAGGACACAAAATTCTTTTTTTCTCTTCATTTCGAGAAGGGTTAGGTGTAATTTTTCATAAGTGATTGGAAGTAGAAGTACAATTATTTTGGTTTTTGTATGTACAATGTTATGATATTCTGTCACAGACGAAGGTTCTGGTATATTTTGTTGGTGGTTAGGATAAATTGACTTTTTCAAATGACATTTGACACTCTTTTCAGTGATTTTCATGTTCTTTGGTTTTGCTGTGTATTTGTGCTGCTCTCTATTGTCATGATTTCAAACTAACAAGATGGTGGAAATTATGGTTTTTGTGTTCTTTAATTTCCACCATCTTGTTAGTTTAAAATCATGACAATAGAAAGCAGCACAAATACACAGCAAAACCAAAGAACATGAAAATCACTGAAAAGAGTGTCAAATGTCATTTGAAAAAGTCAATTTATCCTAACCACCAACAAAATATACCAGAACCTTCGTCTGTGACAGAATATCATAACATTGTGCATACAAAAACCAAAATAATTGTACTTCTACTTCCAACCACTTATAAAAAATTACAACTAACCCTTCTCGAAATGAAGAGAAAAAAAAAATTGTGTCCTAAGTGGCTCCCTGAAATGCTAGCCGAAATTGTGTTTGTAGGTAAGAACCAAAAAACCATTCAAGAAATTGGAACTCAAATTATCCCCATATTTTCTACATTACAGTTTTATATGAAAAAATGTCAGATGAAGCTTAGAATTCTTAAGCGAAACGTCACATCCCTTGAATACAAGATGGAAATCTTCTAGTTTTATTCGTTTACTCCTACCACGAACTAAATACCCAAGAAAACTCCAGTCCTATACAATTGATGGTTCAAGATACTAAAAAGAAAAGATATATATATATATATATATATATATATATATATATAATATGTATATGTTGTTATGTTAGGAAATGTTGTGAAATAATTAAACTTATAATAATAATTATTATTATTATTAGGTAATTTAGTTATCGTCGATAATGCTGTGTTGTTTTGCAATTTTCTTTACCTTTCTACTACTTATACTATGCTCTAGTCGGTGCATATGTATCAAGAGGGCAGTCCTGAAGTAGTTCTATTATCAAAAGTGTGTGACCAACGAAATATCTAATGAAAATCCACAATTAAATCATGTCAAAATTCAAATTTATAGAAAACATTGAATTTAAGGTAAGATCAACTGATACATAAGTTTTGAACATCCTGTATGACAATTCACATCAACAGAAAACCCGCCAATAGGATATCGAGAGAGTTAGTGTGGGAAAAGTGATGATATATGGAAGATGTGATAGCAGAAATTGTAAAAATATAATTTTATACCAATTTGTAAATAGTATGTAAGTTTTGGCTGAACATTCATCAAAATTCCATGCTAAAGGACTGACCATGATTTTAAATATTCTTCCCATTGATAATTATCACTTATATTCATATTGCACCATTTCTATTATTGTTTCTTTTTTGTATAAGGTATTTTTCGCAGAGTGGGGCAGTTTTAATGGTTTCTATCTGAATAAAAACGATTAGTTGTTTATTTTCTGCAATCTGTGTTTTATCTAACCACACTTTTTTCCCCACTGAACAGCATTTCTTATCGAATCGTTAGTGCCAAGTCGGCAATACAGATCACAGAACCGACTTCTGAGAAGGAGCTGACTCATGTTCATAGGCGTACCTGACTGAGCTGGGATAAGGTAAGAAGAGGTTTAAAAAGAGAATGGTAAGATAACATAGCCGGAGTTTCCATTTGTTATGATAGGGATTCATAAATTGAAATCTGTGAAATAAATTCACAAAATATATATAAATTTGAAATCAATAACAAACAAAATATATATATATATATATATATATATATATATATATATATATATATATATATATATATATATATATATAATATCCAGTGTAACCACTGCTATGGACTTCAATAGGCAATTTTGTGACGGGGTGACAAGTGACACATTTGAATTGTTCAAAACAAATGGAGTTACTAATTGGGAATTACTGCACATGGGTTACCAAGGGATATATATATATATATATATATATATATATATATATATATATATATATATATATTAAAACGACAAATTAACGAAGTCAACAAACAGAAGCCAGCCGCACATTTGCGGTTTCGGTTAGCAGACCCTGCATTCCAGGGCAACAACCAACGTCACCACGGAGGCAGCTAGAGCTACCTCCGTGACATCCGAGTCCAGGATTATAGAGATGAAAGGGAGGAATATCGAGAGGACTGTTGAACAAAATGGAAGAAATTTAATGGACATAGCCCTCAAAGAGAAGTGTTAACCGTAGACACGTGTTTCGGGCTCTCGGCCCTCATGTCGTTCTATCCTTGCACTTCTTCACCGTACTGGTGAGGGCCGAGAGCCCGAAACACGGTTATCACTTCTCTTTGAGGGCTATGTCCATTAAATTTCTTCCATTTTATATATATATATATATATATATATATATATATATATATATATATATATATATATATATAAATGTATGTATAAACTTTCAAGGAATAACTGAGTAAAAAAATCATGAATAAAATTGAGAAAAGACAATATTTATATATATTTATATATATATATATATATATATATAAATATTGTCTTTTCTCAATTTTATTCATGATTTATTCATGATTTTTTTACTCAGTTATTCCTTGAAAGTTTTTCGAAAGGAAATTCTCAAAAGATTCTTGACTTCCAAAAATTTCCATGTTCATCTATGGGCAGGTGATAAAAAAGTGTGTTTTTTTTCTGAGTAAACATGAAATAATGTCGTAAATTTCCGTAATTGATTATTTTAAGATTTTGTATATGATTTCAATCATCGTTTTTCTTAACCAGTCTCCGTGAAAAAAGTAATTTCTCCGATATTAATATTTCGTCTGTAGAACAAAGGAATTATTGATACCGATAATATTAGATTTAAAAAACCAAAAAAACAATTTCCATCAAACTTACATGACAAAAAGCCGAATTTGAAGCATTTTAGCCGCATTCCACCTGGTGTCAAGACTGGCAGACGGTACAGCTGATCGTGGAAAACCGGATACATAAAACACTTCAAGAAGACTTTCAAAATGCTTCTTTCACTATGATTGAACCCAGGAGCTGTCGACGTAACATTGGGCTCATCAAAAACAAGATGAATCCTTACTTTCCGTAAAACTATTGCCAGTGGATGGTTTTAAATTGAATACAAGGGTGAATAAAAAACAATACTTATAAAAAAATATTTGAGGTTGGAGCGGATGTGTTTAATGAAATTTAGCATTTCTAATGGAAACAACATATATATTTTCGATTGCCTCCTTATCATTTCATGAAGCATTTGTCATACCTTCAGTTCAATACATAAATATATTTGTTTCCTAAACAAATAATTGTGCTTATTATTCTCAGTTTTCAATTCTCAGCAAGGAAGAAACAGAACAAATTGCAAAGTGGTATTTCTCAACGCTTGATGATTCTTCAGATCTCTTTCTACTTGTCTAATCTACGAAAGACCTCATGGAAGATACAGTCCAGCCGTATTTGTCTAAAATACATCACGAAAATTTGAAGCTTCTTGATAGCCGCTGCAGAAAATGTTCGAAACTCTACTATCAAGAGAAAAAATTAAAGCCCACAGCATTTCATTAGACGGGTTTTAGTTATCAAAGCTAAGACTCTCCTTGAATATCTTGCTTACTTTAACAAATTCAGCGCTGTGCGGGTTTATATTCTACCAGATGATCCCACAACTGTTGATATTAATAACCAGATAAATTTAACGAGATAATTTTGATGGTGACGATGTATATCAAAATCAACTATATATGTTTATATTTATATTTATATATATATATATATATATGTATATATATATATATATATATACAATTTTTGAATTGAGTTGAGTTGTAACATTTTTAGATTTCGGAGACAAATCTGGATCAGAATATTTTAAAGAGTTTTCACGCTTACTTAATTTCTTTAGAGTAACTTTCAATATTGCATCTAGGTGGCAATGATCGGAAGTGAACTAATCTGAGGACCTCAGGTGATGTCAGAAAATTACAATCGCAAAAGTTTCATCAACAAGTATGATAGATAGGAATAAGGCAAATTGGCAAAATTAAATTTTTCTGTCTAACTATATTTTTTCAAATGGAGACCATTTTTTGACTTTCCGAAAAAATGATTTTTTCGTTTCGTAACATTTGAGGCGTTATACTTCTAAATGTCCGTAGAATTATTCCTTCTAAGATTTCAAGAGTGGCTGGGGCATAGTAAACCTTTTCTTTAACATATCCCCAAATAAAGAAATCGAGCTCAGTGAGATCCGGTGAGCGACATGACACCGTACTGGACCATTGGTTGCAACAACTTGATTATTAAAAGGCTCTATTAAGTAATTAAGAACTTCTCTGGTATTATGAGGGGGTGCTCCATCTTGTTGGGAGTAAATTTGCTGTAAAGCTGGTGAAGGTAGATTATTAAGATGATCCTCGATTTCATTTTGAAGAAAACCTAAGTACCTAACCCCTGTTAACTGACCTTGATACAATATTGGCCCAATTATTCTGTTTCCAACGATACCAGCTCAGACATTGACGCCAAACCTTTCTTGAAAATTGCCCTCTCTCATTGTATGTGGATTTTGTTGGGCCAAGTATCGAGTATTTTGCTTATTGAACATAACTGGGTTAACTGGGTTAACTCTATGATTTTGAAGCAGCCAATTACAAAACATTACCCGTCTTTCGCCATCGTCAGCATACAAATGTTGATGTAACTGATATTTAAATGCTCGATACCTGCTTTTTCAGTATTTTTCTTGCTTATTCGGGACTTATCTCCATACTCGACTAATTTATCTCAAAGAAACTGTTTTATCATCCTCAACCATCGCAAGAACGTTAATCTCAGGCTCTTCGTTTATGATAAACCTTTGTTCCGCCTCTCGATTTCCTTCTTGCCTAAAACGATTCTTAACATACGGAAAATACTGATGGGCTGGATGTTGCGGATTGGAATATCTCTGAGCATACAACTGAGCAGCATTCTTCGAACTTCTATGACATTCTCCAAATATTAATAACATATCCACTTTTTCACTTTGAGTATACACTATTTTGAAGAAAAATTTAACAGAAATTTGACGAAAATTAAAAAACTTTCAATGTCTGCTCGTAAAACTTATGTCACTGTCTCACCTAAGTGAGTGTTTTGTTTTCCAAAGGAAAATAACTGCAAAATATTATGCATCATGGCTATCCATGGCACACTTGACAAAAGTAAATAAATTATCATACAGTATATTCCTCAGTTATATATAATTTATGTTCTTATTTTTAATCCTATCGCTAATCAATTAGTACCGTTAGATTCGTCAAAAAAACCTTTTATCGGAAAGTGTTTGTTAAAAAATTATCGCCCTTTGAAAAATAATGGTTAAACAAGAAAATGTAATTTTGCCATTTTGTCTTATTCCTATCTATCATACTAGTCACTGAAGCTTTGCGATTGTAATTTCCTGACATCACCTGAGGTCCTCATATTAGTTTACGTCCGATCATGGCCACCTAGATGCAATATTAAAAGTGACTCCCAAAAATGAAGTAGGCGTAAAATCTTTTTATTATGTTTCATTCTGATCCAGAATTGTCTCAGATCCAAAAATGTTACAATATACAGGGTGTTCCATTTAAAAATTCAAAACCGGAGATACTTCCGGTGAAACCGGAAGTGACCGAGAAGTGAAAAATATGCGAAAATTATCCTCTACACAAACGATTTACCTATACTAAATCTCATTTTGATACACTTAATATTCCAGAAGTTATGACTTGTCTAATAGATTCGTTAACACCCGGTATATATATATATATATATATATTTGACAAACTGAAAATTGTATACGTAAACGCTCAGTGCATCAATAACAAAATAAGTCAGTTTGAAGTACTCATATTCCAAGAGAAACCTGATGTATTATGTATCTCTGAGTCCTGGTGCAACAATTCAAATATAAATACTATTCAATTCAGTGAATATGTCCTTGATACTCACTTTACTAGACAAAACCATATTCATGGTGGTACTTTGATTTTCATTCGAAAAAATTTCAGTTTCAAAAACGATACCTTTATAAACAAACTTTCACAAGAACTTCAGTTCGAGGTTTGTGCAGTATCTTTCCAGTGCCATGGTAACAAATATTGTTTATTATCAGTTTATAGACCACCAGCTGGAATCATTGAAACATTTATAAATGGACTCTCTGTCGCATTGGACTACTGTAATGAAAAATTCAAAAATATAATTGTTTGTGGTGACATAAACATATACTTTTTATGTGAATCAAATGATAAATCATTCTTCACCGATCTCCTCAGTAGCTATAAACTAAACATACAAAATTTGGAACCTACGAGGGTCTTTACAAATGTAAATGGCAAATCGAGTGAGAGTAAAATTGACAATTTTTTTACGAATATATGCAATTCGAAATATCTTGGAATAGTTAAAAACATGAATATTGCTGATCATTTTGGTATCATATTCGAATTGATTCTGGACATGAATCCCATAAATGAATACAGGTTTAACCATGAAACCGTATCCTTCGGAAATACAAGTGACGAGAATCTTCGCATTTTACAATCCTTTCTAGAGAAAGAAACCTTTTGGTTGGTTTTCAAATGCTCTGAAAATATTCATATAATATATGAGACTTTCCTAAATACTCTTCAGTATTTTATTGACTTATCATGTCCTACAGTTGTAAAAAATGTAACAGAAACTCAAATACACACCAGTGGGTGAACAAAGATATTATTTCTATGAGTGAAGAATTGAAAGAATTATTCTGGGTGATGAAAAACTCAAATGATAGCCATGTAACTGAAATCTACAAGGAATCTGGAAAAGTCTATCTACGAACAATTCAAAATACAAAAAGCGCATTTTACAAAAAAAAAATTGAAGAAACAGGTCATCACCACAAACAAAAACAAATATGGAATATAGTCAGAGAAAAAATAGGAAATTCAAGATCTACATCAAATATTCAAATAAAAGTAGAAAATGAAATAGTTGAGAACAAGAAAGTCATTGCAAACGCTTTCGGTGCCTTTTTCTCAAACAATGCAAAAATTCCATAGAGCAACACTTCGGCTCGAAAGTATTCAACGATTTTACTTCAATGTATAAAACTAATACATTCTATTTTTTCCCTGTTTTGGGCTGTGATGTCCTAGATGCAATAGGTTCACTGAAAAATTCTAACTCAGTTGGAATAGACTGTATATCCACCAAAATCATCTAGAGTATCGCTGTGTACATCGCTGAACCTTGTAAATCGATCAATAGAGTCAGGAGAATTTCCAAATTACCTAAAAACAGGTTTAGTGACTCCTATTTTCAAAAAGGGTGATACATCTATCATGAGTAATTTCCGACCAATAACAGTACCGACTGTGATAGGTAAAGTTATTGAGAGATGTGTCGATAACAAAATGTATGCATTCTTAACCAGATTTGAAATTCTATCAAAGTACCAACATGGTTTTTGTCCAGAAAAGTCGATTGAAAGTGCTTCCTGGAACTTTTTTGAATATATTCACAATTCTATAGATAAAGGAAAATATGTTGGAGCACTCTTTTTCGATCTATCGAAAGCATTCGATACCATTGACCTAAACATTATCGAAAGCAAACTCTACTCTTTAGGATTTCGTGGTACTTTTCTGTCGTGGTTAGTCTCATACATGCGCCTCAGAAAAATATCTGTCAAAATTGAAGAGCATAGGTCTTATTTCTATTCTATGGACCTGGGAGTTCCTCAGGGTTCCATCTCAGGTCCACTGATTTTTTTATTATTCATAAACGATCTACCACTTCATATAAGCACACAATGTATAGTTCTCTATGCTGATGATTCAACTTTGGCTGCGGATGCTGACAGTCCCGAGGAACTCCACGGTAAATTGAATATATTGTCAAAGGACTTCACAACCTGGTGTGAAAAAAATTCTTTAATTGTGAACTCAGACAAAACAGTGTGTTTGCAGTTCTATCGCAGATCAAAAATTGTAACAAATTTTCAAGTAAGAGTGATGGATGATGTGATTAATCTCTCTGAAAATACTAAATTTCTCGGAACTTTCGTAGATAGTGATATGAGATGGCAAGCAAATATAAATGCTGTTTGTAAAGTGGTTATTATGCCATTCTACAACTGAAAAATATTTTTGATATAACTCAATTGATCAATATTTTTTATGCCATAATCTACTACCACATCTCCTGTAATATCAACATCTGGGGCAGCTCCAGCAACTCCAACAGAATATTTATTCTACAGAAAAGAGTCATCAGACTCATTTTCAATCTAAAGATTAGAGATTCGTGTAGAGAATATTTTAAAAGATTCAATATCTTAACATATCCATGTATATATATTTTTAAATGTATAATGTTATTTCTGAAACAGAAACATATGTACGACACTGTTTCCCAACATCATAACTATTCCACTAGAAACGGAGATCTCATCAGGATCCCGACTCATAACACATCATTCTTCAAAAACAGTCCGTCATATACAGGAATTACATTTTTCAACAATCTTCCAACTGATCTTAGGAAAATTCAAAACAAAAATATGTTCAAATCGAAATTGAAGAAATATCTGCAAGAAAACTGTTTCTACAGCATTTCTGAATTTTTTAACTCAAAATAAAATGTTAGTTCTGTCTGTGTATATATGACATTTATATTTTACATTTGATTTGTTTTAAATTCCAGATAAAATATTGGTTCTATCTGTGTATATGTGACATTTATATTTTGTATTTTGGTATTTTGATTATTTGTCTACCATTTTGTATTCTTGACGTATCCTATATCATGTATTTGATCTTAAAGGATTCAATAAATCATTATTATTATTATTATTATATATATATATATATATATATATATATATTTTTTGGAGGTTCTTGGGATGTAGATTCAATAAGAGAAATGAGAGTTTTTAGATAGACGTTTCGCCTCTGGCCAGAGGCTTCATCAGTATTGGCTTTTTTTTTTAATTCATTATAAGTAGGTAATATTTTGTTCAACGACATTGCTGAAAGAAACAATCATTATTAAAAGGGGGACAATAGAGATACCGTTGAGGTAATAATGTGAGTTTGTTTTGATCATAATTTTTTTTCTACGGTACGTACCTTGGCATAACATCAGGGTTATTAAACAACCAGAAATAGGTTTAATAACCCTGATGTTATGCCAAGGTACGTACCGTAGCAAAAAATTTATAATCGAAATAATCAAAACAAACTCACATTACCACCTCAACGGTATCTCTATTGTCCCTCTTTTAATAATGATTGTTTCTTTCAGCAATGTCGTTGAACCAAATATTACCTACTTATAATGAATAAAAAAAAAGCCAATACTGATGAAGCCTCTGGCCAGAGGCGAAACGTCTATCTAAAAACTCTCATTTCTCTTATTGAATCTACATCCCAAGAACTCCAAAAATAAAGAAGCCAATCTTGGGAGGAATTTAAAAAAAAAAATATAAAAGATTAAAACCATTCTCCCCAAATATATATATATATATATATATATATATATATATATATATATATATATATATGTATAGACGATTGAAATCATATTATTGGGTTCTGGGGAACATGATCGGCGAAGATATATCAAAATTTTTTGTAAGACTTGTGATGACGGGACTAATAATGGGTAGTATTACTATTGAAATCTAACTAAAATATATTTTATTGATCAAACGATACAAAAAAATGGTCATACCATCCTCTGTTTTCCACCGTATTATTGTGTACTAAACCCAGTAGAATCTCTGTGGTGTTAAATAAAGGGAATGCTAGAAAATGTTACAATATGCTAAAAGTATACTTTTTAAAGCACAAAAATATAAAATTTATTCTTGTATATTCAACTGTACTGGATCTGGAATAAAACTAATTTGGACTTGAACATTTCTTCTTCTATTTATCATAGTGAATTATCATCAGTCGGGCGAAGCCTACCCTGGAATTCTGGCAGTAGACACTATCAGACACTAGCTTACCTCCTTCATATCCGACAGTGAATTTTTTTTGCTTCAAATTTTGAGGATTGTTTTCATAATAATTAAACAAAATCAAGTTCTGGGAGTACTCCCAAGTGAAGAGGATACATGAGTAAAAATACAGAAATTACTTGAAATTATTTCGAGAAGAGTGATTAAAAGTTTTTCTCTTTCTCTACTTTTCAAAACAATTTACCAATTGAATATTATCGTGAAACCGCAAACAGCACCAATCCAGACAGTTTTCGAACTACTGAAATAAATTCGATTGTTCCGAGGGGAAATTCAATTAAGTTTTATATCAGAGGCTCTCGTCTTATCTTCCTTAATTTTCTCCATAACGCAAAACTCCAATTACTCCTTTATTGGATTATCAAGGTGGCTTGAATGTATTGAAGGATGTCGGAATCTGAAAGACGAAAACGCAAACAAGAATAATGTATTCTAAGCTTAAAATCTTGAGAATGGCTGAGGTACCTAAACATGAAATTTTAGGCCAAAAACCAGAATAATGAAATTATAACAATAATAAGAAAATACCCCATCCTCCTAATAAAATAAATAAGAGTTCTGTTCACTTGTAAGAAGTGTTTTCAGTATCAGTTGGATGCTCCAAAAATTCTCTTTGGAAAGCTGATTCAAGTATATGGAGCCACTTAGAAATCGTGATATTTTTTATCTAGCCGTTGATAATGTAATGTAATGAAATTTGGGCTCTTTAAAACTTTTTATACATATACATTTTAATGGAGCTATTTCTCATGTCAACTTACTCTGAGGCCCTTTTTATCATAGTATATTTCGAAAAAAATTTGACCAGAAGATGATTTATTGCGTTTGAGACACCTTTAATAATTTATCAGTTTGTCATTTGAAATTTATGACATGAACAGAACATGACTTTTATTACATTACGATTACAAGTAAAAAACAGTCAATCACTGTTCTTTTCAGGATCTCGTTCATCAAGATAAAAAACGGAACCCTTACAAGATCACTGAGAAGTCCGGCTTATGTCTGTCGGTCTGTCTAGCTCCAGACATCTATCAGAGGCTATTCAAGCCTAAAATTTGGCATAGTAATCACATCTAGAATACCAAAATTACTCTTCTGTATATTTCGCTTAGGAACGTTTAGTGAATGATCGTAGAAATAATAATATAACATGATATGATAAGAGTATTCAACAATACAATGAGAGTAGCATTTTCAAATCAATTACACATAAATTTCATTCTGTTTATCTTCTACTTTGTTCTGAATAAACTGGTGAAATGATGAAGTAGTTTCCCTGAAGTTGAACTTCTTGTATGTGATTTATGAAAACCATGAAAAAAATAAGAAAAAAAAACAATCATATATCGAGAAAGTTGTCGTATTTGTCACTTTCGGTATGATTGATTGATTTCAGTCCAGATGTACGTTCCGGATTGTAGATGTATTCTTATCGTCATGTTTCCTCAACCTTCAACTCTCGTGCGAAAATGTTGTGAAAAAAACATATCTAAATGTGTCATCCATTTTTAAAGTTAATCTTATGTTTTGTTCATATTCTTGAATGCTACCCAGTACGGACGTCTTAAATTGAAACTTCGAAAACAATAAGGTCTGCGTGTATATATGCAGGGTGTAATCTAACTTCACAACCACTAACTGTTGATAATCCATTTGAAAATAAAAATATTTTTCCATTGATAATTTCACAATAAGTCCTCAATGAGCCAGAAAAAAAATACAAAACATATGTTTTACCTACCAAAACTTCGCTAATTTGCCGTTCTAAAAATTTGTGCGAATAAAAACAAAATTTTTTTCAATTTGAATTTTCAACCACTATAATTTGCTATAAAATATAGACAAGAAGTAATATTTCACACCCTGTAAATATATATATATATATATATATATATATATATATATATATATATATCCCACAATCATGATTATTCAACAAGATCCGCATGTTTATTGAATAATAAAGACATAGGTTAGCCGTTAGTCAAAAAAACTCGCTAAATTTGAATTTATACAACTGTCTCCATCCTTCAGTTAAATCTTTGGATTTCAGAAATTTCAAAAATAATATCAAGAGATATCTTCTCAACCACTGTTTCTACACAATCGAAGAATATGCTGCTGTAGCTGGTCAATTCATAGTTCTTGAAAAATGATTCTGTGATAAAGCCTGTTCTCATGTTTGTTGACTTTTTTATATTCATATTTTATTTTATTCCCAATCATGTGACACTGTGATCATTTCAAGAAATTTTGTTATGCCAGTTTTATTTATAAAATTGATTACTTTTATCTAGAGACGTTGTTGCTCATTTTAAGTGTTTGACATAGTATCTATAGTATATATGACTTGCCATAAATGTATTTTGTATATAAAGTGGTCAAATAAATTACTCTACTCTACTCTACTCTATTTTCTTCAGTTTCTTGACCACATATGTATTTTCTTCAATTTTTCGGAATAAAGGTCTGCTTCAATCAATTCATATAATTTCTCTTAACTACGTTTCGACATGGTATTCGTTACCATCAGGTTGAAACACTAAAATAAAAAATATGGAGTTTGAGACATATTTCACTCAACACAATATTGAAATGTATGCACTAAAATGATTCTTCAAAAACATATGGTTCGAAATATAACACGTTATTCAACTCAATATAAAAATATCCGTAACATTTATGAGTATTCACTTACAAATTATTTTATTTGAATTTTGCGTTCGCATCGTACGAACGTTATTGTAGGTGTGACTGCGTCGGAGTTATCGGGAATGGTTTGTTTATCTTTCATGCATTTTTACCCTCTTCATAAGTACACCGGATTGTTCATATTGAGTTCTAGTATATGAGCCGGACTGTATTTTTCTGGCAGCATGTAAAGATCAGTTTTCATTATTATTACTATATACAAAGTTAAAGAAGGTTGTTATAAATCTGGCTTAAGTTTTTGATATCATTTCTATTGTTGATTCTATTGGAGTCCTTTTAAATATGTATCATTTCAGGGAATGTTCTTACTCTTGGATTCCTTTCTTTGGTAAAAGTTTCTGCCACCTACGATTTATCAAAATTCCTCTCAGAAATTATTTCAAATGTTATTGGAAAAAATGATTACTATGTGAAAAACTCCTGGGAATTTGTGGAGTTTGTCTGCAACATAACAGTTTCACAAAATCATATAATAATCTCTCTGGATATAGTTTCTTCATATACAAATATAGATACAAAATAAGCGATAGATATCATAAAAGAAAAATGCCATGAAATACAAAGTACACAACACTAACCTTGGAAGAGTTTTTGAAAGGAATTGAACTATGTTTAACCTCAAAATACTTTCAATATGAAAATAAATACTAGTCACAAATATTCGGAATTGCAATGGGATCTTCAATTGCTGCAACAGTAGCAAATCTGGTTATGGAGTATGCTGAAGAAAAGATCATCAAATCACTAACTTTCAAACCGATATTCTTCAAACGATATGTAGACGATTGTTTAACCTGTATTCCTACGGACAAAGTCGATGAAATTTTAGAAAAAATTAATAAATATCATCCTAGACTGAAATTTACAATGGAAAAAAAAATAGAAAAACAAATAAACTTTCTCGACACAACAATAATACACGATAATACTGGAAAAATTTTCACAAACTGGTTTATTAAACCAAATGCATCAAATCGTAACACAAACTATTTGTCAAACGCACCCCTCAGTTACAAAAAAAAATATTATTCAAAATTTAACTGACAGAGCTATAAAGCTTGCTCACCCAAAATTCAGCAAAATTAATATAGAAATAATCAAGAATATATTGAAAGAAACTAATTACTCCAGCCACTTTGCAGAAAAAACAATAAAAAACGAATACATGCGATCTACAATAAAAATGATAATGAAGTAAAGAAAACAACAACATACATACCTTTACCATACATAGACAAATTATCGAATAAAATTAATAAAACAATGGAAAAACACAACATAACTATTTCACACCGACTGAAAAATACGAACAAAACCATTTATTGAAAATTAAAACCAGAAATACCAAAAAACAAACAAACTCATACAGTAATTCTATATACCTTGTAAAGATTGTCAAAGTACCTAAATAGGTCAAACAAAACAATATTTGCAGAAATAAGTACAAGCCCACAAATACTCAAAAACTGACATTACAGCCTTATCCAAACACGAAACAGAAAATCAACATAAGTTTGACACTAACAACGTTGAAATTTTGACCAAAGAAAGGAATCCAAGAGTAGGAACATTCCTTGAAATGATACATATTTAAAAAGACCCCAATAGCATTAACAATAGAAATGATATCAAAAACTTCAGCCAGATTTATAAAAACCTTTTTTAACTTTGTATACTTTTAATATTAATGAAAACTGATCTTTACATGCTGCCAAAAAATACAGTCCGGCTCATATACTAGAACTCAATATAAACAATCCGGTGTACAAACCATTCCAGATAACTCCGACGCAGTCACACCTACAATAACGTTCGTACGATGCGAACGCAGAATTCAAATGAAATAATTTGTAAGTGAATACTCATAAATGTTACAGATATTTTTATATTGAGTTCAATAACGTGTTATATTTCAAACCATATGTCTTCAAAGAATTATTTTAGTGCAATATTGTGTTAAATATGTCTCAAACTCCATATTTTTTATTTTAGTGTTTTAACCTGATGATGAAAAATACCATGTCGAAACGTAGTTAAGAGAAATTATATGAATTGATTGAATCAGAGCTTTATTCCGAGAAATTGAAGACAATGTATATATATATATATATATATATATATATATATATATATATATATATATATATATAATATAAAAACTGAGGATCATAACGGGACTACTGCAGAGTGCGAAAGCTCCTTCATAAAATCGGACCTATTGAGAGCGCAATGTGTCACTTTTGCAAAGCTCTTTGCTTTTGCTTGGCTATGTATAGATGCAACGGTGTGGAACGAACAAGATTCCATCGTATGGACCACGGACAACTGGAACTCAAAGACTTGGAAAAGGTATCATCATCAGCAGCGCGGGACTAGAAGATGAACTCCAATTTAATTAGGATCGGGCCACAATAGATATGAGAAAGTGGCAGTGGAAGGGGCGGCTATCGTTCCACCCAAAAAAATCCTAGTCTCAGAAACACTACACTTGAGGTCATACCCACAGCTTAATATCTAGGCAACCACACTGATTCTTTTTTGAGATGATATGTTAAGGCTCGCAATATTACGAATAAGCTCAGAGCTTCAATTTTTATATTCAAACAATGAGGTGAATATACATTATGCAACCATTTGGAAATTGATAACTTCGCTTCTGTAAAATTAATTTTACTATATGATATAATTGGCTGAGGCGGAACCAGGAATAATAATTCAAACCTTATCAATACATTCGGAAATTAATATTGAAAATGGTTATCAAAAAACCTAGCAGATATTGTGGAAACAAGTTCTCTAATGAATCATTATGTTATGCTAAGAATACCAATACCATATGTATGCGTGTGAAACAACATTCATTAATTCATGCAATGATATATATATGATTTGGTTTGTTTCTTGAAACTTACATGTATTATACATAGGAATTAATTGTTGTGGAGGAGGTTCGTATAACTGACATTCACTGAGGCTTTTTTTTCCATTTTATTTTGTTGACGTTTCGACAGGGGGCCTTCCTTCAGTGAACATTTATTTTCGGTAACATCGTGACAAGTAATGAAATCTAGTACAAAGGCAGGTAAACATGTTTTTGTGCCTATAAACATCAGTTTGATAGGCTCTGGATTCTTACTAGGTGGTGAAGTTGTGCAAGGGTTATAGTGTGGCAATGTTTTAGTATTTCTTTTAGGAACTGATCGATGAAATGCATGATGCGATGATACTTGGTAACATCCCAAAAAATCGTGCATTTTGGAGCTTCTATTAATTTTGTTCGAGATGAAACGTAGGCAGCTTGGTTAAGTTGACATTGCCACATAAATACCATATATAGGCACAAAAACCAGTTTACCTGTCTTTGTGGTGAATTTTATTACTTGTCACGATGCTATCAAAAATATATGTTCAGTGAGGGAGACGACGCGACGGCCCCCCGTCGGAACGTCAACAAAATAAAATGGGAAAAAACACAAATATATATATATATATATATATATATATATATATATATATATATATATATATATATATATAAACAGTGGGGAATAACAGGGATCTTCAGTCAGCTTAAGTGTTGAACTATGAAAAACTCTTTAATACGTTGGACCGAGCTTCGTTTCAATTTTGAAACTTCTACAGGGTCCTAAAATATGTAAATTACATTATTGAGAAAAAAAATACTTGAAATGAAGGAAGTACTTACAGTAATCTGAGTGGTTGATTAATGAACATTAACTATAAAAAAAAACGTAAAATATGTAAATATTTGTCGGAATGGTGTTATATCTTTGACGTTTCGAGTGACATTGAAGGATTTGAAGTGACAACCTATGATTAATCGTCAAAAAAATATAAAATATGTAGTGGGTGTGTTAATTTTTTTATTATATTCTTTGAGAATCATCAGTTTCAATCCATTTGTAAAAGATAACTGTAGATTTTGCTATGATTTTCGATATCTGTTTTTTTGTTCATATTTTGATTGGATTTATTAATTTCAATCATTTCAAGAAATAATCTTATTGAGAATTTTTTTTCTGAATGTAAAACTTGTGCTTCCTCGAATGATATTTTATGGCATGTTTCAATAGATTATTTCTTGAAATGATTGAAATTAATAAATCAATCAAAATATGAACAAAAAAAAGATACAAAATTAGCAAAATCTACAGTTATTTTCACAAATGGATTAAAACTGATGATTCTCAAAGAATATAATAAAAAAATTAACACACCCACTACATATTTTATATTTTTTTGACGATTAATCATAGGTTGTCACTTCAAATCCTTCAATGTCACTCGAAACGTCAAAGATATAACACCATTTCTACAAATATTCACATATTTTATAGTTAATGTTCATTAATCAACCACTCAGATTACTGTAAGTACTTCCTTCATTTTAAGTATTTTTTTTCTCAATAATGTAATTTACATATTTTAGGACCCTGAAGAAGTTTCAAAATTGAAACGAAAGCTCGGTCCAACGTATTAAAGAGTTTTTCATAGTTCAATTTTATATATATATATATATATATATATATATATATATATATATATATATATATATATATATATATATATATATATATATATATATATATATATTATATATATATATATATAGTGTCCGGCATAAAGTTCGCAGCATATGGAAAACTTTTTTATTATTGATTTCTCAAAAAAAATCATTCGTGATAAAAACCTCTGCATGATCCTAAACCTGAAATGCAAACACAAAAATTGAATGTTATACGACCCTATACGAGAGAGATGTTTTCAAAATAATATGATCCCATCACTTTATTTCTCACGGTAGAATTCAAATTCATGGGGAAATATTGTTCAAAATCGAATGTTGATCCATAAATTCGAGTCATAGCCACCTTTGACCAATTTCATATTTCAACTTTTTTTTCCATTTTTTCCTCAGCGCCCTGTACAACATAAGGAATATCATGCTAGACGAATGGTATATTGTTAGATATGATGATATCACTCTCTGAATGTTTTCTCATTTCTCCCTCCCATCGGAAATCACATTAATTGAATTATGTGACGGAATTTCACAAAATCTTGCTGCAAATAGTAAATAAAACTGAATTGTCTCCAAGGTATGATACCAGAATGAGAATGAATTTATTTTCACACTACGAATAATATTTTTTAAGACAATCAGGAATTGTAAAATATGACAATTTTTTTATAGTTTTCTTTCAAGCAAGACATCGGAAAGCATCTACAATATTTTATTGGATTTTTTTGCGACATTCAATGTACAAAATTAAGGTTTTGATCCACGTGAAAAATTTATTCACGTATCATTTATGAATTTCGAAATATTGTTAGTTGTTACATTCAACTTCGATAGCAATACCCAGCTTCCATAGTTTTGTTCTTTGCATTTTGCTGTAAATGATTGAGATACAGAACATTTGCCGATCACAGTTGGCTTTGAAAACAAATTCATTTCTAATTGTAAACAAACCATTTTTGACGCATCAAGAATAACTCACAAATCTGTAGAGTAATTTCAGTAGTTTTTCAATTCAATCATGGCTGCTCGACTAAGTATACAGGAGAGAGTGGATATTGTAATGATACATGGTGACAATTGCCATACTTGTAGATACACTGCCAATATTTTTAATGGAAGACATCCAGGTAAAAACGTTCATAATTCGACAATCCCAAGAATTTTGAAAACATTCAAAGAATCTGGATCGGCTTCAAAAAAATACGAAGTGACACATAAACGACCGATAACTGAAAATGAAGAAACTGTTATGAATATTATGCTGTCTACGATTAAAAATCCAAGAATGTCATTATCGCGAAGAGGAGAAAATCTTGGTATGTCCGATCGATCAATGAGAAGAGTTCTAGGTAATAATAAATTCAAACCGTATAAACCAAAATTCATACACACTTTGAAACCGAGAGATCCGAATAATCGCTTGGATTTCTGTTCCTGGTTTCAGTCTATGATGGAAGATAATAGACAGTTTTCGAAAAAAAATCTTCATAGTGACGAGTCCACCTTGGGGTAGTCAGTTCCCAGAATTGCAGGTGGTGGGCACATAATAATCCCCATTTCAGGATACAATGTAGAGACCAATATCACTTCAAAGTTAACGTCTGGTGCGGAATTCTTAATGACATTATTGTTGGACCAGTATTTTTCAGACAACCACTGAATTCTGGCAGATACTTAAGAATGCTGCAGACGTTTCTCTCCGATTATTTAGATGATATTCCTCTGGACATGAGAGCTGGAATGTAATTTCAACGAGACGGTGCATCCGTTCATTCTACGCTAGAAGTGAGAAGGTGGTTAAATGGAACATTTCCAAATCGATGGATTGGTAGATATTCCAATAAAGCTTGGCCCGCCCGGTCACCGGACCTCACTCCTTTGGATTTTTCTTATGTGGATATCTCAAACAGAAGGTATATTCAAGTAGACCATTTCAAAATATACGTCATCTGGAAAATACTATCAGGGATTGTATTCGGGGAATAGCTCCCCAGATACTAAGAAATGTTCATGATGCAATGCACCGCCGTACTATGCAGTGTATTGAGAATGGAGGACTCCACGTAGAATAAAGCATAGGACATATTTGTTTCAAGAAATGTAATTTGTAATGAGAAAATAAATTAATTGGCATTCTGGCATCACACCTTGGAGACAATTCAGTTTTATTTACTATTTGCAGCAAGATTTTGTGAAATTCCGTCACATAATTCAATTAATGTGATTTTCCGATGGAAGGGAGAAATGAGAAAACATTCAGAGAGTGATATCATCATATCTAATAATATACCATTCGTCTAGCATAATATTCCTCATTTGTACGGGGCGATGAGGAAAAAATGGGAAAAAAAAGTTGAAAAATGAAATTGGTCATAGGTGGCTATGATTCGAATTTCTGGATCAACATTCGATTTAGAACAATATCTCCCCATGAATTTGAATTCTACCGCGAGAAATAAAGTGATGGGATCATATTATTTTGAAAACAAAGCATACTTTTCTATTTCCCTCGTATAGGGTCGTATAAAATTCAATTTTGGTGTTCGCAATTCAGTTTTAGGATGGAGCAGAGGTTTTAATCGCGAATGATTTTTTTTGAGAAATCTATAATAAAAAAGTTTTCTATATGCTGCGAACTTTATGCCGGAACTGTATATATATATATATATAAATACATTTAGATATAACGACTGAAAATTGGTATGAACAGTGGGGAATAACGGGGATATTTAGCCAACACAATTGTTGAATTATGAAAAACTCTTTAATACGTTAAACCGAGCTTTCGTTTCAGTTTTGATTGATGAACATCAACTTTCAAAAAAAAAACGTGAAATATATGTAAACATTTGTAAATATATATATATATATATATATATATATATGAACAGTGGGGAATAACGGGGATCTTCAGTCAGCACAAGTGTTGAATCATAAAAAACTCTTTAATACGTTGGACCGAGCTTTCGTTTCAATTTTGAAACTTCTTCTATATATATAATAATCATCTTATGAGTACACATTGAGATCATAATGAACCAATATCTACAAGTACTCTTTCGGAAAACTGATATCGAAAAAGGGTGAATAGTACCGACTTTTTACCGACTATATGAACGTATGTGAGGTATAATTAGGTGAATTTATTCTTGAAAATGATCCTTGAAAGTTCGTGGTTCGTTGGCTTTGGAGTCATTTCGCAGTAAACTTCAGGTAAAACCTGGATATGGTAGGAATATATATGATTTTCTACTATACATTTTGCTTATATAAAGCGTTTGAAGGTGATTTGTTGAACACTGATAATTATTTTTACGACCTGAATTATGACTCTTAAGTAAAAAAATTGTCAGAAAAAAAAAATGGAATTATTGAACACATTCTGTTTATGTGGTTGGTATAATGCTCACATAATGTTAGTAGGATGATTTGTCTACAACCTGATCTTTATCGGCGATTAATAGGATTTCATATTCCTTCACTCTACACTCTCAAAGCAGTGATAATCAATTGACACGTATGATTGCTTGCGCTCCGCAACCTTGCATCATAGTGTGTGCCAAGGCATTTAATACAGTGTTTACAATAGAGAAAAATTTATTTATGAATTGTCAGAGAAATCGTAATGTTTTTGAAATGAATGAATAATGTTTTTCATAAACATTTTCAACGTAAAATCAGAAGTAAGCACAATTATTTTCAATAACATACCAACGAACCATCACAAGAGAATCCTTTCAGTTTCTCCCATATGGATTCTACCAATTTGCTGCTTGTCATAATAATTGCAACTGTTGTGACATTTCAAAACTCAACCCTTGCATCATTTTTCAAACATCCACTTACAATTGTAAAAAAATATCGTTTCATTTTGTTATGGCAAACCCCAATGTTTTAGAATTGAATATAACCGGATAACCGAAAACACAGGCCACATTCGAATAACTGAAGGATATTCGATTGTTCCAAGGATAGAGTCAATTACGTTTAATGTTAGCAGCGTTTGACTTATCTCTCTTAATTATCTTCATAACGCGAAACACCGATTACTGCCTTCATTGAATTATCTACGGGGTTGGAATATATTAGAAGATGTTGGTTCCTGAAAGACGTGAATAAGAACAATGAAATGGATGTGGAAGGATATATTCCGAGCATACAAAAAAATGTATGATGTCTTATTAGCCAAAACAATATATTTGGGTGAAATTTTGAATTATTGATAATTTACTTCATTATCAAAACAAATAACATATTTTCAACACCCCAACACTACAACCACCTGGATTTCGGTGAAAAACGAATCACACCCCCTCCCCTGTGGAGAACACCTATAGAACGTATGGGGAACCAGGGTGTTACTTCAATAATGGACTGTATTGAATATTATTGTGTATTAAACTAATTTTCCTTTAGTTCTGACAAGACAAGAAAATATATTGAAATATTATATTTCTCTGACAGTTACTATCCTATCATTTCTATTCTTCTCCTTCCACAACATAGGCGTATGCACTAGGTTGAATTGGGCGTTAACATGCCCCCCACCTTGAATACTTTACTTTCAACCACACATATAAAATTATACTGTCTTTGGAAGTGGATAAATCTTGGAAAATGCCCTTTTCACTTCTCCGTTGGTAGTTTTCACTGTGGCAACACGATTGATGTTGTCCTTCCCTGGAAAAACCTTGAGAAGTCGCCATTTTAATGGAGGTAAGTTGTCTTCTCTTATCAAAATCATATCACACCCTTCTAATTGGTCGTAATGGTTTTGCCATTTTAGCCGTTGCTGAAGTTCTCCGATGTATTCCTTGCTCCAACGATTCCAAAAATGCTGTCTCAGCTGCTGAATTTTTTTGTAGTGGGATATCTGCCTTCTGGAATGTGGCTCAGCTCCGGATCAGGAATGTCAGTCAATGATGTTCCGATCAGAAAATGGGCAGGTGTCAAAGGATCCAAATCATTGGGGTCGGAGGATAATGGATAGAGGGGACGGGAATTCAATATAGACTGAATTTGAACCAGCAAAGAGTAAAATTGTTCGAAGTTGAATACGCATTTCCCGCCACCCGCTTTAAATGATGCTCAGTGGACTTCACCCCAGCCTCCCAAAGTCCACCAAAATGTGGAGAATGAGCTGGGATGAAGTGCACTGAATATTTTCACTCGAATATAATGTTTGAAGGTCATAATTTTTGTTTTAATAAATATTCCCCCAACTCCTTCAACTCTTTGGTGGCTCCTACGGAGCACGTCCCATTGTCAGAATAAATGTGACGTTGTGCTCCTCTGCGTGCTAAGAATCTCCTCAAAGTGAGAATAGATGCTTCAGAAGTCAAATCTGTTACCGATTCAAGGTGGGCCGGCCTGGCTGAAAAACAGACAAATAGGCTTGTATGGCATTTTGATTCTTCATATCCACCCTTTTCGCGTAGTTCACACCCACCACATCAAATACTTTCCCGGACTCCAAACGAGATCTAGGTAGGTTTTCCATAATGGGTTGGATAGCAGGTGCATTGAAACGGTAACATTTCACACATTGGCGTACCGTGCTCCTCGCTAGGATACGCCCCTGCGTCGGCCAGAGTCTCTCCCTGTTCGAGGCAAGTAATTGTTGGGGACCTGCATGCAGCAATCGTATATGTCCATTTCGTATAACGAATTTCGTAAAAGCGTGTTTGGAAGAAACTAATATAATAATAATAATGATAAATCGTCTTTATTCACCATAGGATACAAGGCCAAAACTAATGGTAAAGGTAAAATGAAATGAACACGCCTTAATGGAAAACATGGCGAATAGGTGGAGTGTCAGCCTAGGCTGTTTTCAAACTCAACCTTTACAAATACTAAAAATAATAAGAATGTGTAGATAAGAAGAGAAAAAAGGATAGTAACCTATGGTCATGGTGTGGAAAAGTAGGAAAATATGAATCATGGAAATGCAGTTTCAGCCTTTTTTTGAAGTTATCAATTGTATAAGACCTAAATTCACTGGGTAGCATATTGTAGTATTTTGGTGCAAAATAAGAAAAACTGCGAGTAAAGATAGATGATTTATGCTTTATGGATGACTAAAATTGACCTATTGAGTGTAGCAAACCCATTTATATTTGAAAAAGTTTTGTGTTTTTTTTGCAAGATAATCTGGTTTACGATTTTATTAATGAATGAATGGTTGAGAGGTGCAAGGCTCTAAGCTTCTCCAGATTCAGCCAGCCTGATTCCTTCAGTACAGGTGATATATGGTCGTATTTCCAAACACCGAACGAAAAACGCAAACAGCTGTTTTGAATACGTTGCAAACGCAAGCAATCAGATTTTCTCAGAGCCGGTCCATAAACACTATCGCAGTAGGAGACTTTTGAGATTATTAGCGATTCACATAGTCTGAGTTTAGTTGATAAAAGATCCCAATTTGGATATAATTATCTGAGAACATTGAAGGAAGTTTGGATTATGTAACTGACATGTCTTGTGGAGCGGAGCTCTTGGTCAAAACACAAACCTAGATATTTTATTTCGGAAACAGTTGTAATGACATCATTATCAATGCGAATTTGTAGTAGGTTCTGGGTTCTACCTCTGATACTTTTGGGTCCAAAAATCATAACTGCCGACTTCTTTGAATTGAGATTCAATTTATGGGCTGAGGAAATGTCGAATATTGCCTGAAGGTCACGATTTATGAGTAGCTGAGCAGTGTCGAAATTCTGAAATGGAAAGGGAAAGTAAAGCTGGGTGTCGTCTGCGTAGTGATGTATTTTTCATTCCTGAACGTATTGGTAAAAGTCGTAGATATACAAGCTGAAAAGTAAGGGTCCGAGTATTGAGCCTTGCGGAACACCTTTGGACAGAGACACGGCCCCCGACTCTATTCCTTCGATAACGACATTCTCTATTCGATCTGATAAATTATCCCTTATCAGGAGTACTGCTTTATCGAAAAAGCCCAAAAACAGCAGTTTATCACACAATATATCGTGGTAAAGAGTGTCGAAAGCCTTACTGATGTACAGAAGTATTAACCAAGTTATGTAACCGTCATCTGTTGCCCTAAAGAGATCGCCAGTAATGGACAATGTCCTGAGAAACAGGTGGTGAGTTCGGCATAATGTGTCGCAGATTGATTTGTTGAAAATATAAACAGGATGTTCATAAAATCAGATGTGGAATCATCTGCGACTGAAAGATAAACTTTAGTCACTATCTTCCATCGTCAAGATAACCTCTTGTGGGGTATTCAAATAACTATCTGAATGAAAATACAAATTTTCAATTTCAGGTTTTTTCTTTTGAGTTGAGGCCTTTTTAGAATATCTATCAGATGTAGTTCAATGTTCAGCGTGGCTTTAGCCGGGGAAGTAGTTGTTTTCTGTTAGACATTCACAAAAAATAACTTCATTTTAATCGTGGATTTTTCAGTTCACAGAAAAATCTTTCTATCAATATTCAATTGAGAGTGTTTCCCTTTTCAACATGAGTCGCAGATGTTGTGAAAGCACCCGCACTACCGTGAAAGAGATTAAGTTTCAGGTAGAGTTTTTCAGAAGTACCTGATAGCTGTGTATTTTTTTCTCTCAATTTAGGTAGTTTTCCAGAGAATGGATGGTATTTTTACGGCAACGAATGACGATCAGATGAAAGTAAAAAGAGCTCATATCGGATGCTTTTTTGAAAATTCATAATTCGAATTTTCCAATCTTCTGCCCACACGTATTATACCATTTGTATCCATAAATGGATTCAAATTCAAAATTCTGCTTTTCGTACCGATCTGTTTTCTACCTTGAAGTCTGTCATATTCCACACGAAAAGAACTCTTTTGAGAGAGTCTAATTAGGCATTTCTCTGCGTTAGTGATCTCCAATAAGGTTGAAGGACCCTCATTTTCATTTTTAATTCTCAGTAAATAGGCAGTAACCCGTTTCAATCTATTCAGATTTGGGTATCTATCGAAAAAAAAATGTGGAAAATTCAGGAATTGTCAACAAACCATTTAGGCTGGATCTTATTTCAGGCAAGTCTTCCACTGTGATTTCAGATTTTGGCCAGAATTCCTCAGACATACTCAGCCATTCTGGGCCATGCCACCACATCTTATTGTCAAATAACTGTGTGGGCATTACCCCTCTGGATAACAAATCTGCTGGATTCTGAGTAGTGGAAACATGGCGCCATTTATGAGATTCTGTTAATGATTGAATTTCACTAACGAGGTTTCCAATAAATATTTTCAAACTGCTAGATGGCATCCTCAACCACCCTAAAACTTTGTTTGAATCTGACCAAAATAAACATCTGGAGAAATTAACCTTCAGAGATTTCAATACTTTGCTGACAGACGCGTCAATACTAAAGCCCCACAAAGTTCAAGACGTGGAGTTGATATTACCCTTACAGGAGATAATCTGGACTTCGCACAAAGTAAACTAACAGGGATGTTCCCAATATTATCTACTGTTCTAACATAAATGTATCCACCATACGCATTATTTGAGGCATCCGAAAACCCACGTAACTCAGTAGTGATGGGATTGATACACATAACGTGACGAGATACTTTCAATTTATTCAGTACCTGTGAATCGCTACGAAATTCACACCAAGCCTTTTCCAAATTGATGGGAACCCAATCTTCCCATAACATTTTTTCGCGCCATAAATGTTGTAAATTGATTTTAAAAATGATTGTACATGGACTTAAAAGTCCGAGTGGATCGAATATTTGCGCAGTGTGTGAGATAATCATTCGTTAGGTTATAGATTCACCTCGTTTATTTTATAGGTCAAGTGATCTGATTTACATGACCAAGTCAACCCCAAAGTTTTAGTATTTCGTTTCTCACCAAACATAAGAATGTTAAAAGGCTCAGTTGATTTATCTACATGTTTCAATATTTTTGGTTCGTTTGAGAACCATTTTCTCAGATCAAAACAATCTGATTTGAGAACAATTGATACCTGTTCTGCGATGTACGAGGCGTGTTCAAGACTATCGCTTTCCCCTAAAAAATAGTCAACATAAAAACTATCGCGTATGATTTCGGCTATCTCTGGCATATAATTTTCACATTCGTTTGCAAGTTCAAACAAACATCGGATACTGAAAAATGGTAACGGTATTCAAATTGTAAACCTTAACTGGATCCATGGATTTGCGCGCCACAATATTCGCTGCAAAGGTCTCTGTGATGATTCTAACATCACTTGACGGTACATTTTTGCGATATCCGCTGATACCACATAAGTATATTGGCCAAATCTGTGTAATAATGATAAATGATCACTTTGTAAAGTGCATCCAACCATCTGAATAGAGACTCCGGAAGTTGTTGGAGCTGAAGCGTCGAAAACTGATCGAAGTTTGGTAGTCACGCTCTGCTCACGTAGAACTTTATGCTGAGGCATATAATAAGCGATTTCGTTTTTGTCTAAGCTCTCCACTCCGGTCATGTGCCCTAGAGTTTGGTATTCCATCATAAAATCAACATACATTTGCTTGAACAAACAATTTTTCAAAAACTTTCGCTCTAGTGCCCAAAGCCTCTTCTTTGCTTGATCAAATGATTCTCCTAGACTCTTGACAGACTCTTTTAAAGGCAGCGACACCATAAACCGACCATTTGATAAACGCTTCACGTTTTGTTGAAGATGAATCTCGCAATCATTTTCTTCCATTGACAAAGGTTTCTTGGCAGGACACTCTTTGATTTTCCAAAACCGCGCAAGTTGTTGTTGAACATCAAGAGTACTAAAGTTACAACATGAATCTTTGATTCGCCTAACATTTTCAACCGGCCCAGAGATAATCCAACCAAACCGAGTTTTTTTGCCCCCAGACTAATCTGGTCGGCGCACAGCAGATTATGAAATAAATCTGCGCCAATCAACACATACATTTTTTTCGGTTTATAATAAGTTAGATCGGCTAATACTATATTTTTGGGAATATTGATTTCAGTAGTGTCCACCTTGATACTTGGAATATTTCTGGTAGAATCAAACAAGAAATTTTTGTATGGAAATAGTTATGAACAGAATGAATTTCTATCTCACATTCATGTGTTAGTTTCAACATATTCTGACTCAAACCAGAAACACACATATTGATTTCTTCTTCTTCTCGGGGGACTTCAAATTATTATTTCCGTCAATATCTCGATTTTTTATATTCGCAAGATTACATTACTTGACTACTCGAGGGTGCCGGTCAAGTAATATAAAAAATTTAATAGTTGATACTAACCCATTCCTACATTAGTTTTTCATTACACTCCGTTACACTCCCATTCATTTTTTTTTTCTTTTTTTCACATTTTCAAGTATTTCTACTTTTAATCGTCTTTTCATGATATATGGGAGTCACGAAGGAAATAATTTCCTCTTCATGCCCACTTTCACATATACCAAGATTTAAGAACCAACTTACATTTATCGCCTCTAACTGAAATCGCTATAACTCAGGATTAGGAGAAATGCGTTTGTTTGTTTTTGAGAATTGCTTCGCGAGAGAGCCCTCGGATCTTGTCCCTACAGGTAAATAAATTATCACGGAACGCTTTTAGAACGTAACATGAGAGAGCGCGTGCTTGCCGGAGACACTGATTTATGGCTTCCATTTGGGAGCTTTGCCCACAATTTCAGAACAGTATCATTGGTGAATTCATTCTTTATTGATCATTTTATCGTCGACAGGGTCAGAGGACAAACAGAGAAACGGAGTGAAAATTTTAAGATATCATATTTTAGATAACTCTCTTCCCAGACTTGTCCCTTTATTATGAGTTTTCACACACACATATTTGAGTGGGTATATTCGAGCCCAGTAAATAATTCTTAATCAAGAAGCGGTAACAAAAAAAGAGTTGTTCCTCTATATTTTTTCCATATATATACATATATATATATATAATATATATATATATATATATATATATATATATATATATATATATATATATATATACAGTGCTTCTCAAAAGTCCCCTCTGCCCCTCTTATTTTTGATTTTGATTTTTGATATTTGAGTGGGTATATTCGAGTCTAGTAAATAATTATTAATCAAGAAACGGCAACAAAAAAAGAGTTGTTCCCCTATATTTTTTCGATATATATATACATATATATATATATACATATATATATATATATGTATATATATATACATATATATAAATATATATATATATATATATATACAGTGCTTCTCAAAAGTCCCCTCCCCCCCTCTTATTTTTTTTTTATATTTGAGTGGGTATATTCGAGTCTAGTAATTTAAAAAAAAAAATTTTTTTATATATATATATATATATATATATATATTATATATATATACAGTGCTTCTCAAAAGTCCCCTCTCCCCCTCTTATTTTTGGAATGCTTATACATAAACAAGTGAAATTTGGAAACTGAATATTAAAGGTTGTAAACCCTACTAGTTATGATAGATGACGAAATCGTCAAAGATGACGTCACAAGGTCATTGTGACCAATAATTTAGAATGGAACCCTACCGCAAGCGGTACCTCTTTTAAAAGGTGTCAAAAAAACCTATTCAATGATACTAATTTTGTTTGTGTTTATGGCAGTTTTAATGGCTCATTAGTAAACATTAAAATTTAAATTCCATTCAGTATGATATTAATTACAGATTCAAGAATCAGTATCTACTTGAAGAAATTGCTCGAAGTGACCTCCATTCACTTCCTGACAGTGAAATTTCCTATTTTTAAACTCTTCTCGTACTTTTGCAAATGTGTCTGCGGAAACAGCCTAACATTCTGCAACAATACGTTGTTTTAAAACGTCAATATTGTCAGGTTCAGTGGCGTAAAACTTCGATTCAAGGTACCCCCACAGAAAAAAATCCAAAGTTGTGAGGTCCGGTGATCGAGCTGGCAATTAAGTTGAACCTCGTCGTCCAATCCATCTACCACGATACTCCTCATCCAAATACCGTCTTTCTGCACCGTGATAGTGTGGAGGAGCACCATCCTGTTGGAATGTTATTTCCAAATTTCCGAATTCATCTGGATTATCTTCCAAAATTTCAAGGATTAACGGTTCTATTGCGTTTTGCAACAGCTCCAGATAAACCTCACCAGTTAAATTAGTATTTAAAAGAAGAGGCCCAACGATGTGGTTTCCCAGGATACCTGCCCAAACATTCACCGTCTGGGGAAATTGGGTATGTGTTTCACGAAACAGGTGAGGATTTGCGTCACTCCAATACCTCACATTCTGTGTATTTACATTTCCATTTAGATAGAAAGTACTTTCGTCACTAAAACAAATTGTTTTGACATAGTCTGGCTATTGGTTGATTTTAATTTCCATATTTTCACAAAATTCTAGTCTTCGGTATGGGTCGTCGTCTGAGAGTTGATGAACCATTTTTAATTTGTATGGATGAAATTTGTTTTTTTTCAACACCCTGTGTACTGTTCTTCGACTGACTTCACAGGTAGATGCAACGTGAGTTGCTGAAGAAGTAGGATTAACTATTACTTCTGCCAGTATATCAATTTTTTTCTCATCAGAAATTTGTGGTCTGCCAGACCGTTTCGCATCATTAATACTACCCGTTGTTTCAAACTTACGAAGAAGCTCCCTTAAATAAGTCCTCGAAACGGGGCGATCGGGAAACCTCTCAATAAAAATGCGTTCTGCTCCATGAATATTTTGTCCAGTTTCACCAAGAATTAGGATCGCTGCTACTTTATCATCTGAAGCACGTATAATTTCGCTTCTTGAAGCACTAAAACGTTCGGCTCACAACAGTTTAACAAATTATTAAAATGTACGAAAATATTAAAAGTACCGAAAGCTGCTAAAACAGTTGAACGTTCGATCAACAATACACAAATTATTAAATGTACAAAAACTTGGACAATTACAAAAACGTCGAATTAGGGAGACTAACAAAAACGTCAGCTTATTTGACAACTATCCAGAGGCGGAGCTTGAATTTTGAATTTTAGTATCAACTGATTTAATTCATCACAGCTTTGCGTCTTTTTAAAGCGAGTTGCCAAAACTGCCATGAACACAAACAAAATTAGTATCATTGAATAGGTTTTTTCGATACCTTTCAAAAGAGGTGTCGCTTGCCGTAGGGTTCACTAGTAGGGAAGTTTACAACCTTCAATATTCAGTTTCCAAATTTCACTTGTTTATGTATAATCGTTCCAAAAATAAGAGGGGGGGAGCGGACTTCTGAGAAGCACTGTATAGCGGTTACTACCAAAAACACCACTCGGGCTGTTGCTAACTTATTAAAATTTGGATCGATTTTTGAAACGAGCGATATTGCGGCCGCTCTCGACGAACTAATTACGAATCTGTATTCCTGGAATTGGAATACCCCGTAAATAGTGATGAGAGTAACCTTAATCGGTACTATTATCAAAAATTTTGGGAAAATACGATTTAAATTAGATGCAATATATTTGCAAATCAATTCGGAGATAAAGCGTAAAATGGTTTTTCTGGAAATGTCAACCTCATCTAATTTAAATTTTCATTGAAAAAGCGCAATTCTGCTGAAAATGAATGAAAACAGAATAATTTAGTATTACATTGTTTTCGGATTTATAACCGATTTATGGTGATGAGTTTTTTTTTTTTTTTTACCTAGAGATACTCTGTTAGTTTGCGAAAATAACTGAATCTATAACTGAAAATATTGCGTCAACCTACCTATTAACGATATATAAATCGTTGAAGGTCCTCTCTAGTGTTTACTTGAGTTGAATAAACTTTTGGTTTTAAATAACCTCAAACATGGTAATCGAGTGGACTTGACAATTACAACAATTTGGGATATCAAACCTAAAGTGAATTATTTTTTTTTTTTATGTTCTGGTTCCCACGAAAAGGGATATCCTGTAATGTTCAGAGAACATCGTGGGAACCTAGGAAAAGAAGTTGGTGTTCTTCTTAAATTTCTGAAGGTTGTATGCCTCGGGGAACACCTCCCTAGGCAATGAGTTCCAAAGCCTCGCTGTTCGTTGGATGAACGAGTCTTTGGAAAGTGATGTTCTGCAGGTCTCCAAAGTGACCACGAAGGGGTGTGATGACTGAACTTGACGGGTTAATCTCGAAGAGACTGCCAAAGCAGGAACGATTGTTGATATTTCAGAAGAGCATCGCCCATGAAAATATCTATAAAATAGAGACAAATCGCCAACTTTTCTACGGTGTTCCAGACAAGTGAGCGAGTTTGTAAGCGAGGCATCACCGACGAGACGAATTGCCCTTTTTTGACAGAATCCAATAGCCTCAGGATATGTTTAGGTGCCGCGCTCCAAATATGGGAACAGTATTCCAGGACAATTATTGAGAAAAAATACTTTCTTATGCATTACACTGGAAGTTTTTCTTTGAACAGTTTTTTATTACATTTTTTCCCCAAATATAAAGAAGATATTCCACTAATTGTAATAATCCCGTCGAAAACAATTTAGTGTATCGCCGAGACGTCGTTAAATAATAATAATAATAATAATAATAATAATAATGTTTATTGACATAAATAAAAAAATGTTTACACTCAGGTGAAATGCAATAAACATGGTTGAGTCACAGAAGTGTATAACAACTATGAGTTGTTATACTACTTGTGCGTGACTATATATGCACACATTGAAATATTATTACAGAAAGAAATTATGAAGGTTTTTGTTAGTTGAGGAATAACATAATATATAAATTAACAAAATAAATATATGTAAATGAACGAACAATATAGATTACAGTTAAAAATAGGAATGACACTATCAATGATTATTGAATTAAAAAATATCTAAAAATATATATAATAAATGTAATAAAATCTCAAAAACGAAGGTAAAATTATATAAAATAATCCAACAATAAATGTAGAATTTCAGTTCAAAAACTAAGCTAAAATCATATGAAATAATCCAACAATTATGTCAGTTAAAAATGGATATATTTATTAAAATACATTCACCATGTTAAAATTGTGTTAATATACCTACATACAGTTTTTGTGGAAAAAAAATAATAAAGACCAAACTAGCAAAATTGATGAGTAACTGAGACTTATGCATCATGACGAGACAAATATATATACATACATATATACACACATATATATATATACATACATATACACACATATACATATATACATACATATATTGTTACCAATGGTATAAATTATGTTTCAATCATTAATACATTTTTTGATTAACAAGTTCATGAAAAAGTGATCTCTCATTTTCCACAATCCACATTTTTACCTTTTTTTTGAATTTGGACATGTTATAGTAATTCTTCAGGTAATCCGGTACCATATTATATAACCTAGGTCCTAGGTATGTTGCATTCCGCTGACCTATGGTTTTGTTACAGCACGGTATTACGCTTTTATTTTTATTTCTTGTGTTATGACTGTAGTTTGGATGTTCTAAGATGATATTTCCTTTTTTGACATTTTTCAAAATATTCCAACAGAAGAGTTGTCTGATATCGAGAAAACTGGATTCTTTGAACAAGTTATCACTTGGGTAAGTGTGAACCTTATGATAAATAATTTTTATTATATATTTTTGTAAGACATTCAATTTTTCCAAATAATTATCACTTCCCCCCATCCCACTATACCGTATTGTAATTGCGATTCAACTAATGCAAAATATAATATTCCAAATTTGGGGATCCAGAAAATCTCTCTATATTTGAATTTCCCCTTTTTTTACTATATTGTCAATTTGCAGGTTCCATCTCAAATGCCGGTCTATTATGATGCCGAGATATTTCATCGACTTTCCTTCTGGTATTTCATAACTTTCTCCTATTTTTATAGGTCCCATATTTGGTAGTCCATTTGTGTAGGAACAGAAAACGAGTAATTAAATATAGAAGTTCACGTCCTTGCCACGAGTATCTTCCAATTGACGTTTTAAAATTGGAGTATGGCGAGAATAATGAGCATTCATTTGTTTCAATCAAGTCCAGCGTCGCGACGCTCGTGGCTGCATCTTTTGTCTCGATGTTGGAAGAGTCTTTAGAATTAACTATGTACGAGCAAATTTAGATTCACCAGGAATCTGATATAAGAATCAAGGAAGAATCTGATCGAACATCTTCGTACGGTTTAATTTTTATTCTGAGGAAATGTGTTGTTGCCGAATCGATGATTTGACGTCGCAAATTATTCAGAGAAGCACTTTGAAAATATTATTTTTACCCTATTCAGTTGATCATCAGATTTTCAGCAAATCGAAATATTGACATTGACAACAACATATTTCCGGAATTGAATTTCAAAATTCGGATAAACAAATTTAACCAATATTCACTTATAATCTCCCTAGCAGCAGAATTATTACCGATAATTTTTTTCAAGGTCACGATTGTTTTTGTTGATAGAAAATTATCCCGAGTCGAAGACGAGGGAAACATGAGTGAAACATGAAACATGAGTGAAACCGAGAAAAAAATTATCGGGAATTAATTCTGCTGCGTGGGAGATTCGGTAAGAAAATTTCATAAATTTATTTTCAACCAATTAGAAGGCTCCTTTTTGTTTACGTTGCTTATAGCAACGGGAGATTATCGGGATAATTTTGTTAGTTCCTATTAACTTAATGGAATTAATAAGTGATCATTTTTCTGTCAAAAATGTAGCGCCTTATATCTATTGACAAAAGTCACTCAGAATAAAATAAAAATACATTTTGTTGCTAACTTATAATTTTTATTGATACTAACCAATTTACTTCACATATCGAACACCGGGGCTAAAAGAGACACATCAAAAATTTTGAAAAGATTTAAAATATCATGAAATTCTTTCACTGCATCTTTTTTAATGGGCGAAAAACTTGGTGATTCTATAATTAAAAATTGTCTGTCTTTCAACAAATATATGTAATATTTTGACACTCGTTTATTTCGTTGGGCTTTGGACATCTTGTGGCTTTCTAAAATTGGTTTTAATTCATATCAACTTTGTAAAATAATTTCTTATCTCAAGATTATTTTCGTCCATAAACTGGTCCAATAAAAATGGCAATAATCTCAAGTCTCTGTGATTTTGGCTTACGTCACTTATCTTCTGGCACATATTACATAATTTATATTTTTTACAGTTCATTGTAGATATTTGTTTTGAAGTTGTTTATTATCTATCAAAATTTTACATTGATTTGACAATAATTAATAATATTGAATGCCAAATCACCGAGACAATAACTGCCAAATGTCAAACGTTAACAAATGTTACTCAGAGCCAACTATTAACTCGTTTATATTATATGAATAATATCTAAATAAAAACGTATTATCAATTTCTCCTCATTTGTCCAATTAATAATATTTTTTAATGTCCGTCACTTTTTAGCAACAAAAAAGTATTACTAAACGTCAAAGTAAAATTCTCTCATCGGAAATATTTTTTTTCAAGCTTCAGTTGAAACTATGTAGACATAATTTCAGATGTTATGGATGAAAACGAATTAATGTTTTTAATGTTCCTGAAATTTTAGTAATAAACCTTAGTCACTAACAAGTAAAATCAACTTCTATTGTAAAAATACAGTGCGTCATATTAAATTAAACTCATCGGAAATCTGTTTTTTGAAGTTTTATTTGAATTTAAAACCATAAAGACATTGGATTTCAGATAACAAATATGGTATTTGATGTTTCTCACATTTTAGTGATAAAAACGAGTTACTAACGGCTAAAACGAACTTCATTTTTGGAATTCTAATTAGTTACAATTAACTAAAGCCGCCGAAAATATGTTTTTGTAGCATTTTAGCAAAAAAATTACTAAGAATATGAAAAAAATTATATATTATGTCTAACAATGTATATTTCAGAAATAAAGCAGGCGAGAAAAGCTGAAACATTCATAATAGATTAACTTTTTATTGCCTATTTAGTATAACACTACTTATCAAAGTGATTTAATGTAAAACTTTAAAATTATAACAAATTTTTTATACTAATATTAAACGCGCAGTTGTTGTAGACAACTCTGGAAGAAGTGTCGGAAATACTGGCATTATTCGATTGCTCTACAAAGGCAGACGTTGTAGTTTTACTTGCCTGAATTTGCCTCATAGACTCAATAATGTTTTTGTGGTAAGAATTATTCATTTGTAGGTGAGGCTTAATAGCTTGACTACTGGAATGGCCTGCTATTTTATTGAGTTGTTGTTCTTCAACTCCAAACTGTGCTAGGCTAATGACTGCTGTGGCTCTGGCTGAATGATTTGTCACTTTTATTCTTTTAGTATCGATCCCAATCTTTGCTGCTGACTAGTTGAACCATGTAGAGATTGTGTTTCTATCTACTGGAGCATTTTTGTACCATTTGTAGGACACCTTCGATTTTAAATTTGGTGTTAAAAAGAGACGGTCTGGACGTTTTCCCATCAATTTATTAAATAATCCTACGAGGCACATTTCAGGATTAGCAACATTTTTTATAAGGAACTTGCTATCTGCAAGTTTTTTATATCCTCCTTGAGAGGTTTTTGAAAAAACAGGATTATATTCAATCCAGCCAGTAGAGTATCCTCTATCCATTTCTTCAATAAAGTGTTGATTGCAGCAGTTTACTCCTTTACCGCCTCTCCATGCGAGCTCATGAGCAACAATAAAGAAAAACTTTTTTTGAAGATCGTCAGGTGTATCTCCATCCTATAAATGCACCATCTCACTATAATCAGCAGTCGATAATGCTGAAGAACTTTTCTTTCATTTGGAAACATCCATCTGCAATTTCCGACGTTTTGCATCTCTTGTCGCTCTAGCTTCCAAAAACTCTATATCTTTAAATGGATCAAACTTAATTTTATATGTGGTAAAATAATATTTTCGAAGCTGTTTTGCTGTGGAATCCCACATTAGTTTAATAACGTTTTCTTTGTAATCTTCAGAATTTTGTTTTTTCATGTTGAAAGCCCAATCTTTTAATATTGATGCTAAATTTGCTATGGATGTTGAAGGATCGCTCACCTTATAAGATTTTTCAACACAGAATTGCATAAATTGTTTCCACACACTAACTTCTGATCTTCTTGTATTATTAGGTACTAACTGCTCAATTTCTTTAGCAATCGAACTTGCTGATTCATTAACAAAACGAATCATTGTTTACAGAATATTATTGTAACAATAAATATCACGAGTACGACTAAAAAACTGATTGTTACTTGCTGGTCTGTCTCACCTGTCACTTCGAAATGACTTGACATTTGAATTAAAATAAAGTCGTAGTAGTATACCTAAGTGTCAAATTTTACCCATAAAAAAATTGACATCTACGTAGAATAAGTCGTAGGGTTCATCTTCTCATCATATTAAAAGCAACTCCAATTTATGAAATTTTCAACTGAATTCCATTTCGCATCTGAGAAACAAATATGAATAACATAATATGAATACATACGATATATAAACTATGAAAAAGGTGACATTTGATGAAAATGAGGTGAACTAACTGAATCATGAACTAAGGCAGGTCACTTACGGAGCGAAAGTGTGGCACGCTAGGACAAGGCTGGTCACAACAGAAAAATTAACAATGATCTCACCTACGGAGGAATGGTGTGGACCAAGCCAGCCAACACAAAGGAATCATGGAGAAAGTGCATACAAAGGCATGTGCAAGACACGCATGCCTCTGCATTGCAGGAGTTATGAGATCAACTTCAAATGCAACACTAGCGGTCATGGAGATATTTAGATTTAAAGAATGTGTGCAGCTCAAGTTTTTCTATTAAGACCTCTTGATTAGGCCTGTTATGCAACCACCACCGCTAGGAGTATGTTTCACTCCTTATGGGGGCCAATCTCGGGGGAAATAGTCCCGATGAGACCGAGATGCTTGTTGAGGTGGCAGTGTCCCATGGAAAGCCTCACCACTGTTTCTATTTCCCCTCCTGTGTAATGGTAAGAGGGACACACTGCGACCTGCAGAGGAACTTTCTATGAGTGTCTCATGATGCGTGGACCAGATACCGGATTTTTTCTCATGAATGATATAGTTCAAGAACGGGAGATTTCCAGAATCGGTTCTGGCCCTATCGATAGTAAGCCTTTTCGTATCACTGTATATTTGCAATAATGTTTTGGGATCCCACTCTGACGATAGAAAATAACGTTGTGTCGATACTTCGGCTGAATTCGAAGATGGGCCAAATCGAAAACGTAGTTTCAAAATGGCAGCTATTGAAAGATTGTAAAAAAGAACCAATATTTTTTCATATGATTGGCAAAATATGTGTCGTTTAATATGTTTGTTTTTAATCCACAAAACTTTTATTTGCAGAGATTTTCTCTGAATTATTCATGAAAACAGAGAATCTATGTGAATAACTGTTGATTCTTTTCAGTGAATTGAATTTATTTTGATCGATGTTAGAAGAAAGAGTATTTTACAGGGCGACTTTTTATAGTGCCTGCCCCTGTTAACTTTAGAACGGTTCGACGTAGATCAATGGATCAAAAAAAGTTTTGGATAATATCACCGATACTACTTTCAGAAATGAAAGACATTGTGATTGTGATTGTGAGGGGCACATCAACTTAATAATTTCAAATAGCATGGAGGCCAAGTGGCACATCGTTGAAAAGATAATTGAATTCTTGTTGAAAAGGGAAACATTCTCAATTGAATATTGATAGAAAGATTTTTCTGTGAATTGAAAAATCCACGATTAAAATGAAATTATTTTTTGTGAATGTCTAACAGAAAACAACGATGGAAGATAGTGACAAAAGTTTATCTTTCAGTCGCAGATGATTCCACATCTGATTTTATGAACATCCTGTTTATATTTTCAACGAATCAATCTATCATACCCCATGACAGGTTTTAATGTCAGAAAACACTAATTTCGAATTGTCTCTCCAAAAGAAATGATTCTAACTTTTTCCATCTTTGCAAAGTGAGATTGCTTCTTGAAAATGTGTTTCCCATTTCTTCCGGTCTTCCTGATGATCGTGGAAGCGTGAAATAGATTTTCGTCGACAAAAATATATTGAAGACCTAGTGAATGCGATGTCTCTCCTGCGTCAATGTTACGAATGATTTCTGGTGAGTACTCTCTTTTGGAAAACATTCTTCTTTGCCTCATTCATCTTTATGAGTTCTTAATTAAGACTGGAATAGAAAATCAAATAACTATCTGAATGAAAATGCAAATTTTCAAATTCAGATTTTTTCTTTTGAGTTAGGGCCTTTTCAGAATATCTATCAGATGTAGTTCAATGTCCAGCGTGGCTTTAGCCGGGGAAGTAGTTGTTTTCTGTTAGACATTCACAAAAAATAATTTCATTTTAATCGTGGATTTTTCAATTCACAGAAAAATCTTTCTATCAATATTCAATTGAGAATGTTTCCCTTTTCAACATGAATACCCCACAAGAGGTTATCTTGACGATGGAAGATAGTGACAAAAGTTTATCTTTCAGTCGCAGATGATTCCACATCTGATTTTATGAACATCCTGTTTATATTTTCAACAAATCAATAATTGAATTCGCTTTTCAACCATCTTTTGGAAATTCGGTAATAAGTTTTTTCACAATATGCATTCGAAATGTCAAGTATGAAAAAACTATTATATAGGATTCCTATTTATTGAGAATTGGAAGCAACATTGTTGTCAATTAATGAATTAGGTGTTAGAAATGTCAGCGTAATTCTTCTTGATAATGAAATATTCGATTGGAAAATTCTACCGAACATTATGTATCATATCTACAGGTACACCAGCACACACCCTTGTCATTCGTTGTTTCAGTTGCGATAATTCGTTTTTAATATGAAGAGCAGGCAAGTAGTGCTATAACCATTCACATATTAGAAGGTCCTAAACATCGACAAACTAATTCAACTTCATAGTAGGCATTTCTAGGTAGCTGCTTGATTATCAAATCCATTAAATTATACCCATTAGTATTATGGTCATAAAAAAATGAATTGGGAATTATTTGGGTTGGAAATTGGATTATTGTATGGATTCATAACCTTTACCTAGCTTTGAAACTAATTTCGGAAATGAAAAACTATTTAAGTAACCAATCTTCCTTTATTGACCGTTTCCGTTTCAGGTTACTCCTAGCAATTGTGAGTCATGGTTCAAAGTGAAATTGAATTACCTTTCCAATGATGTGCATTTCGAAATTTCAAAGTTTATGTGCCCCCAGCGCCCTCTGTCGAGTGATTTTTATGTATTTTCTCTCAAAAAGTAGGATCGGTAATGCAATTCAAAATATTTTCGGTCCCATTGTTTCATATCGAACCATTCAAAAGTTATCGAGGTAAGGGTACCATTCAGATCCGCACTTATACTTGACATTTCGAATGCATATTGTGAAAAAACCAATACGAAATTAGTGTCGTTGTTATCATTCAAAGACTCTGAAGTACAAAAACAAGAACATACAATTAAAATGAGATTCTAGAATGTGTTTATTTTTTTGTAAAAACAGAATAAATTAAGTTAAATTACATCGTTAAAAAAAACAATATTTAAAAACACTTCGAACACATTACAGAAGACAACAATGATGAGTACTTACATTTAGGATGGCTTTCCGAGTTTAAAAAGTGTAAAATAAATAATTTCGATATAAAATATAAATAGATACTCATGTTCCTGAAATACGTCAACACAGACATGAAGCAAAGGAACAACTGAACGGTCGGTGAATCATGTTTTTATAATGTAAAAAAAGACTTATGAAAGAAATGAATATTGGAATCGGAAAAAGCCGTTCAATAAAGATCTAGGATTAATGTTTGGTCTTTTCTATTAGATTGAAATATGAAGTGTGTAGGTTTTCAATATCGGACCTTTTGTTAACACATTTTGTTCCATGTTTTGTTATTTCGTTCAAGAGTCTCTTTTTAAAATCGTCTGTTGTCCTATAATACTGGCTGAACTGAAGTCGAAAGAATGAAGTGATGATTTACAGTGCTCTGCAAGGCTAGTGGGGTTTTTGATAGTTTTAAGCGGGTTGTGTATATTTTTACAATCCCTCATGTGTTCAGTCAGCCTCTGCTTTAGATACCTCCCCATTTGTCCTATATACACCTTCTCACACTCAGCACATGGTATTTGATAGATAATATTAGATTTTAGTTCTTCTGGTGTTTTAGTTTTGAGTTTCGTGAAAAAATTTTTTGTTGACAGTGTTTTCACATTTCATGCTGACTTTAAGATTTTCATTTTATAAAACCTTGCAAAGTTGAGGTGTTAGACCTGCCACGTGCGGTAATTTGCAATATTTGATGTTCAATGGTATCTTTCCTTTCTGTGTATTTGTTCTGTCAGAAAACACTAATTTTTTAATCAAGGATTTAGGGTAGCAGTTCTTACGTAGCATCGTTTCAATAAGTTCAAGGTTGTAGTTTTTAAAATTATCATGTGCTAAGTGTGTAGCTCTGTGTTTTTTAAGATTAGTGATGGTGTTTATTTTTTGTGTCATAGGATGAACGGAGTGGTAGTCAATAAATCTTTCAGAGTATGATGGCTTATGATACCAATCAGTTATAATTGTATTGTTCAGCCTAATCAGTAAGACATCCAGAAAAGCGATCCTATCATTTTTTTCCATTTCTACTGTGAACTGAAGTCTGGGGTGGTAATTGTTGAATGTTGTTAGTATACTGTCGACGTTTTCTTTTTGTATACATAAAACTATATCATCGACGTATCTTTTGAAAAAGACGATAGGAAATTCACATTGAGCTAGACATTTGTTCTGTAAGTCAGACATAACAATATCCGAGCAAATTTGTGATAAACAATTTCCCATTCCTAGGCCAAAAATCTGTTTATAAAAGACTTCATCAAAATTGAGATAGCTGTTGCTCGTCACGATCTGGAACAATGCAATGAATTCTTCTAACGAAATAGTGGTGTGTGGTTTGATTAGATTCCATTTTTCATTTATGAGACTAACTACCAGATCTATTGGTATGTTTGTGAATAGGGAAACTACATCCATTGATATTAGAATGAAGTCATCTGGTACAATAACATCCTTCATCTGATCGACAAGTTCAAATGAATTCTTAACGTAATAATCATCTTTTATGAATGCATGTTTCAGGAGGCCATCTAAAAATTTACTTAATTTATATGTAGGTGATCTAATAGAACTAACAATCGGGCGTAATGGAATATTTTCTTTGTGTACCTTTGGTAAAAAATACATCTTTGGAAACACTCCATTAGAGCACTTTAGGTTATCACCACTTTTTTCGTCTAGGTATTTATTATCAACAAATTTTTTAATGAGGTTGTTGTTTTCATTTTGAATTTGTTTAGTCGGATCTTTATTTAGTATGACGTAGGTCGAATCATCATTTAGTAGCGATTGGGCTTTTATTGAGTAATCTTGTTTATTCATAGCTACAGTTATATTTCCTTTGTCTGCTTTCGTTATTATTATGTCCGGCTTATTTTTCAGGAATGTATTTGTTTTTTTAAACATGTTTATCAGGTTTTTTTTATTAAGCTGTGAGCTATTAGAGAAATTTCTCTTGTTAAGAAAATTGGTGATGACATTTATAGTTGAATTTCTGTTCATTATTTGTTCGTTCTAGTCTTCTATGTTTCCTATAATATATTCTAGATCTATCAAAATCTGTTGTACTGGGACATTATCTGCTGTGTGTGGTAGGTTAAATTTATCTCTAGACTCAACATAATTTTGACATCATTAGGAAAATCGTTGTAAGTCAAATTTACAAACCATTTTTCATCAGTATTATTCAAAAAAACCTGTAATTTTTGCTGATTAACAAGATTTTCGAATTTCCTTTTCTGTTTGTTTTTTATTTGTGAATTAATAGTGTTGTATTTGATTTTTTGGTTACATTCAAATGTTTTAAATATAGTTTCTGGCAAAATATTTTCTAAAATGGATTTGTCATACAGTAAATCACTTTGTATACGTTTCATTTTCCAATGTGAGTTTTTAAATTCTAAATTGAGTATCTTTTTTTGATAATTCATTAAAAAATTTTGACAGTCATTGACGAACGGATTGTTATCTATTAGCAAATGTTGAATGCAATTCACATATTTTTTAATATGTTGTGGTAATACTTGCTGTTTTCTGCACTGTAATAAGAACTTCGAAGTATTTTCATAACTAGCTAATTTCTTGGTGTTGTTTGCCCAGGACTTCATTCCATGTACTGTGTCTTCTCCAAAAGAATCACGAATTTCATTGAAGAAACCCATCTTGTATTTTATGTCTTGTCTGTAGCGATGTCCCAAAACTGTATAGTTGGATGAATGGCGACCGTTGAATATGATTTCAATCGTTGGATTTGCGGAAATTCGGTCGAAATGTTGAAGAAAACCAATTTTTAAATTGTCGACGTTTCGAAACTTTATTGTTTCATTCTCAAGACTCTGAAGTACAAAAACAAGAACATACAATTAAAATGAGATTCTAGAATGTGTTTTTTTTGGGTAAAAACAGAATAAATTAAGTAAAATTACATCGTTAGAAAAAACAATATTTAAAAACACTTCGAACACATTACAGAAAACAACAATGATGAGTACTAACATTTAGGATGGCTTTCAGAGTTTAAAAAGTGTATATATATATATATATATATATATATATATATATATATATATATATATATATATATATATATTATTTTTTGATAATTTATGTACGGTCCTGGAAATTTTCTGGCTGTTCCATTGTTTGGAGAGGTAATCGCTAAGTGTACGCCAGCAAACGGAATAGTTGCTATAACTGTCTACCTTCAAGGAACCAGTGAATTCCTTCTGATCACCAACAATCTTTGTGATGAGTGATGTTTAGATGAACGACCGGAAAGCAAGTACCAATATTTTTATCCACAGTGAAATATGGAAAACTTTATGACAGGAATAATTCTATTCTTACTATTGACTGTATCCCAAGATCAAGAATGAGTTGAATACTATCAGTTGCTTCTAAGGAAACACGCATCACAAACTCAAGATCGCCCTATCAGAGTTGAATATTGCCAGTTGATGTTATAGCAATATGAAAACAAGGAACAACATCACCTTCATTGTATATCCCTAGTTGAAGAAACTGTACACTCTTCAATGAAAATGGGTGAGAGTATGCTCTTTTCTTAAGAATCCATAAGAAACGACTATGGCGATGAAAACAATATGTCCATGAAAAGTCCCTCAAGACGGTTGAAACAACAAATGAACGTTACGAAGACTGGTTATTTCAATATATAACCAAACTCCCAAGAAACAACAAACTCCATTGTATCCTTGGTTCAAGAAACTCAATACTCTACAACAATTTTACAAATTTACTTCGCCACTGCCTGTGTTCACGTCTGGTAAGCGAGGTCGACTGGTTAACCCAGATTTTCCAAACGACCAATTCCAAGAATTAATACATGATTTGGGAAACTCCAGTCTAATCAATACTATATAAGCAGCCGCGCGCCACTTGAACTCATTCTTTGGAATACTGGAATACGTCAAGCTTTCGGCAACGTTTGTTACCTTGCTCAGGAAAACTACAAATGTATGGTTCAATAATTGAAATGGCTAGAAATTCAATCGAAATACATATATGAAGTAGATGACATTGACATTTTCCATTGTATGATTCACTCAAGTAGGAAAGTTCTGATTATAGGGGGATTCATGTGTTGTTCTATAAAATTTCAAAAGGTAGCAATCAATGTATTATTCGGATCAATGTTTTTATACATTTACTTCCCATTTCTAATTATATGTACTATCTCCAGGAATATCATTTTGGTTTTATAATTCTCTGTATCTAATATTTGTTTAGGGTTTTTTTTAAATTTATTTCTATAATGTCCGCCTATTTCTGTGACCAGAGCTAAACACTGTCGCCAGTAAGCACACTTCCCTCAACCGGAAGTTTTGCAGAATCCTCTAGTGTTTCAAACAGAGGTAGGGATTCTTATCGAGCTCAACATCTATGAACTCGGGACCACCATCTTAACGTCCCCTCCAAAGGACGGAATATCTATCGCAATATCTCGTGCTCATTTATATAACGTTTTATGAATTCTATGGCGTATGTGGATGATTCAATCTGATTTATCTGTACCATCTGATAGTGTTGAAGATATTTGATACATTTTCAATTCCTATAACAACAATAATCAATGAACTTTTGAAGAAAGAAATACTAATTTTTAGTTATGACTATAATTAGTACTAAACATAATACGAGTATCACCAATTGGTACAAAAAAACTTTTCAACAAAAAATTAAACCGACGAAAAAATCAACTGAAAAGCAAAAAATAAAATAAACTTTCTTAGTCTAAATGATAATTGAGCTCATAAACTAATGTAAGTAACTGATTTTGAGTCGGCGCCAAACAAACAATCATCGAAGATCATTATCTATGAAAGAAGTCATCATAACGCAGCCGTGCATCTCGCTGCCATCCTTTTACGCTTCACCTAATTCAATTGCTAGTTTGTTTGGCGCCGACTCAAAATCAGTTACTTACATTAGTTTGGGAGCTCAATTATCATTTAATATTTTGTTGAAAAGTTTTTATTTCTTACTTTTCAGTTCCGTATTTCGTCGGTTTAATTTTTTGTTAAAAAGTTTTTATTTTTCAATTTTTTGTGGCTAAAATCTACCAATTACTACCTACTTGTTTTTCGATTACTTCCATAATACTTACTTACCCACCTTACTTCAACTATTACCAGTTAAATAATATGATTATCTACTTTTACTTTTTGTTGTAATATAAATTATTTTCGTTGTTCTGGTTAGTTTATTTCATTACTTTGTATATCATTCCATCCTCTCATAAAATATACTGATTTTGACGGAACAAGAATAATGTCAGTAGCGATCTGTCATTGTCAACTACGTATGTGTGTGCCAATGTTCACTAGTTCAAAATCAATTATCCCCTATTTTTCTACCCGTAAGGGTGGCTAATTCCTTCCGAAATCCAAACATAAGGTATACCCTATCTATTAAAAAAAGAATCATCCAAATCGAAGAACCCAGTACAAAGTTATGCCTGATAGAATCGGTTAACGGACCAGAATTCAGAGGGTGAGTGATCAATATCCTTCATTTCGCTACCCTTAGGGGTGGATTTCATCTTTTGAATTCAAATGGGGCCAAATTCGAAGTACACCCTATCCACTGAAAAAAAATTATCGGAATCGGACGCCTCAGTAAAAAGTTATGCGTGATCATACATAAAAAAATATGATGGAAAAACATAAAATATATGGGTCGAATAGAGAACCTCCTCCTTTTTGGTTTCGTCGGTTGAAAATCGATATGTAGTAATGGGCTGATCAACTGCATTCATATCATTCACAAGGAATCAAAGTTAATTTGATCATCTCTATAAAATTTTGAAAATTACCCATTCCAGTTTTCGAAAAGAATGTTTGATGGAATAACAAAAACTATTAGTAGAAAATTCATCAACAAATCAGTTTCGAGTCCGAAATGATAATAATCAAAATTGTATACCACATACACACGACCACTCAATATCAGATCATCACTCATTCCAAAATTAATGATTATTTATAAAAATTTATAATTAAAATGTGTAACAACCATTTCAAAATTACACACAAAAGTAAAAAGTCCAATCGGAAATGAACAACATTGAATGAAAATTACCAAATATCTTCTATGGATTATTCCTAAACGTATATTTGACAAACATCGAACATAGAAGTGACTGTAAATGCAACATAAATTCATGTGCATTATCTAAACATATAAATCAAAATGACCATCGAAGAGACTACTGAATATCAAATAATTAGTCAAAAACGATAATTCTTGAGATTTCACATTTGGAAAGTGGTGAAAAGTCGATGAATAGAAAAACAGATCTAAATACCTACTTTTCGAAATTTGATGAAATAAAGCATTTATCTCCTTGAAATCAGACTTTCCCTTCTTGATTTGAATCATTGAAAAATGTCATTGTCATCTACTTTATGTAAGTGTTGGGATATTATCCGCTATCGATCTCCAAATTATTCGGTTGTTTATAATAACAAATGAACTCGATGAAACATATTTATTTGGTCACAAGTCACAATTTTATAGAGAACCTTTTAAGTCAAAAGCCTGTACATTACAACATGACACATGACAAAAACAGGAGCGTGCTCAACTAGATAAAAATAGAGAGGGAATTAACATTACTTGTGTCTGTGCGAGACGCATATATTCACGAAGCGTTGACAGGGGTTTGGATGAGGTAATGGTGCAAAATATTAAAAAAAGCAAGGAAATACCACTAAATCTAAAAAGAGTCTTGAACAGTAAGTGATCATATATAATTCAAATATACATTGTGTCCCAGGACTTTTCCTCCCGGGAATGTATTGATGAGCTCAAAATATCACCATTACTTCATATAACTTTTTTTCCTAAAATCCTGCATTACTACTACAACCATTATCTGAAATTTCCAAAGCTGGAAATGTATAGATGAGATCAAAATATCACCAGTATTTCATATAACTTTTTTCCTTAAATCCTTCACTACTAAGTAACGGGCCTTTGAAATTATACAAAGAAAAAGGATTTTCTTTGATAACTTTTCGAATGAATATTGAAAATCAACCAAATATTGATGATTGACGTAACAAATGAATTTCTTCGATATGGTTTCAGATGGTTTGCTACAAAGTCAGGAACGGAATGCCCGATGGGCCACACCACAAAACTCCGAAATGACTTTGAATGAGTTTTTTTCAATATTTTTCAACAAAACAATGTTTCCTGGACAACTTTCTAAATAAAAGTACTCGTGTGTGAAGTCGATCGGTGCAACGATTTTTGATAAAAATACACTTTTTTTCGACGACATCCAACCAGAGACGTCCACCATCATTTGAAAAGATGTATTTTCGTTGAAAATAGGATTAATTGATAATATCTTCATTACAAATTATAATAATGCATACACTTTCGTCTAACAAAACTCATAGCGTAAATATTAATCGCAAACAGAAATGAAAAACTCTCTAGAAAAACTGTACGATATGTCTCCCTTCCCTCTCAATACATTTTCATAGTCGGCAAAGACTTGAATTAACATTCCAGGATTGTTTCGTATGTCTTCAAAATGTAATGTTATTCTATTCAACAAGTAGTCTCTTGTGGAGATAGTAGTAGCATAAACAAGGTTTTTAAGATGCCCACACCGAAAAAAAAATCCAATCCGGAAACCTGGCAGGCCATGAATATGGCCCCTTCTGCTGATTCATATATTGGGAAAAATATGATTCAGGTGGTCCCGCACAATGAAACTAAAATGAGGAAGAGAGCCATTTAGCATAAACCACATATATCTTCGGGTTTGCAATGAAATATGTTCCAAATGTCCATTCAAATGGTTCTGAATGAACTCCACATAACGTTCTTCATTCAGTCGATCATGTAGAAAGAATGGTACCAGCTCAAACAATTAGGTTGAATTTCTGTGATGTTTAGCTTGAAATATACCATGGGGATTTTTTTCGACCCATATGTAGGGATTGTAAGTTCTGATAACTCTACTGAAACCAGCTTCATCAGTGAATAAAACTCGTTTAATTCATATCTTCTCTTTGTTTCCCATGAACCAATTGACATATTTCAGTCGTACTGGAAAAGCTTGAGGTGTCATGGCATGTACCTTCTGGATGTGATGGTGGATCAGTTGTTCTCAAATGACTCTGTGAATACTGGATTTTGATGTATGGAACTGTTCTGATAGATTTATGATGCTCGTGGAAGGATCATCAGCGACAGCTTCCAAAATGTTTTCTCACAATACAACGGTACCTACATAGGAGGGCCTTCAACACCTATAATATGGAAAATAATCCATTAGACATAGCTGTCTCCCTCAAGATGCGATCGACATGCGATAGTATCTCTTGCTGGTAGCAACCGATTGGGAAATGCTCGGAATCAAAACGGCGGACCTCTGCAGCATTACAGAATGTTCGTTTGGAAAATAAGTGCATATTTACATATGCGTTAAAAGTAAACTGTTCGGCCATTTCAAAGAACTTCACAATATCCTCTACAATATTGACAATACGGTAACAATCATATGACAACGGCGTACTCAACAAAACAAAATCGCATTTCAATTTCAAATGTTTTATCAAAACCACTCCATTCCTTTTTCACAGATATTTTCTTCTGTGGAAAAAATGAAACATGCATATTCACTGGATATGTTTCTCCCATTCATGCTCAGCTGTTTTTAATTTATTCGTTTGCCTTTTTTGTAGTTTTTTCGTTTGTCTTTTATTGGTATGCTTATTTTTTCCAATTTGTGTTTTTTTAGCTAAATGTATAATTCATTTGAAGATTTTCACTCATTTAATCTATTCTCAGTGAAACTCCTCAAAAATCGTTACTCTGGTTGACTTTACACACGAGTATTATTATTAAGAAAATTGCCCAAGAAACCTGGTTTTGTTGAACAATATGAATAGATCTCAGTCATTTCAAAGTTTTAGGGTGTGGACCATAGGGGGCTTATGCATAAAACCTCATCGAAGGAATTCATTTGTTTCGAGAATTACCAAAATTTGGTTGATTTTCGATATCTACTTGAAAAGTTATCAAAGAAAAACATTTTTCATTTTGTAATTTCGAGGGCACGTAACTCGGATTTTAGAAGAAAAAAAAAAGGTTTATGAAGTACTGGTGATATTTTTACCTGATCTGTACATTCTTGATAGAAGAAGAGAAAGTCTTCGAACACCCTGTATATACATGAACTCTAACCAACCATTTGTTGTCTTCTTAGGAAAGGCAATGAACGTTGCCGAAAGCTTGACGTATTCCAGAAAGTATTTCTGATCAACCCATCACCTGACCAACCTCAAAAAATTCACAACTTCATATTACGTTTAGTCAGTCACGAACTATATATATATATATATAAATATATATATATATATAAATAGCACGAAAAGTACTATAATTAAGTATTTTCTCGTTACGAACATTATTTGTTGTAAGAAATAGAATAGAATAGAACAACTAGCGAAGTTTAATTCTGAGCTTGTTTCAAATATCATCACGTTAAACGTAATTTATTGACTATTGAAACTTGCTCCATATCAAAGAACCTAACAAATCCTCTTTCAAATCAATTGAAGAACGTTGTACATTCCCTATAGCTAAGATCTCAACCCTTTTCTCGATGACGCCGTCGACCCTGAACGTCGTTTGTACCGAATTGAGCCCACGAATAAAGGGTGAAACTTTGTTTTTTTCCATTATAATATCTAATAATTTTGATGGACCCTATACGGTATATTGTGTTTTCTGGCACCTTTCTGATGACATTCTGAGGTAGATTTCTCCAAGGAGATGTTTTCTTTTCACCCGAGTTCATATAGCGGATTTCGGTAGTATTTTTTTCCGGATGGAAGAACGAATATAAATTTGAATCTGATCATTTACATTTTGATTTTGTATTTCAACTTTCGTTGAAATAGAATTTTGGAAATACGATTGTTTCAGTTGAAAATCACTATTTCATTTATCATTGGGTTGCATTAACTTACCACTTATAATTACCCGAAACCATACTATGCATTTCTTTGGAAGTTGCACTCACCTGAAAATGAAAAGAATATAATTGAATGTTGATTGATAACTATGATTCTGAGACATGCATCGAGAATAAAAGGGATGCTGTACGTTTTATTCGTTATAACAAGTGTTATGTTAATGTTCTTGTGTGCGCTATTTGCCGTTGAAGTTTGCTGTAGGTATGAGTCACTCGTTATTTTCTCTAACACAAGAAGATGAAACCGATTCGAAAAAATACAAGAAAATAAGGCATATAATTATTTGCGCACTGAGAGTCGTGCAACCATGATAGTGTGTATTATAGCAAGGCGGGAGCGTGTGCACCCAGAACACCACAAAGTATGGGTGCCCCACCACCTCCCCTAAATACAAGCGAAAACAAACCCCCCAATGCACATAAAGTAAACATTAAAACCAATAAAGGTGAAAAAGACAATGAACCAAATACCAAAGCAATAGAAAATCAGGAATCTGAGGTGCTGAGACCATTGCAAACTACCAGCCCCCACCCGCAACCCCCTGAAAAAGAGTAGAAAATCTTATTCTTTATGGACGAGGAATCCTTGAGAGACGAGTACAATAATAACCAAGCGATGTCTGACGAAGAATATTCTCTGAATTCAGAATATTTCAACCAACTATATGGAAACTCCATAAGACTCCTTCATGAAAGAGAAACAGAAGAAAACGGACAAACCCAAATCTCCTGTACAAAAAATCAACCCTGAATACCATAGGAAAATAAGCTACGACGGCTTCATGGATGAGTCATCCTAGGATGAAGAAGGACCTCAGAGGGTGAATCCAACGAAAGCACCCCTAACAAGATATATAACACCCCAGAAAGTTCCGTATTTAATGGAGATAAATCATACGGAGACACCTATAAATAGTGGACAAGGAAAATGAACAACTACCCCCTATTACCTTAGTGGGTGAAAAACACAAATTGCGGGACCTAAGAGGAAAAATTGAAAATTGCACAAAAGAAAATTTCAAAATAATATTTTCAAACAAAAATACACATATCTGTAGACACAAAAACAGGTTTTGACAAGAATTTGTAAAGCTTTCAAGGATGAGGAAATAAGCTGTCAATCTTTCAACCCTCGCCAAATGAAAACACAAGCACTCAAAATTAAAAAGCCTACTGGACCATGAACCAACAAGGGAACATATAAAAAATGTTCAAACAACAAAATATAAAATAAATATCCATGAAATCTTTACAATAAAAAAGACGCTGAGACCTCACTATCTAGTGATCATGAACAATGAATTCATCCTCTTGATGCTGAAAAATAAGGTAACAGACATAGACAACATTAGCATATCCTGGGAATATAGGGAAAATAATACTGCCGATGCAGGAAATGCCAGAGGTGTTTGAAGTTTACAGGGGATCACTTCACATACATCTGCACGTATACTCCAGACACATCTACAACATGCGTGAATTGCAAAGGAGCTAACCCCACCAATTTTCGAAAATTCCCAATTCACATACGAAAATTGGAAATAAGAAATATCAACCCCTCACAAGTGCATATATCAGGAGACCAAATTGCACAAGAAGGACTAGACTTCATTTAGGCCAACAGGAACCACAAAGACGACCACCTATCCCATGGCAGTCCAGAGTACGGGTGCAACGCCCCGTACTCTGCCAAGTTCTTAACAAAGATATCATGCCAAATCGAGAAACATCCCCTCCTATCATCCAAATCCCTGACGCACAGGACATATATTACATAATTTTCAGACAACTATAACGAAACAAAACACTGAAATAAATAACAGGATAACAGATGGACTATGACAGTTAAAATCACCAAACCACCATTTTATATTTTTATTTTCCACACATTTGCAATGAAACTCATAGCAGCAGACCTCAAAATATATATATATATATATATATATATATACTTCCACAAACCCCATTCCATAACTTAAACACCAGAAACAAACCCAACAAAATAACGCCGCCGAAATATGCAAGGGAGGACCGGTGGGCTTGCCGGGGGTGCCCAAGCCAACTGCGATTTCAATTGTTGCTTGTGGCGAAGGCGTAACACCCCTGACGGGTTTGTTGCCCTTCCGAGCATCTGAAAGCGGCATGCATCACAAGCATATTGTATCAAATCACAAATCCATGACATCACATAAAACATCACAAAATCGAACCTATCGAAACAACGCTGCTAACCCGTGTGAGGGAGGGCGATAGCAAAGGTAGCTGGAGACAAGGCCAAGGGCAAAACACCCCTTCCGGGCACGAGAAAGCAGCAAGCAACTCAAACACACTCTGACAACCACCCATCAAACCAATCACTCAGCAGACAACCCTCGAAACACTCAAACAATATACAAAAATCAAACACTCAAACCAATCCACACAAGATAGCGCAGACAATTTTTCCAAACTGTTTTTTTCGTTTTATACTTTTCCAGTATTTTTTTTCCTAGCCTAAAAGTACAAATCATATGATCAGCCCCAATTATTATAGAAATACTGCGAAATGCTCATATTAACGTACTGTAGGAGAGGAGCCAACATACAATCCCCATAAAACCTTGGCATATACCAGATGAACCGCTAACACTAGCGGCGGCATCTTTTCGCCCCTGTCAAGAGGACAAGCAAGATGTCGGGCTACCCTATTACTGAAATCGGAAATACTTTGTATATAGAGTAAATTTTCAATTGCGTGGGGGTCATATGGCACATCGTTGAGAAGATATTTCAATTCTCTTTCCAAGCATCTAATTGTTTTTAACATTTCTTGATTTGTTTTTTCAAAATGTGCATTTGAAATGTCAAGCATAAGTGCGGCTTTTTATAGTCCCCCTCCCCTGTTAACCTTTGAATGATTCGACGTAGAACAATGGAAAAAAAGGTATTGAATGATATCACCGATGCTACTTTTTGAAATGGAAGACATCGTGATGGCTTGTTTGATGGCGCGGGGGGGGCATCAACTTGAAAATTTCAAATAGCATGGGGGGGTTATGTGCTCACTGACTGAAATGATGACAGATGACTTGACAATAATACAAACTGTTTTGGGTAACTGTCACTTATGTCTAATGTAAGTATTGATATATCAGTGTGTTTCTACCAGAAACAATGAAAAAATGGTACGTTTCTTTTCAGTTCCAAATTTTGTGTATGTTTTTTGTGTTGATCAGTGGTTTACTGAACAGTCTACCACAAACTAGCATGGAAGGCTCGACTTTGCAACTAGTTATCACGAATCGAAATGAATCATTTAAGTAGATATTAATAAACAATAATTGTTTTTCTTCATCAAAAACATGTTGATTGGATGATATTTTCCCAGATTATTCAATCAGAAATGGCTTTAATAATGATACTCCAACATAAACTTCAACAAATTAGGAGTATTTGTCTTAAGTTTTTCGCACAAATTATTGCATACCTTAACTCTTATCTGAGTGGAGTATTATGAATTTGAGGTTGGGTTTGTTGATCTGTCAAAAAAATCATATACAAGGAAGTATGGTAACATATCAGTGAATCCACGACATCGATTCGATCAAATAATAGGATGAATGAAAAAATGGCGTTATCGTTATTATTCTGACTCACCCTTACTATGTTTCCGATTCTCCCACTCTTAGAAAATGTTCAGGAGGTTGACACATATTCCGATATGCAGGGCCGCCGAGAGCTAGTGCGGGCCCCGGGATAGCTATATGTTTCGGGCCCGCTTAAATAATGACCGTTTAAAATAATCATGGTAAACCTTTAACTTACCCATATTACTCCTGATTAAAAAAAAATTGAAGACTTGATGATCTGATCATTAAATGAAAATGCTTGAAAATCAAAATAAACATGTATTATATTAAAAATAAAAACAAGTAAACAAAGAATAGAAAAGAGAACTCTTATCCTATAACTAATAACAATCATACATATAAATGAACAAAATAAATAATAAACCGTACGGTTCAAAGGTTAAATACATAAAAGTAATTCTCAGCATACGGGCTTTTCGGTGTGCAAAGTTTCGGAAAATCACAATTTCTGGCTAATTCCGACTATATTGATAAAATAGCTAGGTCACATAGCCGCTGTTGAGTCATTGTAGACCTCAAAACATTTTTAATTCTAGATAAATGACTGAAAGATCTTCCTCCTTCTGCAACAGTAACAGGCAACGTGCAGAACAGTCTCAGAGCAATTACAATGTCTGGAAACAAAGTGTCTAGATTTAATTTGCATATTTTATTTAGCAAATTTGATGGTGTAAGTTCCATATCTTCAAAATGTTCAGTATAAATATTTGTAAGTTGTCTGATTGTAAAACATGCCACTGTTTTATGTGACTTGTCTTTATTTTAATTTTTTGAAGAAAAAACTAAATTCTAAAGAAAAACTATTTTGCCGATAATTCTCAATATTTTTCCTAACGAAAAATATATCGAAAGATTTGATAACATACTTACTTATATTATCTCAACTCCTCGTGTAAAGAATAGTCACACTCTCTTTGTCCAAAAATGTTTCTACATATAATATTTACATATTATAAGGGCAGCTTTGTCACCAGGGTGTATGTAGAAAAATGGATTTTTCTTCACACAACACCCATTTTTATAGAGTGTTTCTTTACTATAATGTAAGGCACTGATATTTTGTTTTACCACTAGTCCGTCGGACTTGGATTCATGCCCTCGGCTTAGTATGCGAAGGTCTTCCTTTGAATAACTTCTTTATATTAAGATTAGTACTTTTTGTCTTTCGTTTCAAGGGACTTTTATTTAAGTGATAATATAACTTGATATTTGACTTTTGCCTCTCAATTAAAATAATCTGATTGAATTCAATATCCCTTTCCTCAACTTCGGTTGAGAAAATAATACACAAAAATTAACGTCAATACATCTATTAACAAAAAAGGTAAAAACTATAGTACAGCTCGACGCTTGTCGAATAAAAATAATGGTCAATCATAATATATAAAATGCAAACAGGAAAAAAACAATCTCCTTTTGAGAATAAAGAACAACAACGAATAGTTTGAAAATATTACATATCTGTTCTAAAATAAAAGGGAGCTCATATTTCCGATATATATAGTGATTTTCTATTATCGAAATACAGAACCAGTTTCTTCCCGTGGCTCTCATAGTTTATTGTTACCCGCGTAACTATCTTCCGTTTTTCCCAAATTAATAAAAATTGTGATCGTCTTCGGTTAGTCTCAAATTTAATAGACGAACTCCCAATATACCCGGTTATGTATACCCCTAATCTGGTATTAATTGTGCATGAGGTTCACCCCGTGAATCAATAGTTGAAAGCTATGCATCATGTTAGATTTTCTACTCAAGCCAGCGACTTACCCCTGTAATTCCCATGTTTCTCCTAGTCTCGAATATAATTCCCATATCCCTCGTAGCCGTCTGTAGACACTCGAATCAGATTTCTAATTTAAACACACTCGTCTTCCGAACTGACGATTAAAATAAAGTTTCCGACATATACCCGCGATAGTTCCTGCCGTGGAACCATTATATATCTAAGGGCGAATTTCTTCGATAAAGTTTCTGGTAAAACCAAAAACTCGGCCCCAATCCCGAAAGGACTCACGCCTGCGGCGGAACCCAAATCCCTCGAGGTTCGCGAACAGACTCCCTTTTCCCTCTTGATATTTTTCCATTCTCAAAAAGAAGCGAAGCGCCAAGTGGCACTCTGATTGGCTAAGTCCAATTTGTCGTTGCAGCGAATATATTTCGCGACCCGTGTATATTGCCCATTCGACACTTTGCCCGAATGAATAAAGCTTTGTTTAATATTTCCAGACTAAACAACAGTTACAATGTTACATATCTGTAACTGGCAATGACTCCCAAAATGAATGAACTCGTCTGCTTGACAGAAATATATTTTTATATAGCCGCGACGACCCATTTAAAAATAACACCTACAGGATGTTACATGATTTCATCTATTAATTGGGGGTTGAGAAGATCTTCAAAATATATTCTGTGTAGATTGCCGACTTTTTCTTCAATTTCGTTATCAGTTGCGTTTTGAAAAGTCCAAAGTATATCGAATAAATTTGTAATATTTTTTGCGGCTTCAAATCTGGTCCGAGCTCCGGGCCCCCTCTGTGGTCCGGGCCCCGGGAATTTGTCCCGGTTTCCCCGCCCTCTCGTCAGGCCTGCCGATATGTTGAAAGAAATTAGCATCATGCGATTATTGCACATAGGAAATTATGTCTCTACTATGGACATATCTTCAGTTTCTCTCAATCATCTCAGGAACCTCCACTTTTAGGCAGATAGAATATTATGACTTTTAGGTTGAGTATCGATGAGCCGAACTCATGTCAAACGCTCATTTGTCCATTCACTTGTCCCAAGAAAATATGTAGGAACATATGACCTCATACCGTCGTAACTACGCCACTGGTTCACGAAAATGAAGAATTATAACTTACAAATTAGCACATTGATAAACCTTGATTAGTGTACCAAGTTTAAAATATTTTCCTTCGGTAATTTTGGAGAAAACAAATTAAATCTTATTATTTTTCGTTTATTTGACACCCTGTATCTCAGCGGGGATGCATTTCAGGACATACCTTGATAGCAACTTTTCACCTCGAAATGAGGTGAGGAATCTGTAGTAGGAGTTTGTCGGTCTTATTCTATTTCACTACGTATATATATATATATATATATATATATATATATATATATATATATATATATATATATATATATATTATTAATATATATATATATATATATATATATATATAATATATATATATATATATAATTTATAAATAAATAAAATTGAACATGAAAAGGGATCAGTAGAAAGTCTTGAACTATGAAAAACTCTTTAATACGATGGACCGAGCTTTCCTTTTAATTTTGAAACTTCTTCAGGGTCCTAAAATATGTAAATGACATTATTGTGAAAAAAATACAAAAAAGGAATTTAATCTAGGGATGATAAATGAAATTAACTTTAAAGAAAAAAAAAAGTCAGAAAAATATAAAATATGTAGTGGGTGTGTTAATGTTCATATTATATTATTTGAGAATCATCAGTTTTAATCCATTTGTAGAAGATAACTGTAGATTTTGCTAAGATTTTCGATATCTGTTTTTTTGTTCATATTTTGATTGGATTTATTGATTTCAATCATTTCAAGAAATAATCTTTTACAGAAATTTTTTTCTGAGTGTAAAACTTGTGCTTCCTCGAATGATATTTTATGGCCTGTTTCAATAGCATGTTGAGCTAATGCACATGACTTCTTGTTGAGTCTTATATCACTTCTGTGAGAGATAATACGATTATTTAAAGTTCTTGAATTTGTACCAATATAGTTCAAATCACAGTTGTTACATATTCAAATCTAGTTTATTTTCGTTCGAAGGAAATTGCTACAAACAAATTCTTGGAACACCTATGGGAGCTACCATCTCACCAATCATTGCTTCGTATGTAATGGATGACCTTTTCGAAGAAATATTACCACAATTGACCTTTGAAGTTCCATTTTTAAAAAAATTTGTAGATGATATTATTTGTGCAATACCAATGGATAAATCCGATGAAATTTTAAGAAAAGTAAATAACTACAATAAAAATTTACAATTCACAATTGAATTAGAAAAAAATAAAAGTATTCCATTTTTAGATACTAGAATAATTCGTAGAGAAAACAATTCACTAATCACAGATTGGTATATAAAACCAACAAACTCTGGAAAATACATAAACTATCATTCCTTCCACTCAAAGAGAATGAAAATAAATTTGATTCTTTGCATAAAAAAAATCGAGATGTTGGTTCATCCTTCATTGAAAAACAAAAATTTAAAAATTCTCAGAAATATTTTACTAGATAATTCTTACCCCAAAAAACTTCTCAATATAATTCTTTTCAATACCAACTCTGATAGACAAATTAATAATGATGACACAAATAATCAAAATTCAGAAAATGAATGAAAGGAATATTTATATTTCAATTCCTAATATAGGAATTCTATCATCGAATATAATTAAATTATTCAAGAATGAAAGTAACATAAAAATCTCACAAAAAAATATCAAGACTATTGGAAATTTAAATACGAGGTTAAAAGATCCCACACCAGATTTGAAGAAATCAAATGTTGTCTACAGCATACCATGTAACAACTGTGATTTGAACAATATTGGTACAAGTTCAAGAACTTAAAATAATCGTATTATCTCTCACAGAAGTGATATAAGACTCAACAAGAAGTCATGTGCATTAGCTCAACATGCTATTGAAACAGGCCATAAAATATAATTCGAGGAAGCACAAGTTTTACACTCAGAAAAAAAAAATCTCTAAAAGATTATTTCTTGAAATGATTGAAATTAATAAATCCAATCAAAATATGAACAAAAAAACAGATATCGAAAATCTTAGCAAAATCTACAGTTATCTTCTACAAATGGATTAAAACTGATGATCCTCAAATAATATAATATAAACATTAACACACCCACTACATATTTCATATTTTTCTGACGATTAATCATAGGTTGTCATTTCAAATCCTTCAATGTCACTCGAAGCGTCAAAGATATAACACCATTCCGACAAATTTTTACATATTTTACGTTTTTTCTTTAAAGTTAATGTTCATTTATCATCCACTCAGATTACTGTAAGTACTTCCTTCATTTTGAGTATTTTTTTCACAATAATGTCATTTACATATTTTAGGACCCTGAAGAAGTTTCAAAATTGAAACGAAAGCTCGGTCCATCGTATTAAAGAGTTTTTCATAGTTCAACACTTGTGAAGATCCCCGTTATTCCCCACTGTTTATATATATATATATATATATATATATATATATATATATATATATATATATATATATACTGGAATTCGTATTTTTTCCCTATATTTTTCTTTGTGTTGTTCCATCCAGCTTATGCCTCTGGCTTTGCCCGGTTTCCATTTTTCCGTTATACCGTTATCCCGTTGTTCAATAATTCTAAAAATAGCTTTAAATAGCCTCAATAGATGATCGGCTGAGGCCCAGTCAACAACGAAGAGGAATATTTCATTTATTCTTCGTTTTACAAACTCAAGGCACCTGAAAAACATACGAAATAGTTGGAATTCGAACGCCATGTAGTTCCCAGCCAGCAATCCCAGGATTGATATTGATTTATGAGAACCTGGACCAATTCCTCGTTTGCAGATACACAATGAAAGTGAAACCGGTTGCCTGTATGCAACCTGATTCAAATAAAAAATTCAAACGCAAAAAAAAGCATCATTGCAGTAACATCCAGGATCAATTAATGCTGGGAAAGTGATAAATTGTACCTATAAGGAGCAATCGAATGATGAGGTAGACGGTATGATAACTCACTGGAAAAATGAAAAACTCTCAGAATTTACATATACTTTGAACTAAAATCAAATTTCAAGCGAATTGATATCTGCTGTCCTAAATATAAAACACATGCTAGTAACTTCAGAAATTGATTATTCAAACACATGTGAAACTGAAGTCTTCCAATCTACTACAAGATAATCTGTATCGTATAAAAAGATATTACTCAAAACTCATTTTATCTGGGACGGCAGACATTACTTTTTGTCTGCCTAATCCATCCAGTTCTGATGGGGAGAAAATACACTGAAACCGATTTATATTGGTTATATCGACTATTATTTTTCCACTTTGCAGCAAGGATATGCAGATTGAATCTTGTAGGACTTTCCACGATTATCCATGAGATGTAAGCAAATATTTGTAGCGGTGTTATCTAGGAAAATAATTGTTTTCTTTATATATTTTTTATTGCTTTGGTTAACGTCGGCCTTTTTTTGCGACCAGGGCCGACTACCCCCAACCGGAAATTTTGCAGAATCCTCTGTTGTTTCAGAGGTAAGGTTCTTTAACGAACTCTTAACGTCCCCTCCGAAGGACGGCATATATATCGTCTTATCTCGTGCTCATGCCTGCGTCTCATCTCGTACCTGCACCTGCAAATATGCTACTACCCTTCAGTTGTAAGGGCATTTTAACGCGCACTTTCCGTATCAGGTGAACACCCATCCAAGTACTGAACGCGCCCGACGTTGCTTGGCTCAGATTTTCTTTATATTCCACCCACCATAAACCTAGTATGGGTTGGAAGTAGTGAGGAGTTTTGACAGAAACAGGACATATTTATTGACTCTTTTGGAGCTTAACCAATGCAATATCATTCCAACCCTATATTTGATAATTGTCAAAATTTTCTTTTGAGGTTTAGGTATCTTACGGTAATTCATAATATCTCTTACTTCCTCACATGAATATACTAGTTAATAACAAAAACATTACATAGACATAGACTTTGAAATAATACTCAAACCAACTCAAAACTCTTTTGAACAAAAAAAAATGTCATTTGAACATTTTGAGTAAAGATATATTTTGGATCGCAATTTTCAATATTTTTTTCCCATGGTCATAGTCAAAGGATACATTTGTTTGGTTTGATAATTAATTAGGAACGTAATTACCTCAAAGCCACATTTTTCATTTTTCGTAGGAATGTTTCTCTCGTAGTTGAATAAATGAAAAACAATATTGTTGATGCTCAGTTATTTTACTTTGAAATATTGGGTTATGATACATGGCTGATTTCTAGCGAGCACAAACATCCCTAGGAGGTTTTGGGATGTTTTGGAAATGTTGGCATGAACATGTTTTTCTGAGACGCCATAAGCACTTCCCAAAGAGGACTTTAAAGGATGTTGGAAGTATTGTATTTGTTCTTCTATAGAATTTTTTTGAATGCCTACTGAGAGGTATTTGCGAAGTCAAAAAATGTTTAACGTATGGATGTTCTTTCTAGACATAACATAGTTCGCTTTGAGAGGTTCATCCCAGATATTGAATATACATTTATTGTCCAGTTTCATGAGGGTTCTCGACAATTTCATTTAATAACTTGATAATTTCACACAACAAAAAGTAAAAAGTTTCATGTTAGTTGTATCTTAGAATATTTATATTTTGTCGACCCTATTTATTTCATTTAGAATTCCTTCATTTTGATACCAATACCTCCTATTTTACAAAGGACATTCTTATATTTTCCTAAACAAATGAAACCGATATTATTATTATAATAAAAACCAATATCCAAATGACCTATCCACTCATTTTCTGCTTTCATTTTGAAATTTCTGCTATGTGATATTGTTGCAATTTGGCCATTCGATATGGTACACCTGATAAACCTCGCATAACAAAACTGGACTGTATGGCACATGGAACACTGCATTCAGTATTCAGTGCAATTTGAATTCCGATTCTACATTTCTCTTCCTGCGTTGTTTTGGAGATGACGGCGTTGCTTGAAGTTTTGTTCAACTGAGAAAAACGTGAAGAGTGATGAGTGTTTGGAGTGTAGTGAACATTACCAATTATATAATAAACATTTTTGATAATACTGAATAATAAGTAAATAAAGTGAGTATTTTCACGAATTGAATGTATTAGCATAATCCAGGAACATAATATAACCTCAAAAGCACGCAATGTGTATTTTTTTAAAGGGTTTTCGAATCTGTCATGACATGGACAAACTGTATTATTGAAAAAAAACGACTAGTTTTCTTTATACGTTTTTCTATTAGGAACTTTGTTAATTTTCAGATTATGGGGAGTTGGAAAATAAAACAGAACATCTCATGTTCTCCAACAGACTTATGCGGCCTGAAATATATTGACTCTTTGAATAGAAAAATTTGGTTTGTGATTAAACTGAAGAATCACTGTAAAAATGAATATTTCACAAAATATAATTTGAACTGAATCTTCCTTCTTAGAGATACAATTGAAATTATATATTAGAAACTATTTAATCAAATTTCGATTATCTTCAAAGTTGGTGGTTAGTATATTTCACGTTGAATCTGTTTCATGAGATGAAATCTTAATTTCAGTTCCCCAAGAAATATAAAAGCCTTGGAAGTTATAAGAAAACTTTACTATCCTCCTAACAGAATGAATTAATGGAATGTGTCGAATTCGTTTTTCCAAGACATCCCAAAATAGCGATGCATGCATGGTGGTATAAAAATTGAAAAAAACTGCATTACAAATAACATACCTTCAAATGTCCATATAAATTACAAAAAGCGTCAGAAAGTGATCTCTAAAAATGTTTTATTCACAGCGATTTAATGTGCTCAAAACTTTTTGGAATTGTTCTGTTGTGTCTATTAATAGGCTATCAAAAATCCTAGGAAAATTTCTTTTTCTCCGATTGACAGCAAATATTAATTTTGCAGACACATAACAATCAGCAAAGTATTACTTTTCCTGCCTAGGCAGCAAAGTAAGGACTTTCCTGCTTAGGCAGCAAAATAATTATTATCAATGGGAATATAACATTTGACATTTTTTGACAAAAAAAAACATTCATTAGCAATTATTACATAATACCTTTTACAATAATTTAAAAAACATATTTTTAGTTGTTATTAACATTGATAGTAAAATTACTACAATTTTGAATAAATAGGCCATTTTTTCTTTCCTCAGATATCGTTCTCTTTACATTCACTATATTACTAGTTTGATTCGCGTCATAAGTAGTTCCTACATTTGTCAAAACTTTTTCACAAGTACTGGTTTTACTTGCCATTGAATCCTCAATGTACCCTTCTGCTATAGTTGAGGATTTCCACCCACCATGTCTTTCCAACATTGTTATGTCACCTGAATTTACAAGTAAAGTGGCAGAACTTCTACGGAGGCACTGTCCCGTATATTCTTTAGCATTCGGCAACTTTAAATTGACAGCTATTTCTTAAGGTATTTCACCAAATTTAGGGATACCAACAAATTGCTTTACGGATTTACCTTTTACGTATTTAAAAAAAAATCTTGTGTCTTTTAATTCAGCAGGCCGAAGACCTATATATTTTCTAACAACATCTAAATATTCCATTATTACGAAAGACCTCGAATTCTTTGTCTTCGTGTTCAATAGGGATACCAATAGTTTATTGTTCATATCTTCAATATTTTCTAACTTTGAATTCAATAGTTCGTCGCAGCGACATGCACCCGCAATTCCAAAAACCAATACAACCTAAAATAATGGATTATAAGTATTTTCACTTCATCGTATAAATATAACATACTTTTGCTAATAAATATTCATCATCTGGAGCATTCAGTATAGAGTTTGTAATATCTTGTTTTTCGAAAACTCGGGACTTCTTTGCCTTGTAGCCTTCGGATCCCCGTTTTAAATATGCCCTCAACTTCCTATATCTTCCTATATCTACGCCATTTTCAACATTCATAGTTGCCTTCAACATGGAATATACAGACCAAAGTGTAGAACTCTTCATTGTTTCAGATAATCCAGCAAAATAAGCAAGTAATACATTCTCCGAAAAAGTCTTCGCATTTTTCTCCATGCAATAATCCATAAATCGTTTATAATTTCCTTCATATTTCATCCGAGACTTCTCCGGCAAAAAATTCAACTCAATATTTTTTGCCACCTCCCTTATTTCTGGAGGAGTAAGTACTTCTAAGTCGCTATCACTGTCCATGATATAAATATACCAATATTTTCCCACAAAACTGTCAGAAATTTCATAAGTTGTCAAACTATAATTATTATGAACATATACGTTTCCATAGCAACCAACCATTCCAACAATTGCGATTTCTATCAAATTTTGTTTTAATTTATCACTACAGGAAAAATAAAAAGATTGTAGAAATTGCAATAATTTGCGAATACAATATTCTACATATATCATTATAAACAATCGGAGCAAAAATTATATGTTCAACTCGGCAGCAAAGTAGATTGACTGCCTTAGCTGAATTCCTAGCCTCGCTACGCTCGGCTATGAACTATCAGCCGCGGCAGTCAATCTAATACTTTGCTGCCTAGTAAAACAAATAACTATTTTCTGACATCCCAGGCATATCCTGAAGATTGCCACCTTCGGGGGACTTTGGCTGTTCTATAAAAGTTCTATTCATGTATAAACAGAACATCGCAGTTGATGTTCAATCTCGTACTTTCAACATCTCTGAGATGTTTTTGTGCTCGCTGGGTTAGATGTTCAAATCTTGATTATAAGGAATGATATTAAAAAAGTGGTGGTTCTATTAGGAATGAAATAATTCGAATTACTTCCTGTTCGCATCGTATATAATTTTATCATGGAGGTCATATCGAATTTTGACTTAGGAGATCTTAAATCTGAACCAATTTTTTTTTCAGTCTCTTCTGTGAAAATCAAATTATTTGGCATTTCATGTCTCCAATTGTTAAAATACAGCTGGTAGCTCTACGAATCAGGTCAAAATGAAACATAATACATCACGAAACCCAATCGGGACAATATCTTTCGGAAAAGATCCAGTCGACCGAGGTGTGAATGGCATATTTGTCTACTCTATCGGTGTTATCGAAACAAAAAAATATCAACCTTCCACATAATGTGAGTCAGCTATCCTTTTGTGGGGCCAGAAACCCATTGTCCATAAAAAAGATAAACATTTCGTATTACAAGGCGATTATTTTAAGCTGAGTCGTCTAAAGCGTCCCACACAAAATGTATATCACTGGCTTGGCGTCTATTCTATTTGTGCGTAGGGAACATGGGTGGAGATGGTGAACCGTGAATGTAGGAATTGAAATAAATCAGTCAACCAAAGTAAGTCTACCAATACATTGACATTCTAATTAGTAAATAATTTATGGTGCATATGAATAACTTTCACTATAAATAGCCCTGGATAAATGAATTCTCGTATAAAACAATTTTGAAGCTCTCGCATAAGCATGCAGGTGGCAAGAAAATACATTCAAACATAATAATAACCTGCCTGCTACCACCGCAGAACCCTTTCCCTACGCCCCCGACCCAAGGACGGCAAGTTGAAGGGGCCCACCCAACACCTTAAAAAGTACTGGAAGAATCTTGTTTAAGTTAAATGTAATTGTTAAAGATGACTGAATAAATATTTTTTGCTTTTTTTTTGCTTTGCATATTCACCCTAAACCTGTTCTCTGCCCATTGTTTTTCAGATTACACTTCCTCCCATTTCTCACAGTTAATTCATTGTTTTGATGATAAATGAAAATAGAGTTTGCAAAATTTTGATCTCTATGATAACTATTACACTCCAGAGAGAAATATATTTCCTAATTGTAGAGTTACATTTCACCATTGAAGAGTACAGATTTAATGGCGCTAGTGCATTTTATTCTAAATAGAGTTCAAAATTCATTCTAGCTAGAGTTCACATTGCATTTGATTAGAAAGAGTAGATTCAATGTGGATGTATTTTGGTTGAAATGGAATAGAAATGTTTTGACCCAAGAGATGTATCATTTAAATGGAATTTTATCAACATAATTAAAAGAAAACAAATTTTCTAGATTGCGCAGACAGAGTCATAGTGAATATACGATCATACTGGGTTGCCTAGCCCAGACCGGCCAATATGCGATTTGCGAAAAACTTTATCATTCTCAGAAAAAAATGCAGAAAAACCTATTTGTTGATATTAAAATTTTGTACGAAACAGATTCCATGTCATTTTCATGAGAAATGAGTACCTATACCAGAAGATGCCAACAAAAACGTGAAATTACTCTCTATGGGAGAGTTTGAGGGTCTTATTTCTCGAACCCTCCCATACAGGATAATTTTCCTATATGAGAGTGTTTGGGGGTTCTATCCCTATATAGAGTCATTTTTCCAACTCCGATACGTATTTCGAAAATGAGATATGGAATTGAATCTCCACAGGTGATATGCCTCTTCGAAACAAGACAAAAAAATGGCTCCTCTTGTCTTATCACGTCCCAACCAAGAGAAATTGTTCATCAAGACGACAAGAAACCTGTTTCTCTCGATAAGAGAGGGCGTTCTCTTGTCTGGTCTTATCCCACCTTCACTCGAAATGACAATTCATTTTCATACTCCCTCCATCTTCTGGTAGAAATGATTATTTTCCAAATCATAATGAGAGGTTATTGAGAGCACCCCCATGTCTTCTTATTCATTGGGAAATGCGCGTAGATAGAGGACACCGAGGTGCTTCTAAATAACCTATATTTTATGGGTTTATCGTTCTTTATAACCAAGATACAGGGTGATTTATTAATTTTCTCCTAATTTCTGGATCCCAACCTTATTGAAAAACGGAGGACATGTCCGTATTTGGCACAAATTAGTATTATTAATCAAACATCCTGTATGCGTGAAAAAATTATCATAACATTATCTGTTCATTGCGCTACATTTGAAAAAAAATATAAAAAATAAGAAAAATGCCCATTCCGAAAAAAGCATAACTTTATTTCAAACAAAAATAACGTTGTAACAAATCTACATTTTGAAGGTTAAACATAACAAAAAATCAAACAAATTGAGTTTTCTTTATCCGCGTTTAATTATTTTTTTAGCTAAAGCATCATCATTTTTCGACTCTTCTGATGCATTCCTGATAATAATAATCAAGCAGACTGTTCCCATATTTGGAGCGCGGCACCTAAACATATCCTGAGGCAATTGGATTCTGTCCAAAAAAGGGCAATTCGTCTCGTCGGTGATGCCTCGCTTACAAACTCGCTCACTTGTCTGGAACACCGTAGAAAAGTTGGCGATTTGTCTCTATTTTATAGATATTTTCATGGGCGATGCTCTTCTGAAATATCAACAATCGTTCCTGCTTTGGCAGTCTCTTCGAGACTAACCCGTCAAGTTCAGTCATCACACCCCTTCGTGGTCACTTCGGAGACCTGCAGAACATCACTTTCCAAAGACTCGTTCATCCAACGAACAGCGAGGCTTTGGAACTCATTGCCTAGGGAGGTGTTCCCCGAGGCATACAACCTCCAGAAATTTAAGAAGAACACCAACTCCTACCTTCTTTCCCTTGGTTCCCACGATGTTCTCTGAACATTACAGGATATCCCTTTTCGTGGGAACCAGAACATAAAAAAAAAAAATTCACTTTAGGTTTGATATCCCAAATTGTTGTAATTGTCAAGTCCACTCGATTACCATGTTTGAGGTTATTTAAAACCAAAAGTTTATTCAACTCAAGTAAACACTAGAGAGGACCTTCAACGGAGAATTGAGGACGCATGCGACGAACTGAGAAATGACCCAGCTATGATTAGAAAGTCAATTACAAATCTTACTTCAAGAGCACGGAAATGCATTGAGCAAAATGGAGGCCACTTTGAACAACTGTTATTAGTATGTTGTTTAAATTTTTTTTGTGTCTAATTCTTTTCGTTTCGTTACAACAAGAACCGATTCATGACAATTTTTCAGAAATGGGATCAAATGAAGGGCAATAAAAAAACGATGACACGTGGTGTTCCCAAGCGGTCACCCATCTAAGTACTGACCACGCCCAACGTTGCTTGGCTTCAGAGATCGGACGAGTTCTCAAATCAAATCAAATCAAATCAAAATGTGTTTATTCAGTTTTCAGTGATTACAGATTCATGCCTAACTAACTTACATACTATTTACATATTTACAATAAAATAAAATATATACAATATTCACAGGTTAAAGTTGTTCGCGCAACTTCAGCCCGGAGAGAGCCAAACCATCCCCCCGGAGTGCTGTTTCCAGCTTCCGAGCGGACGCCCCGGCTCAAAAACGGACTGCAACCCTCGAATAAACGAGGGACTGGACCCCGTCCCAGCGATCTTTAGCTGTTCTCTGTGAAAGTGTGTTAGGTATGTTATCTTTTGAGGGTATTATTCATCTCCTAGCATAATGCTTTAATACGAATATTTGGAGGAGTATTTTTAGTTGTTTATGTATGAAATAGTTTTGTGGAGGTCTGGCACTTTTCAACGTGGTATGGTCGTTGCATGGGATATTTCATTGACTTTTGGAATTTTAGTCATGAGCTCTATATACCTACCTATCTTCATATATACACTGTATCAGCCAAATTAATGAATCCAATTGTATAGTATTTCTAATCCCAATTGGACCGACATGGAAAGTTTCGAGAAGGAATTCTCTTTTACACGACAGAACTTTTTTATGATTGTACCAGGAACGCTTTGAAAGTAAAAACACTGGTAGTATATAAATTTCCCATTTGTCGGGCAGTGCATATGAACACTCGTAGTGCTCTTATTTTTATTCCAATTGGGATTAGAATAACTATAACAGAAATGATGAAAAAGCTTCCTTCTAAACGGAAGGAAAACCCATTTTTCTCAATTTTTCATAAAAAAGGCCATTAACGTAATCAATGAAGTAGAATTCTGAAACCCTGAAAATCGTTACGGAATCCAGAGATGAATCTCTAGATTTTCTGACGTCATCTACAATGCACACAGGGGCGACTGAACTGTCGATTTTGAGTATTGGGTATCAAAATTGAAATATAATGCTAAGAAAAAAAATATCAATAGAACCATCATGTTTGTATATTTTATAATCCTTGCATCACAACTGATGGAAGTATAAGACATTTGTTATAATGTGTCAACTTTCAATGATTTATATAAAAAAAAAAAAAATTTTTCACCCATAACCGGATAGGTAATCAAAATATCCCTTATCTTGATATTTTTGCCTGGAAAAGTCGTCATTACAAAATAAAAGAAATGCAGATGCCTATACTTCAAGGGTATACAAATTATAAACATGACCAAACAGATTTCTGTTTATTGACAGAAATCCCGATATTATTCTGGAAAAATTCGGAAATTGCATTTTAAGAGAGATGAGAAAAAGTAGGATTTTTCAGGAAACTGTTTTAATGTAATTCAATGTCTTGATTGCGATTCCCAAAGAATCAGAGTATCTCGCATCCTAATATAATTTTTAGGGAAAAATAATCCTAGTATGCCAGTAGAGATAGACATGATTTTCAAAAAAAATTATATTAGGTAATTACAAAAGTTTTACAACTTCAGAAGAATGGAGAGTATGTTCAAATGATATTAAGTCTGATTTTGCAACCCTTTTTTCTGAACGGAAGTTGTTGAAAATCAGGATTTAATGAATTTTCACATTATTAGCGCGGACAAATTTGCAAAAGTTCTGCAAACTTTCGGAGTTTTGAAAAATAGCAATTTACATCCTGTGATAAATTTGCAACCATTCAAGCTAGTCAGGCTTGCCACTCCTACTGAGAAGGAATCTTTTATTTAGAATCCTATGGAGATGTGGAGTGTTTCTTTCTGTCACTAGGTACCGCCAGTTAAAAGTTATATTTTCCAGCGTACCTATATATGTTATAAGCTCGATGATGATTTGTTTACGTTGTGTTTCGCTTCAGCCAGAGCTCTTCGGATCTTTGGCTGGTGACTACTCCGTACTGATGAGGGCCAAGAAGCCACGACATAAATTGAACATAATCGAGCTTATCAGAAAGAAACATTTGCGATCAATTTCCATTTATATGGAAGTTTGCATGGATTTTCAGGTGAATATCATTCTGCGTGGTATTTGCTAGGAAAGTAGTTGTTTTTCCCCTGTGATCTACCATTTTGTGGTTCAATCTATATTGAATCTTTGTGTGAAATAGAGTATGTATAAGTCTTCGTAATCTGGTAGTTAGATTGGTAATATGTTGATTCCATTTAAGATTTCTATCTATAGTAATTCCAAGATATTTAATGGCCTCTGATTCTTCTATTTCAAAATTGGTATTTGGAATTTGAAGGGTATTGTAGTTATTGGAATTTGTCAATGAGGACGCAAGATATGCTTTTTTGACATTCAGCGATAGTTTGTTATGATCAAGCCCATTTTTCACATTGGGGTGCCATTTCCATTTTTATTTTGACTTGGTTCCAAGTTGTATCAAAAAATCAGAATGGTATCGTCGGCATAGGATATTATCGTTCCATCATTAGAAGACTCCAACATTGAGTTGCGGTATGTGATAAATAGAATTGGCCCAAGAACGGTTCCTTGGGGAACTACAATTTGGATAACTTCGTGATCACCAATTCAATTTATTATATTCACCTGTTGCTGCCTATCAGTTATCTGCAAAGATCTTCAACACAATACCACGAATACCATAGTACTGAAGTACATCAAGAAGTCTCTTGTGTGGTACTGTGTCGAAGGCCTTCGTAAGATCAAGGAATACACCTATGCATTTCTTGATATTGTCTAGGTTTTTTATACTATCAATTAAATCCAACATGGCATTAGTAGTACTGGTTCCCTGCTGGAACCCATATTGTTTGCCATTAAGAATTTTATTGCTAGTGCCTGCTTTCAAGACATTTAAAGGTCTATAGTTAATAATATTACTTTTATCACCTGATTTGAAGTTAGGAACAACAATTGTCTTTTTTTAATGGTACTGGCCAAACTGTGTCCTATTTCACTGTAATGTTTATTGAAGGCATTCGATATTACTTGTTTGTTTTCAACGATCTCATTGTTCTCTAATTATATTCATTATTATATGAATGACATTTGAAAAGGCTCAAATAAAAATCAATTTTGACGGTTGTGACAGTTTTTGCCATAAGTAATTTCTTGAATATTTAACAAAATTATTTCGACTATATTTCCTATTGATGAAAAATATGTTAGTTAATATATGTCAGTCCCACAGTTGTGCTTATTTCACCTATAGTCCAGTATGTAGGGGTTTTTGCTCTACAAAATGTGGGGAAGATTTTTTTTAACTTTAATCCAAGATGGCGGACCCCATGAAATTTCGATTGATTTCATTTGTATATCTATTAATGCCCTAGAAATTTTTTTTAATAAACCAAGGATCTTTATGTGTTCTTTCGTGCGTTTTTCTTGCATCAATGTATCATGTGTCTCTATCTGCTACTTCACTGAAAAATAGAAGAATCTGCAAATGAACTCATATCCCAGTGACAATATAAGATCGCAAAACATAAATACGAAGCTAAACTTCATTCGGGAAGATATCATGACTTTCCAGTAACATCAGGTTCGAAAAACTCTGTCGGTCCCGTATGTTAAACCGGCCTTGAAATCACATTGCTGTTGAGTACCAACTAGGCGTTCATTCATAAAATAAAATGCAAGTGGAAAGCTCCTGAATCCACTCTCAGTTGCGGAGGTTTGAAAAAACTCATAAAAATAATTGGCTGTAGAGAAATCCACACCTGGCTTGTTGGATAAGAAGGTATATTGACCATCTGGTCGATGACATATTTGTTGCATGTGTCAGGTATTTTCATTTCTAGACTTTTCCAGCCATGTTGCCATTTTTTTCTTAAGACTGGGACGAGAACTGGCATGTTTCAATGTTTTCACCAACATGAAATCGAGCCCTTAATATCTTGTATTGCTTCACGATGGTTCCAATGCGAGTTTGACTCATGCATCAAGGATATACATAGATAATCTTATTGAAATGAAAGAAAAAAAAACACTTTCTGGGTTATTGATACCTACATGTCGTATGGGGTCGGCTTTATGTCGTATGGGGTCGGCTTTAGAATAGCCCCATGGTAAATCCTGCCTGTCGTAAGAGGCGACTAAAAGGATAACCGTAGGTGGAAGATGGTCTCATCGCCCGGTGAAATACCACCATATCGACTTTGTGTGCTGTGAAATGGACCATTCCATGTTTCAGTGTTCGGTCGATACTTTCCGGTCTCCCTCTTTCCTTTTCCCCAATTCCTTCTTTATTTTCAGGTAATAGTAATAATGATGAACAATAGTAATAATGATGAAGTCTCCTAGAGTAAAACACTCCGGAAGTAAAATACCTCTCCATTCGGATTTCCGGGCGAGAGGTACTCGAGGGGACTCAACATTAAAAATTAATTTTTGCAACATCCGCGGACTCAACAAGAACATCAATGACGTCCACCATCACCTACAGACGGAAAAACCGGATATTCTGGCTCTAACAGAAACACAAGTAAACTCGTCCACCAACAAGGTCCATATGCTTTGTCCTGGTTACGAACTCCATTCTCGATTCAGGTTCAAAGGTGGAGTTTGCCTTTACGCCAAGGCTAACCTTTCATGCCAGCGTGAAGAGAGTTTGGAACCGAAAGACTTTGATGTGATGTGGTTCAAGCTATCTGATACCAAACTGACTAAGTTCCTCTGCTGCCTTTATCTATCACCTAATGAACCTTCATATAACGACCTCTTTGAGTTTTATCACTCAAACTGGACTACATTCAGGAGAACCATCCAACAGCTGAAACCATAATCATGGGAGATTTTAATGTACATAACGCTGCCTGGCTCAAATTCTCTAACAAAACAGATGATGCAGGTCGTCAAGCCGAGGCCTTCGCCATCACTCATGGTCTAGAACAACTGGTCGAGCTACCAACCCGCATCCCTGATGTCAACAACCAGTCTGCCAATACACTAGATCTTTTCCTCACCACCAATCCTGACCCGTATAGAATAGAAGTTTGTGCCCCACTTGGAAACTCTGACCACACCCTCATCTCCACAACATGCTCTTTCCATTTACCATCGAGCTGCACAATACCACCCCGTCTCATGTGGCATTACAATTCGGCCGACTGGGAAGGTCTTCGTATGTTTTTCTCAGCGTTTCCATGGAAGAGAGTTTGTTTCTTTCAGTAGATCCAACACGATGTGCTGAGACAATTTCTGAAATCATCATGTTGGGGATGCAAACTTACATACCGAATACCGAAAGAAGAACATCATCCGATAAGACCTGGTTTAACAGAAACTGCTCTAGAGCTGTGGCTTCCAAACAGGCAGCATACCATCGATGGCTAAAAATCCGGGCCCTGAGACCAGAGCAGCATATGTCGAGGCTAGAGGCATATGTAAAGAGACAATAGAATGCTCAAAAGATGCCCACAAAGCCAAAATAAGATCAAAACTTGCTGAATGTCCTAACGGATCCCGTTCATTTTGGTCTTTCGCAAGCTGTGGGAAGAAATTTCACTTCCAGCTCATTTCCTCCCCTAACCAAAGAAGATGGAACACTAGCAACGACTGCCCAGGAAAAGCCAATATCTTTGAGCACCTATTTGCTGGAAATTCCACTCTGGATTCATCGGGAAAACAACCCCGAACATTACACCTATTGACAGTCACATGCCCGAGATCACCTTTCGCCAACGTACTATCAGAAAGATTTTGCTGGGTCTCAACACCAACAAAGCCTGTGGATCTGACGGAATCCCGCCGATTGTTCTCAAGAAATGTGCCCCGAACTAACACCTGTTCTTTGCAAGTTGTTCAACCACTCTTACAATTTGGGGTATTTCCGTCCAATTGGAAAATTGCAAGAGTACAGCCAGTCCCTAAAAAAGGCAAAAAGGCCCTACCTAGCAACTACAGACCTATCGCACTGCTATCTATTATTTCAAAGGTCATGGAAAAAGCCATCAACATCGAGCTCATGAAATATCTGGAAGACTCAGGAATTGTCAACGATAGGCAATATGGCTTCCGCCATCAGAGATCAACTGGTGACCTGCTCGCTTACGTCTCACATATATGGCAGCTATCTATTAAAAGCATGGAGAAACTTTAGCTGTGGCATTAGATATCTCAAGGCGTTCGATCGAGTTTGCACCAGGGACTCCTCGCCAAGCTTCCGTCTTATGGCTTGCCCCTCAGCTGTGTTCTCTGCTTGCTAGTTTTCTCTCAAACAGGTCTCTCCATGTAGTGGTCGATGGAGTTTCATCTGACACTCTACTCATAAATGCTGGTGTTCCGCAAGGATCCATTCTCGCACCAACACTATTTCTACTTCACATCAACGACCTGTTGAAAGCAACTTCATGTCCAGTACACAGCTTTGCCGATGATAGTACCCTCCATACCGCTTTCTCTTCCAGGGCCCCTATATCAGCCCGTGAAACCAGAAATGAACGAGGAAGAAATGTTAATAATATAAATATGGACTTGGCAACAATTCTCGAATGGGGATCTAATAACTTGGTAGAATTCAATGCAAACAAAACACAAGCATGTCTTTTCTCTAGAAAAGCCGATCTCACTGTGCCTAACATAACTTTGTCAGGAGTAACCATACCACTGAAGCCATCCATATCGATGCTTGGTATTACTATCAGCAATAACCTTTCCTGGGAAAATCACGTGAGGTCCATTGCCAAAAGTGCATCCCAAAAACTTGGTTTTCTGTTTCGTGCCAAGAGCTATTTCACCCCAGTCAGCTGCTTATGATCTATAAGGCACAGATCCGACCTGTCCTGGAATACTGTTCCCATATTTGGAGTGCGGCACCTAAACATATCCTGAGGCTATTGGATTCTGTCCAAAAAAGGGCAATTCGTCTCGTCGGTGATGCCTCGCTTACAAACTCGCTCACTTGTCTGGAACACCGTAGAAAAGTTGGCGATTTGTCTCTATTTTATAGATATTTTCATGGACGATGCTCTTCTGAAATATCAACAATCGTTCCTGCTTTGGCAGTCTCTTCGAGATTAACCCGTCAAGTTCAGTCATCACACCCCTTCGTGGTCATTTTGGAAACCTGCAGAACATCACTTTCCAAAGACTCGTTCATCCAACGAACAGCGAGGCTTTGGAACTCATTGCCTAGGGAGGTGTTCCCCGAGGCATACAACCTTCAGAAATTTAAGAAGAACACCAACTCCTACCTTCTTTCCCTAGGTTCCCACGATGTTCTCTGAACATTACAGGATATCCCTTTTCGTGGGAACCAGAACATAAAAAAAAAAAAAAAACATAGACGGAATAAAATCATTTGAAACTCAATGCAAAAAATTAGTACCATTAAAATTTATTAACATGTTAAATATTGATTTATAAGCTGTTTTCTATGACGTTAATATATCGTGATGCCTCCTCCAAAATACAGACTTCCACAGACAAGGCAAGAAAAATGGATCAGGTAAAATAAGCACAACTCTGGAACTGTGAGTAACTACGTTGACTGACATATTTTTCATCAATAGGAAATATATTCGTAAGATTATGAATAAATTTGTTAAATATTCGATGAATAACTTGTGGAAAAACTCTCAGAACCGTCGATTTTAATTTTTAGCTGCCCAGCTTAAAAAATATAAATCATTTATGCAGGATGATTCATATCTCATAGATTTTTCCAATGGCAACCCCCTTCTTCATTAAGGAGTTCGAAGACGCATATTTCTTGTGGCATCAAAGTGTAATGATTTCTTCAGAGTGAGTGTAGGTAACAGAAAAAGGAAGAAAAACGATTTAAAAATTTCAAAATATTAAATTCGATGTCAATAATCATTTACAAAATTAACTTAATTGTATGTTCCAATTCCATTAGATGCTTGATAACCAATAACGTTGGGTGGTTATTAAAATTATTTCTTTAAAAAAATAATTTCTTATATTTTGTTAAGCAACTGCTTGGCCTTTGAAGTGTTTATCGAAAACAAACTTGTTTATTTGAAGAAAAATAATTACATTAGCTGAAGAAGAAACAATTTTTTTTACATGATCGACAGGCGGGATCTGTATAAAAAAAAGGATTTGAAATGTCAATGCAACTCATTGTGATCGTCAACCCATTATCCAAAGCATGGTAAGCATGATGAGTGTAAATACCTCAAATTCTGGCATATTAGTGATTTTCCTGAATCTGGTCGACCCTCACCATCAAAAGACAATCAACTCAATGTTTTGTCGGCAAAAAAAAGTCATCACCCAACACTTAACTGATTTGCTTCTGATTTCAATATGCAAGCGTCTCAGTCTACAAAGCACCATCCTTGGTGTGCCTTGTATATGATCTATCTGAAGGCGATTTTGAAGTGAAGTGAAATGAATTCTGGGAACAAATGCAAGAACGATACAATTATGATTTATTCCGTAACAAAACTTTTTTCACGAACCCACCTTAGTTTTGAACGGCCATCTCAATAGGAAAACTACTGTTGTTGAGCTACCGAGAAACTCCAATGGATGTTGGAGTATCACACTCAAACTCATCAGAAAGTGAATGTGTGGTTTGTTATAGTAGACGAAAGAATTCAAGGTCCCTATTTCTTGGACGTGAACCTTACTGGTATATCTAGACTGGCTGCTACTTGCGACTTCGGCCGCGTAGAATTTGTTTTTGTCATGTTTGTCTTTGTTTTCTTGCATCTAGTTCATGCCTGTGGCATTCCCCACTTTCCGTTATCCCGTTTCGCGTTACTCTGGTATCCCGTTTACCGTTACCCCATTTTCCGTTACCCCGTTATCCCGGTTTCCGTTATCACGTTATCTCATGTTTGTCTTTGTGTTGTTGCATCTAGTTATTGCCTGTGTCTTTCCGCACTTTCCGTTATCCCGTTTCGCGTTACCCTATCATCTCGTTTCCCTGTCATCCCGTTTCCCGTTACCCCGTTTCCCATTAACACGTTTCCCTTACCTCGTTTCCCGTTACCCCGTTTCCCTTCACCCCGTTCCCCGTTACTCCGTTTCCCGTTACCTCGTTTCCCGTAACACCGTTTCTCGTTACTCCGTTACCCCGTTTCTCGTTTGCCGTTACCCCGTTTCCCGTTACCCCGTTTCCCATGGCGCCGTTTCCCCGTTTCCCGTTACCCCATTATCCCGATTTCCGTTATCCCGTTATCTCATGATAACTTTATTCCATTATCCCGCTATCCCTTCATCCCGTTATAAATACACGCGAGATAGAATGCATCCCAGTTTTGAAGTCCAATGATGAGCTTTCAAACACAAAAAGTTTTATCAAAATCGGTCTTGTAGTTTTTGCGTGATACTCGAACAAAAAACAAAATAATCAGACAGTTACAGTTCTACAATTTTATAATAGTAGAAGAATGTCGAGAATCCTAATTTTCCGTTAAAAAATGTTTCTTTGAACAAGATGGTGCACCACTTCATTATGCAGCACCTGTCCACGCTTCAGATGAGGTAATCCCGAATCATTGGCTCGCGAGAAGGGGATCTATTGAGTGGTCAACCAGTTCGCCAGATTGGATACGGCAATATAACTTTTTACGGAGATACTTAAAGAGCAAAGTATACAAGGCCGGGGAATTTCATAACAAAAAAAGAGTTGAAAAGGGAAACATTCTCAATTGAATATTGAATAGAAAGATTTTTTTGTGAATTGAAAAATCCACGATAAAAATGAAGTTATTTTTTGTGAATGTCTAAGAGAAAACTATTTCGGTTAACGCTTGGAATTGAACTATCTGATAGATATTCTGAAAGGACCCTTACTCGAAAGAAAAATCTGAAATTGAAAATTTGCATTTTCATTCAGATAGTTAATTGATTTTCTTCTCCAGTCTTAATTGAGTTAGGGTCCTTTCAGAATATCTATCAGATGTAGTTCAATGTCCAGCGTGGCTTTAGCCGGGGAAGTTGTCGTTTTCTGTTAGACATTCACAAAAAATTATTTCATTTTTACCGTGGATTTTTCAATTCACAGAAAAATCTTTCTATTCAATATTCAATTGAGAATGTTTCCTTTTTCAACATGAATACCCCCCAAGAGGTTATCTTGAACAATGAAAGATAGTGACTAGAGTTTACTTTCAGTCGCAGATGATTCCACATCTGATTTTATGAACATCCTGTTCATATTTTCAAACAAATCAAAAAAGGAGTTGTTATCAAATAAATATCGATGACGTCATAGCTCTTACACAGATCACCCTGTAGTACGATATACATTTCATCAAAATATGCAACTGAATTGAAATTTGACGGGACCTAGAGTTTTTCTGCAAGTTATTCTTCGAATTTGAAGCACCATACCTTTATACAAGGTGTGAACTAACTTGCTTCGCCACTGCTAACAGTTGTGAGTATTTAAATACACAAGATTCTTATTTTGAAATATCAACGTTGAGTTCTCAATAAGCAAGAAAAAAATATTATCCACCAAATCTCCGCTGTTTGCCTACTGCTTACTGCTCCATTTGTTTTTCACTTATATATACTTATATAAATACAGAAGATTTTTTTTGTCGATGTTAACTTGAAATTTTGATGAGAATTCCATTGCTTGGCAATTTAACGAAAAACAATGACTCTGAAAAAAGAATTCTGGCACTTTTTCGAGTTTGATTGCCTGATTTACATATTGGGTAATTTATAAGTCAGTAAATTAACAAACAAAGTGAACATTACTTTATTTATTTTTAGAGATAATACAAAAATGTTATATACAAATTGATTTTCAGAACCTCCTTGTTTTTTGCTTATAGTTTGATGCATACTTGTATTTTCAGTAATAGTTGTAGTGGTAGTACGAATAGAATTCATGATTCGAGTATGGTGTTCTTGGTCCAACTGAAGGTACAATTTCAATGACGACGGCTATGTACTGTAATTTTCACTGATTTTTTTTTATGTATGATCACGCATAACTTTTTACTGAGGCGTCCGATTCCAGATAATTCTTTTTTCAGTGGATAGGGTGTACTTCGACTTTGGTCCCATTTGAATTTAAAAGATGAAATCCACCCCTAAGGGTAGCGAAATGAAGGATATTGATCACTCACCCTCTGAATTCTGGTCCGTTAACCGATTCTATCAGGCATAACTTTGTACTGGGTTCTTCGATTTGGATGATTTTTTTTTTAATGGATAGGGTATACCTTATATTTGGATTTCGGAAGGAATCAGCCACCCTTACGGGTAGAAAAATAGGGGATAATTGATTTTTCACTAGTGAACATCAGCACACACATACGTAGTTGACAATGACAGATCGCTACTGACATTATTCTTGTTCCGTCAAAATCAGTTTATTTTATGAGAGGATGGAATGATATACAAAGTAATGCAATAAACTAACCAGAACAACGAAAATAATTTATATTACAACAAAAAGTAAAAGTAGATAATCATATTATTTAACTGGTAATAGTTGAAGTAAGGTGGGTAAGTAAGTATTATGGAAGTAATCGAAAAACAAGTAGGTAGTAATTGGTAGATTTTAGCCACAAAAAATTGAAAAATAAAACCTTTTTAACAAAAAATTAAACCGACGAAATACGGAACTGAAAGTAAGTAAAACTTTTAACAAAAATTAACCGACGAAAATCACTGAAAAGCAAAAAATGAAATAAACCTTCTTAGTCTAAATGATAATTGAGCTCCTAAACTAATGTAAGTAACTGATGTTGAGTAGGCGCCAAACAAACTAGCAATTGAATTAGGTGAAGCGTAAAATGATGGCAGCGAGATGCACGGCTGCGTTTTGATGACTTCCATCATAGATAATGATCTTCGATAATTGTTTGTTTGGCGCCGACTCAAAATCAGTTACTCACATTAGTTTAGGAGCTCAATTATCATTTGGACTAAGAAGGTTTATTTTATTTTTTGCATTTCAGTCGATTTTTTCGTTGGTTTAATTTTTTGTTAAAAAGTTTTTATTGTTCACCAATACCACTCCTGGACAATTCACGGCAGCAGCTCCACTGGGATGGTTCATAATCTTCACTCGCTTAACATCAAGTCTAATATTTATTCCAACAGGAGAATTCTCATACCATCCTTTGGAATACGCTTTTTGCTAGAAAGGACATATATTTTTTTCTTTGGGGTTTGCAACCAGCCATTAACTATCGGCCACTCTTTGATTTTACCCTTGAGCTGTTCTAGGAAATCTTGGATTCTATTCAATCATTCCGGTATCTTGTCCACTGTTGTCTGTGTCTATTTCAAAATATCTTACAGTTTGCTGTTTTTTCAACTCTCCTGGTTAATTTATAGACAGAAACGTGGTTAAAAAAAATTTGAAGCCTTGTAGGCTCTTATTCATTCCAATATAATACCATTTCAATAATTTCTTGTTTTGTGAGAGCTTTAGAAATCGCCTTCCTTTTTTCTGGAACTGCTTGTAATATTTTGCGTTTCGTGTCACGGGCGTTTCTTGCTTTCTTTAATTTTATGTCGCAGAACTCATTAAAAACCAGTTTATAACTTTTAAAGTACTTTTTATTAAAATTTCTGCTATAGTGTTCCAAAACATCTTAACTGCATTCTCTTTGTTATCCTTCTTCAGGTTGAATGCACAGTCACATAAAATGGAAGATAATAGACATGATGACAGTAACTGAAAATCACTAAATTTTTTTATTTATTCAATGAAACTTGAGTCATGGAATACAAAATACGCATTTATTTTTTTATTAAGAGTAAGACTGTCAATAATTTTGAAAAAATAAAACTACAGAATACAGCAATCCGCCATAATTTGTTGAACACCAATCAGAGCAAATGACGTCACTTTTGAGTAAACAAACGAACGAATACATACATCTTGTTTCGTTAACAGCACTGGTTGTTATCCTGTGATTTTATTTACGATTCAATTTTGTATACACAGAGTAGTTTGAGTTTCGTGGTGTTATTAAAACGAAAGTGAAATAACGCGAGTCATGGAACAAGGATTCATTAAGGCAAACAGCGCTAAATTGCCAAGAATCGACTTGTTGATGTTGGGAGAGTTTTTGGCATCAAATAAGACTTCTGTTCAGCAGAATTTAGAAAAGTCAAAACTTCCATGTAAGTACCTTAAATAATATTTGAAAAACTTTAAAATTCAAGTAATAAAATATATCCAAATACTCTTAAATATACTTTTTGTATGTCTTTCACGACAGGTTAATATTAGAGGTTATGTTATTGAAATGTTTATTTATCCCATCAAATGATATTCCATATAATTCTCCATTTCATTTGGCAACTGGAATTTGAATAAAATACCTATTATGATAACAGTGGTGCGAGATGAAATCTCAAAAAAGATTGTTTATTATTCAATTTAGACCTCAAACAAGATCTACCATATACTATTCCAGAATCTACAGAATAAAATAAAAACTTACGTCGAAGAGATCTTCACATAAATAAAGGTGGGTAATAGACAATATCTCTGTTGAATCCCGCCTTGCAAGTTCACGCCACTTGTCTCGTATTGTTTTCTTTTGCGGAACGAACACACATAACTCATTAGGAGTTTTTATTGATGTGTTATGACTCTGAGGGACCGTACACCACCTATACACTTTCGAATTCATATTTAATAACACAAAATAACTAAATTATCCAATGAGCGTCTAGTGTTTACGCCATGAAACTGACAAGCGTTTTGGTGCGAATTTTAAATTTAAAAACTGAAATGTAATTTTTTTCCAACGAAACCTTTTATTTCTGTAGAAATATGTTATTTATTGTAAATAATATATATTTACGAGCATTATAGGACAGTTTTTCAGAATCTGTTATCATTCCGGATTTCGTATTTTTCAGCGTTAATTGCCGGCAAATTGATGAAGTTGAATTCATAGTATTCCGCGGCACATTGTTGTGGATCGCTGTTTCAATTTCTGCACTTGAAGATTCTCCAAATCGCATTTAATGGTTTTCTGACAATTCTTGCGAAAGAGTTGTTTTCGATTTGGTTGCCATGTACAAGTAACTAAGGACCGCACCGTCATCGGTGCCCTGCTAGACCTACTAGAATTAGACCGTTTTAGAAGTTAGGTTCCGTTTTGTCGCTGGAAAAGTTAGGACAAACGCCAATCGCTGTCATTTTGACAAAAAAACGGCGGCTTCTGGGATTTTTAGTTTATGCATTGAAATGTCAATGCATATGAAAGAGTTTGGCTGGATTGATAATATGCCGTTTGATGGTATTTACGTACTTTCTCCCGAACATGAAATCGAAATCAAAACGCGGCCCTGTCAAATACTTTCAGAGGGCGAATATAATTTTTCAGCGCTATGTGCGGCTACTGAACACAAAAAATTTGCATTTCATCAACCAAAACACCACATACTCCCAAAGTCACGTGTTTATCGCACGTAAAAAGGCCGTTGTCCAAAATTTATCAATTTTTCAAATTGTTAATGGAAAATTTTATTTATACGATGTTGTCAGCTTTACCTCTAACATAGCTGTGTTTTTATTGACCACTATTGTGACCTGATTGAGGTTGACGTTTTGCTGACATATTTGCCTACTCATCCAGATATCATAAGGCTGCCCTATTCCGATTGCTACAGCAACGTTAAATTTCATATTATAAAATTTGTAATTGAGGAACCAAAAATTTATATCGAATTTAACATTATATAATATTTATATATATAATTTTATAGGTTAGATAAGATACAAGGCGATCCTGAAGCTGGAGTGTTTACAGAATTATTGAAAGAACTGTTCATTACACTTCACTTCACTTCATTTGAGAATTACAATGGCAAACAATCTCCTTATTCCTTTTATATTTCCGAAAAAAAAACAAAAATAATGGAAATATCAAAATACGCCTGGAACAGTTCGCTATTCGGAAGTGAGAACAAACGTCAGCGAACCACCTTTGACAATTTTGAGATGGATACTAGAATATTTCAATAATCGTTATGTGTGTTTCGATTTTTATTATAATATTTCTGAACACAATTATGAAATGATGTATTTTATTAATGACTCACAACCTTCCCAATGACCCCAATTTGGAGTTTAAGACGCGAAGACTGGCCGTGCGCCTCTATCGGCTGATTTGCAAGTTGCTTACTGTCTTTTGATTGGTTGCCAAGTGAGATCATTCATATTGGAGTCTGACAAAAGTCGTGCCGTTCGTGGACAGCTTTCAAATTTACCGTCAGAGGCGCGCGCGAGGATCTTGAAAAGTATTTTCCGGCAACTTTGCTTGGCCCAGCCAAGTTGGCTGTCAAGTCGATTGTTGATATTGTTTATTTTTCGTGCTAGTTGATTTCGTGTGTTTCAATGCCTTACAAATGATTTTTTGGTAATTGCGGTTTTCTAAGTGCTTCGAAGTATGCTGACTTCATCCACTAGTTCTGACTTAATCAACCGGTTTGGATTCAATTAGGGTAAAACTGAATTTCTTCATGGTTTTTTGAGTTTTCAATCACTGTCCTTTGTTATAAAATTGCATTATAGACCCGTCAGTCACGGGAATGCAACAAGTTAGTTTACACCCTGTACAAATAAAATAACATGTCCCGACTGACTGAGTCATCATCGCCGAGCCGAAACCGCTGAAGCTATGAGTATGAAATTTGGCCAGTACTTTAATTTTATGATGTAGAGATCAACCAAGGAAGGATTATTCAAAATTCGAATCCCCTGAATATCTGAATGATTTTAAAGTATATTACTGCTTCACTTGTCTGAATTTTGCGCCCAGCCGGTAAAATCTACCCCTGTTTTATAGAATAGGTTTATCTCAAGAAGTAGGAATACAATTTTTTACAGGGGTTACATTGGCCACTCAGCGGTCGGAAAATCTGTGAAAAACTGAAGCGCTACTCTAGAAATATTTTCTTTCTCCAACCGAAAGCAACCAGAGCTAAGATTGTTTCAATCTCTAGTAAATATGTCATAGTGTCAACTTGATTGTCTCAACCTCGTCAAGATATTAAGTGCTTGTCCCGTGACTGATGAAGACAGAATACTGGTTTACAGTTCCAAAGAATGAAAAAATACAAAATGAAGTTATTACAAGCTTTTATTCAGTTTCACCTGTCCCGGTGTGTCTTTGTGTAATCAAATCTTGCAAGTTGAATTCGACCCACTTCTAATCGTCTGATTGACTTAAAATTTGGCAGGTTTAGATAAATCCGGTAACAATGCATTATGAAATTTTTGTTAGGAGAAAAAACAGAATGGCGGCTCCAATATGACGGACAATTTTACCGGGTGTGGTTTTCAGAGGGTACATCTGAGGTGCAGCCAATAAGAGAATAACATTTTGTGAGGGTTACATTGATTAGGTATGCATTGAGGGAGGATTTCTCAAAGTTCGAATTCCAAGTGGTAACAACTGCCGCCTGAATATTTCGATAATTTTTATCTATGAATCTGTTGAAAAAAAAACATGCTTTTTATTTTTTGAAACTAAATATTTTTGATGTCTGAATTTTGTTAACAGCCGTTTTTGAATCTAACTCTTTCAGAAACAGATTATATCTCAAAGAGAATCACTTATAGAAGAATGGATGGAATTTTGCACGAGGCTTCATTCTAGGGTTTGGTAGATACCGATCAGGAGCTGGTTACGGATCCTCACATAAGCCACTCTTGAAATTTTGAAACGGAATTTTCAGGATAAAAATGAATTCCCTCTCGCAGAGGTTTCTTTTTAGTTTTCATCATTTTTTAGACAAAAAATCAACCGATTCAGTTTGCGACTGATTTTAGTCCCTAACAAAGAGACATGGAATTCCGCAAGAAACCATTGTATAACTTTGCTCTTTCTAACTGAATGTTATAACCAAAATTAGGATATTTCGTTGATTTCTCCAATTAAATATTCATACGACATTCAGCCATGAAAAATACGAAACGATTTGATGAAAAAGAAATAAACAGGAAATAAGGCTCAAAATGAGATATGCAATATTTTCGTCTGTGAGAGTATAATGTATCCCGCGGTCAGAAATTTAAAAACTAGAAGTTAGGGTAGAACCGCGTTGCAACTGAAATTTTGTAGCAATCACCCCGAAACGAAAGAGAAAAGGATGAGAAGTGAAGGAAGTGGTTATTCCCTGAGGCTTCAATCTGCGTATTATTACGTGAGAATTTTGTGACTTGAATACTGGGCTCTCAATCTGCTCACTCTGCAGGTCTCACCACTGGTTCTCTCTGAATTCTCAACCTGCCTACTTCTTCGAAGGAGGGTTTATGAGTGGTAGAGTGATATTTATGATGGTATTTTGGCCAGATCTTGATTTGATGCAAAATGAGGGAAGGCGGGAGAGCTTTCAAGTGCTTGAGAGTCCTACGTCCATCGTCACGGGTATTAAGGTAATTGGGGCACTTCTCTATCTCTATGAGCTTCCAGTATTATTCTGGTTTTTTCGGTGGCGATTGTTCTAGTGTGTCTAGAATTTATTACGTGGCTTATTTCTTCATGATATCGAGAGAGTGCGGAAAAAGAGTTTGTTTGTAACTCTCCTGTAATTTTGTCAAAATATATGTTCTCGGAACACGAAACATGGTATTTCATATATGTCTTGAGTTTTGTTAGGTATTTTGAGATTTGAGAAACTTGACAACTTGGTTGTTGGCCGTAAAAGTTCTCTTGAGTGTTTTTCAGGACTCTGCTAATTTTATCTGTAACACCTTTGATGAGTGCTTCATGTCATTGGATATTATCTGTTCGATTTCCTGAAATCTGAATCATTGGAGACAATAATGGATAATATCGAAGCTAGAAATAAATACAACGTGGTAATCCACTCATACCAGAATATGATCCAGATTGTCAGACTACCCAAACATATCTCCCCTTTTCTGATCATTTGCAGAAGCGGTAGGAAGACACTTAAACACCAGATCTCTCCTGCTCTTACCAAAAACGATCCCATACTTGCTACTACTATCTATTAGCTAAAATGTTCGCCTACAATTTATTTCGGTATACAAAATGCAAAACACTTCCTACACCTAATATTGCGTTAAAAAACCATTCGACGTATGCCATTAGTTTTGGATACTAATTGAGGTCTGGGTCCATGGATCGGTCCTCAAGAGATGTGCCCCCGAATTACCTTCAGTCATATATTGACTTTTCACGCTATCGTACAGTAACGGCAACTTCCCAAAAACTGTAGGCCTATCGCCCTATTGGCATTCATTCAAAAGTGTTGATACAAGCCATCAATATCGAGCTTTATATTTTTCTTCAACGCTTAGGCATCATTAGCTCAAGGCGCCATGATTTTTACCATCCCAAATCTACAGTAGATTTGCTGTAGCCTCAGAAAAACGTACAGCTTTGGATAGAATTTGACGCTAAGTTCTTTCGTCTAAACTCCCACCTTACGACAACTTCTCAACTATGTGTTTGTCTATCTAGTTTCCTTGCAGATCGATCGGAGGATAGAGTATCATGCCACACTATTTTCATGAACTCACTCCATCTCGAAAATATGTAATGAAAAGACTTGTTCAACTTACATAAAATATATTCATGAAAAAAATTAAAATAATGATATAAATTGGATGTTATAATTATTTTGTATAGTTCTTCCCTTATTTTTTTTATGATTCAAAGTATTAAGTAAAAGAACCTGGCTGAGTCAATGAAACAACATATTATCAACCATTTATCAATTGGTAGGAACTGATAAGGCATAATTTTAAATAAAATTGAAATCAAAAATGCAATATGAAACAAAAACAGTATTTCTAGATTTATTTAGAAATTATCTCAATCTATTTTATTTTCTCTTCCAATGAACCAACCAAAGGATAAGTTATTGTCATCTGTAAGATATGTGATGAGATCCAACATATCCAATAAATCTGCTGACCCGCTCTTTCATGTTTTTATTTAACTAGTCGTTCCCATAAAATGGTATATTTATGCAGGAGTTGTAATTTACCGGAAGTTAAATTATAATTTTACAGATTTTCTTCTTTTCTGCTAGGATTCTTCAACGAGCCCAAGATCCATTGACTCTAGACCGATGGCTTAACCTCCCCTTTGAAAGACCGCTTGACCCTTACAATATATTCACCACATTGTTCGAGCTTTTGATGCAGGTGTACTCCTCAAAGTACCAATCACGATCGATGTTGCTTCAGATATCGAATGACATTCAACCTGAAGAGCTACTCATGCCCCAAAACATGTAAGATTCGAGCCATAAGAAAATTTGCCCAACTTTTCTTTTTTGACATATTCTCTTTAAAAAGGTCTTGCAACTTAATAACTTTAAGCTGATGCATAAAACACTGGTATTTTATTTTTATTTTCTACCGGCTGCAATGGGAACCTCATATAGATGATCTCTGTGGCAGGCTCTCCAAAAGTTGTAATGTACTCAAATTTATTGCAAACCACTGCAATAGGGATATACTTCTAACGTTGTACTATGCAAGTATCAACTGTGACATAAGATATGGTATATTATGGTGGGGGACCAGTCCAATTGCAAAACTAGTTTTTGTCCTACAGAAATTTGCAATTAGAGTCATAAAAAGCCTCAAGTGGTCCCAATCCAGTAGAGTGGCTTTCGGGGACTTGGAAAAACTAACATTCATGAGCCTTCATATTCATGAAATTTCTATTCATGTTTATAAAAATAAAGAGTATTTCTTGAATAATAAAACAGGTCACATCTATCCAACCCGATCTGAAGATCTACTGATTCCAGCTGCAAGATCTCCAATAAATTGAGTTCTGAATTACAATGTACTCCTAATGTTGGTGTTTTTGAGGTCAAACTGAAGCGATGTTTACTTGAAAAAACTTATTATACTCACGAGGAGTTCTTTTGTTAAACATTGTTGTCTGTGACATGTAAATGTATTGTTTGCATTTTAATTGTAGAAATAAATATATATATATATATATATATATATATATTATATATATATCATTATTACTGAGAAGATCATTGAAAAAAAAAACTAAGTTTGGGAATGGTCGAAATAAAAATTGAAAAAAGAATATATTTTAAATTCAGGTATTACCAGAAAATCAAAATCAGTGTTTTTCAAGGTTTATGAACTGTCAGGCAGGCGCGGTCGCAGCACAAGATTTTGGGGGGTCTTTTTCTCCTACATCCGAACGACCTGCTGATCCACCAATAAACTCTCTTGTAGATAATAGCATACGAACATCATCTCTAAATCCTCTATGGCATGCCTGGGAATCCGAAAGGCATAAAACTATGAACGAGGAACGTATAAAATTAAACTCTGTTATTATTTTTATTCCTTTCTCAAGACATCTATAAAGTGATACGAATATTACAAATATGTTAATAATCGAAAGATATGTGATACTTACTAACTTGAGATTCAAAAATAAAAAAAAATATATACTCGTCATCGGGTTTGTTTCCAAATGAACGTAGAATCAACTGAATGGTACAGGGGAAAAACGGGCTAAGTGATTTTTGTAAGTTTTGAGATATAAGAAGTTTTAGGTTGTAAACTCTCTGAGAATCCCTAGATAAAATTTGAAAAAACAGTTATTTGGAGTTGAGGATAATTTACCATGGGATAGAACTCATCTAGTCTGAGAATTTGGTATTTATGATTGTTTCTTCCAACTCGCTTCATCCTTCCAGAATCCGAAAATACTTGCTCCTGATATGGAAACATTAATATCATATTACGTGGAATTTAACATTAGGAACTATTGATCCGGAATTAATCATCAATAAAAATAGTGAATTTATACTTTCTGAACATGATATTTCCATTGGTCGTTCCTGAATGAAGTGGTTCGGAATTGAAAAAAACTAGAAAATTTATAGTTTTATGTAAAATTCAACCATGGTTTTAGGTACCACTGATTGTGATCTAAGCTTATAACCGACTTCATATGCTCTTCTGATCAGGACACTCTGGTGTTCCCGAGAACGAAGAGTCTGATAAATTAGCCAGGAAATATTACATTGAAAATTAACGATTTCATTGGTAAAAATTATTCAAGTATTCAGGGTGTATTTTCAACCCCGTAGGATTCGAATTTCGAAAATAATTTATTTCTTCTATTATCGATATTATTCGCGACATAAGCTATTTTATGATGGGGATAGTTTTTGCCTGGAAGCCGAATTCAAAAAAGAAAAAATATCTCCTCAGGAAAAAATTTAAATGTATTTTACTGTTTCTTTCATTATCAGTTTCAAAAATTAAAATTATTTTTGGGGTAGATTTGATCCCTTGCAATTCAAATTTCGCAAAATATTTCCCTAGTACGTACTCAGAATAAAATCATCGTACAAAATTTCATTCTTCTGTTACCGATATTCTTCAAGATAATACCGGTTAAGGGCTAGATTTCACCAGCTGAGGTGCAAAATTCTGACAAAAAGGCATATGATGAAATTTCTTGTCCACCATTCGAAATAATGATTATTATACATATGACAATTGATTTCGATGGTTTCTGCCTAATTCTGAATTTGAATTAGTTTTTCTGGTTTCTCTGTTACCAAAGTCAATGTGTAAGAGTTATTCCGTCTAATTAACATTTTTTTTTTCGCTTACAATCCTTCAATTTGTGATATGGTAGCGAATGAATAAAAATCCATTTGTTGTCACAAATGACAACTTTTCATCAACCATAAATTATATAAATGTAAAACAAGTTTACGGAAAAAAAGTATTTGTTAATTCCAAGAAATTTATTTGGTCACTCTTATTGACTTGACCCGACTAAATGAAATTTGTCCCAAATCACAGGTGTATTCGAGTGATAGAATCATATTGCAGTGACAAAATAACATATCTTTGACTTGAATATATGTTCATCTATTGAAACAATACCCAATCATGATGTCATTCGTTCAGCTTCGATTGATGAACTCAAGGCACATATCAAAGGATCAAATCCTAGGAAAGCACCTGGTTATGACAGAATTACTAATCGTATGATTAAGTATTTTCTGGATAACCAGGTGCAGTCACTTCTAAATGTAATCAATAGTTCTCTACGCCTTGGAAGATTCCCTCGAAGGTGAAAGCATGCCATCGTAGTTATGATTCCAAAGGAGGGACAAAATCCGACCTTCCCGCAAAATTATAGACCTATCAGTCTGCTTTGCAGTTCAGCTAAGTTGGCTGGAAAAGTCGTTCTAGAAAGGCTTGACGAAGAAGTGGAGGACAAAAATGTCCTACCGAATGAGCAGTTCGGCTTTAGGCGTGCTCATTCCACCGAGCTCCAGGTTCTGAAGCTGGTGGAAGACGCCATAACATCTTTGAATGTCAATAACAGTGCCCATATAATACTGTTAGATATCAGTAAAGCTTCAGATAGAGTTTGGCATGAGGGCTTACTCTCCAAACTCATTGACTTCCACCTGTCACGGAGCCTGGTGAAGTGGATCGAGTCGTTCCTCATTGGTAGGACATTTCAGATAAAGGTCGGCAATTCTCTCTCGGGTTCGAGAGAAATTGAGGCCGGCGTTCATCAGGGGGACAGTGTTGTCTCCTTTTTTATACGCCCTTTATACATCCGATATTCCAAGGAGTGAACACGTGAAGATATCCTTATTTGCTGACGATACGCAGGCAATTTCGATGGGACGTAAGAGAAACAACCCGGAGAGGGGTGTGTCTGTCTCTGGAACGGAGATAGAATGGTCAGAACAAGTCTAGTACCTGGTAGTAACGGTGGATCGCCGGCTCACCTGGAGACCACACGTCAAAATTATTGAGGACAAAATTGCAAAGAAGCTCTGCACCTTATATCCACTCATCAAGAGAAAGAGTAAACTCTTCCTGACAAACAAAGTTCTGATTTATAGAATGATGTTCAGACCTGTCATTTTGTACGCCTCAGCCGCCTGGGGCCAAACCTGCAGGACTAGCATTCGCGTCCTGGAACGGGTGCAAATGAAAGTCCTGCGGATGATAAGGAACGCTCCGTGGTATGTGCGCAACAATCAGATCCTCGAAGACTTGAACCTGCTTTCCATCAGGAGTATTATCAGAGACTGCAACCGGAAAGTTTTCGATTGCGCAATAACCCATGAGAACCCCCTCGTGAGGGTAGCCACTGATTTATTTATTTATTTATTTATTGATACACTGTTCTACAGGTTACACCCAACTACAGAACAGGAATATAAGTTACAAATACAGTACAATACAAAATAACAAATTAACGAAGTAATAATACATATCGAGATTAACTGAAGTAATAGGATTTAATCGCAGAGATTGAACAGTCAAACATATCAATCTGACAACTTGCAGAATTACAATTGACACACATGTTTTGCAGCGGTGAGTATTTCAAGATATCTGTTCGTGGTGTTGGTAAATAAAACATATTGTCTACTCTAGACGATGGTCTAGGTACACTGAAATTGAGTTTTTGCAGAATATGTGGGTCAATAATTAGGTTGTTGATAAGTTTGAACAGGAAGATTGTGGAGTGACAATCACGACGGCAGCTTAGGCTGTTATAACATAGACGACCCCATACTGGGTAGTGAAAGCTGCACCCTCTATAGAAATTAAAATTTTTCCAAATTCAGATTCAAACTTCTCTTCTCGGCCATCTTTGAGAACTATCATCATGGAATGAGCTAGAGACCGGTCTCTAGCCCTTATCCAGTCAAAATTCTGTATTCGTGAATGGATGTTGCCTACTTATTTGATGTCCAAAGAGAAAGTGCCTTCGGGTTGCACTTGACTTTACTAACAGTGATAGGAGATCATGAACTATTGAAACAATCAACAACTCATATTGAAAGAAAATTTGTTTCAACACAAATTTATATTTATTAGAATCAAACAACGGGAATTATATGCATTAGATGGCAAAGCGTTCGCACAACACACCCTGGCTTGGATAATGTTACCGAATAGCAAAGCCAACTTATCATCGTTGCGACGTCTGTACTTCTGATGTAGGATCTCATGTTCGGTTGCCATATTTTTCAATTGAGTGTTATAACATAATGATTACTCATTTGAATGAATGTGTTCAGTGGAGAGATCAGCTTACTTTGTTGAATTGACATTTCTTGAATTCGTCAATTCGACATAAATACTTGTTTGAATTGAAATTTTCGTCAAAGCAATCAGCAAATTTTTTATTATTTGATGCAACAAAATAATCACATGGTTGAAACAATATTTCTGCCAAAACGAGTTATGAATAGAGTTGGTCGAATAAGATATTTTGTTCATACAAATTAGTTTCGGTTGATTAAAACTTTAAATTTGATCCAAAACCAAGAAGTAATTCTACTCATTTCGAGATTATATTTTGTCGTGCATATACGACACTTTTATTTGTTCGATTCAAATAAACTTTATTCGATTCAAAAATTTGTTTTGTTCTGTGTAAGTACCCAATTTGTGAATGTCGTTTTGGTAGCAAATGCACGAATTTCGAATTTCGTGATTCTGAAATATAATTCATATAATAGTAATAATTGAGCTCATATACCTGAGATATGCACTACTAAAAAAAATTAAAACAAATAATCTGAATGAATATAACATGTAACATACATATCTAACACTTCCATCGTTTGCAACTCGTACAGAATTCATATTTTCGATCTATTTGTGGTCTGTATAGAGGGTATCACATTCGCCAATATACATTAGGTGGCTGAATACGGAAAATCGAATAATTCCCCACTCAGTTTATATCATAACAAATTGATCAAAACTGAGAAACCAGCATATCTCTATGATAAAATTTCTTTAAGAACAGACGTTTATCCGAATTTTCGTTTAAAATTACGTTCAACTCCTCTTGGCCCCCACTTAGCCTCATTCCAGTCGTCCTTCAGTTATATGAGAATCGAGCATAATAGGATTACCGACGAAATGAAACAAACCAAACCACCAGAGTTGAAAAAGCAAAAAAAAACTGATTGTGGTCTTCCACGAGTAATGAGAACGGTGGCACTGGAAGAAGAGGTTCTCAATATTATAGAAGATCGTCCGGAATTAAGTACAAGACAAATTGCTAACACACTTAATGTTAGCAATAAACTGATCTGAAATTTTTTCAAAGATCACCAATTGAATCCTTACCATTTTCAACGAGTCCAGGCACTTTTGCCGCGAGATCTTCCCGTCGAGTAGACTTTTGTCAATGGAGTCTTCAAATGATTACCCGAAATGCTCTATTTTTAGGCAACGTTATATTCACTGACGAATCCAACTTTTCAGGACAATGGATCACAAATTTCCATAACAATCATCAATGAGCCGAAGATGACCCACAAGCAATTCAAGAAGGTCGGTATCAATATGAATTTTCATTCAACGTGTGGGTCGGAATTATTGGCGAAAATATTATTGGACCGTTTTTTCTAACGTTAAGGCTAACTGGTGCAACCTATACAGATATTCTCCAGGAGCAGCTTCCCATTTTACTTGAAAATGTTCCACTAGCTATTCAACCACGAATGTGGTTTATGCACGATGGTGCGCCTGTCCATTTCATCATAACTGCTCGTGAGTACTTGGACGACGTGTATCCCAATTGATGGATAGACAGAGCAGAACCTCAAATTTGGCCTTCCAGATCTCCAGACTTAAACTCCCTAGACTTTTGCATCTGAGGCCACGTGAAGTCCTTGGTTTATATGACCCCCCATTGAATGTGTGAATGATTTAAGGAATCGCATCATTGCAGCCTGCGAAACAATCCAAAACACACCAGGAATTTCAACGTTGCGCCAGTCTATGAGACGAAGACTTGATTCCTGTCTAATGGTTGGAGGTGGTCATTTCGAGCGGTTTTTATAACTCCGTTCCGTTTGATCTTGATGCCTTTTCATTTGTTGTAATACACATAATTTTGTTTTGTTTGTATTTTTAATTTGATATTTAATTGAAACAAAACACGGTACTGGTAGAGCTCGTCCAATATTGAAACGACCGTTTGGTAGGTAGAGAGGGGATAAACACGAGTGGACACGATTTGCTGTGGTAGCTTATGCTACGGCGAATCTTCACCAGTATCTTGGCATGCAGTGTTTGAAAGGTTAGGTTTATTTGATTAATATATAGGTAGTGCAGTTATTTATTCAACTTTTCTTATACAAATATACTATATTCCTCTGGCAGATTTGTCGAAAAATATTTTTTCCATTCAGAAGTTATGGGAGTGTAGGTTCTCTACGTCTCGTGTATCGCCTATACCAAATAATTTGGTACGCCTATGGAATTTCTATTAATAGCCATAGTTCGGGCATCTTCAAGAAAAAATGATTGTTAGGTAGGGGAAGGCCAAAGTGGTCGTTTCAATATTGGATGAGCTATACATGCCTACAATGAAAGTTGAAACGAGCGGAATGATTTGAAAAAACTACTATTGAAGTCACAAGTTGTGCAAACAAAACGTGACAGCCACCTACTGAGTTTTTCTGATTCCATTTACAGAAGATCCGTTCATGCACAATGTTGTATTTTATTTTTTTATTAGGAAACTGTTACTTTTACGGACACAATACAGGAGTTAAAAAAGTTTTGCAATGAATCATTCCTTATAACACATATTTTTTAATTGAAACATTCTGTTTTGTTCAAAAGTTCTGGTAAAAAATGGAATAGGGGTTGCATGTTCCACCCCTTTAAAAGATCACAACAAAATTAAAAGAATATTCATAGGTAGCCTTTTTATCGGTAGAACGTGCCCACGTAATGCCATCCCTTCAACTCTTCAGCAATTTCAAGAAAAAAAACTCATTTTTGGAAGCGTGTAACTTTTCAAGGAAAGGCCTGAGAGCTTTTGTTTACATGAAACACCCAGTTTAATTTTCGATAAGGAATCACCCCCTGAAAACTATCGCACCTATTTGGTAACACCCTGTATATGAATTGCACCAATTGGAGTTCATATGGAATAAAAACATAGATAATCTTTCCGTTGCCGATCGAAATTCAAGAGGGAAATTATAAACCTTTGAAACATCATTGGAAGGGTGGTACGAAACTTATGTTGAGTGAAACACATGAATACGGATTGGGATAATATAGAACTGGAAAATCTGCAGAGACCTACAGCGCTGAAAATTACGGGGCAAATGAGACTGAGAGTCTTGCAGTAGATATGATCTGAAAATGGTAGAGAAATCAGTGGGGTGGTCTAGTCATAAACATTGCAACTACAGAAGAAGAATGAAACTTCCACAGAATTACCTTTTCTGAGAGGGCCTGCTCACAAAATATCCCAAGCCAATTTTTGTGAATGTTTTTAGAATTTTATGAAGCTTGCAGAAAATCAAATTTTACTCAAAAGATCAGGGTATATTGATTAGCGAATATTCCACATCAGAGATTTTATTAAAGAGATAATTTGGTTGATCATTTTGATGAAGTATTTATATCAACTGGGGATCAAAGATCCAGAACATTGTTGAGAGTAGCTTTTTCTCTTAGATTATACTAATTCATATCATTGATCGACCCGGCCCTAGATGAATTTCCTGTGATGTTGTTGATTTAATTTGGAAGTCGGAGAGACATGACAATTTCTGAGAATAATGGTAAATTATGAATAATTCCAACGACTATTCTCGTATTTAACTAAAATATACAGTTGAAACACTGATGATGAGTTCCTTTCAAAGGAAAATTCAACCGTAAATTCCCATTTCGAAATCCGAGAAATACAAAGCAAACATAGTTTGAATAAATCAGGACGTCAAAGCCCCACTAGTAGTTAATGGTATTGCGAAGTTCCAAACTAATTCGCCGGAATTACAAACTTCTTCAAATTCCCCACCTACATTCCCGTTGTGGCTGTTCACAAGGGATAAAAGGATTTTCTATCGCCACAAAACTTTGACAAACTTCATAGGTCTCTGTATTTGAGCTTTATGTACACCTACTCAATGTTGCTAAAGTGGTTAGGTAACGAACGGTATGTAAGTAGCGTTCATACCCTCTTCGACACCGCTGGGCAAACATATACAAATATGCCCTGTATTTTGGCAAACTGAGAATCTATATAGGGAACATGAAGGCATTCATTATATCGTGCCTTGCTCTCAAAACTTATCAGTCCAGATATCTTTGATTACACGGTGATTTGGGAACAGACAATCCAATGGCGAGTCGAAAAGTTATATTTTACAATCTCTTAATGAATTCCGAAATTGTTATCGATCATACTGACATATTTATGTATCAGGTACCATATTTTGTCAAAATCGGTTCCAGATTCAAGTGTGTTCCTCTTAGAGAAATTTTTTTTGTGTAAAAGTGGTGGAGCTCCTGGAGCTTTATTGAAAGACCTACAGTTTGCTGACAGTGGAGGGAAAATGAGAGATTGAGAAGTTTTTCAATCTTTCAACATTTTCTGGGACGATTCGGCCCTTCTTCGAACTGATCCGAAGCATTGCTGAAAAATATTTTTGTGTCAAATTTTGTATGGAATGCAGGGTCTGCTAACCGAAACTACAAATGTGCGGCTGGCTTCTGTTTGTTGACTCCGTTGATTTATCGTTTTCTACCAAGTGTTGTTCATCCTTGCACTTCTTCACCGTACTGATGAGGGCCGTGAGCCCGAAACACCTGTCTACGGTTAACACTTCTGTTTGAGGGCTATGTCCATACAATTTATTCCATTTTGTTCAACAGTCTCCTCGATATTCCTCCCTTTTATCTCCATAATCCTGGACTCGGATGTCACGCAGGAAGCTATAGCTGCCTCCGTGGTGACGTTGGTTGTTGCCTGGAATACAGGGTCTGCTAACCGAAACCACAAATGTGCGGCTGGCTTCTGTTTGTTGACTCCGTTGATTTATCGTTTTCTACCAAGTGTTGTTCATCCTTGCACTTCTTCACCGTACTGATGAGGGCCGGAGCCCGAAACACCTGTCTACGGTTAACACTTCTGTTTGAGGGCTATGTCCATACAATTTATTCCATTTTGTTCAACAGTCCCCTTGATATTCCTCCCTTTTATCTCCATAATCCTGGACTCGGATGTCACGCAGGTAGCTATAGCTGCCTCCGTGGTGACGTTGGTTGTTGCCTGGAATACAGGGTCTGCTGCTAACCGAAACCACAAATGTGCGGCTGGCTTCTGTTTGTTGACTCCGTTGATTTGTCGTTTTCTACCAAGTGTTGTTCATCCTCGCATTTCTTCACCGTACTGATGAGGGCCGAGAGCCCAAAACACGTGTCCACGGTTAACACTTCTCTTTGAGGGCTATGTCCATTGAATGTATTCCATTTTGTATAACAGTCCCCTCGATATTCCTCCCTTTCATCTCTATAATCCTGGACTCGGATGTCACGCAGATAGCTAAAGCTGCCTCCGTGGTGACGTTGGTTGTTGCCTGGAATGCAGGGTGTGCTAACCGAAACCACAAATGTGCGGCTGGCTTCTGTTTGTTGACTCCGTTGATTTGTCGTTTTCTACCAAGTGTTGTTCATCCTCGCATTTCTTCACCGTACTGATGAGGGCCGAGAGCCCGAAACACGTGTCCACAGTTAACACTTCTCTTTGAGGGCTATGTCCATCAAATGTTTTCCATTATATATATATATATATATATATATATATATATATATATATATATATATCCTTCTGCGGATTTTCTTGGGGTTTCTGGTTCGTGGGAATAAGAAAAATTCAGTGATTCATAACTGAATTTTTAATGAATTTTTAATACGTTTCGTTTCGGGGCTCCAAAACTTCTTCAGTTACATTTGTTTTTTCTGAAAATGGGGGGTTATGGTTATGGCATGGTGTACATTTTATTTAAGAAAGGGGAAACAAAAATATAAGGTACACCATCCATAACCATAACCCCCTATTTTCAGAAAAAACAAATGTAACTGAAGAAGTTTTGGAGCCCCGAAACGGAACGTATTAAAAATTCAATTATGAATCACTGAATTTTTCTCATTCCCACGAACCAGAAACCCCAAGAAAATCCGCAGAAGAATATTAAACGTAATGGTTCAAGAACCCACACAATCCAAATATATATATATATACCCGAGAAACCACCCATATATATATATATATATATATATATATATATATATATATATATATATTTATATATATATATATATATATATTATATATATATATATATATGGGTGGTTTCTCGGGTTTCTATCCGCGGTCCCGCGTTCAGTGTCCCCAAAAGGTCCGATTTCACGACGTTTCGGCATATTCACATTTGCCATATTCAGGTGATGTCTAGAAATTCGATTGTTCCGAACTCTACTGATTTCGTGTTGTGCTCCTCAATTTGTAATGGTGGTTAGTCAGTAGAGTGAACGAAATTTGTTACCAAAATACTTTTCTGCAATGCCTCGGATGAGTTGAAGTGCACAGCGGAAAAACGTGAATTTTTATAATTTAGATAACCGCACCGTCTTATAGAGAATAACCCAGTCAACCAAAGTCGATCGCTTAGAAGTTGCAGGGAATTACTGCGAGGATCTGCGACTTCACAATGTGGATACAAAAAAGAGGCACCAGTTATTATTGGCGAGTGCTTAATGTCAGCAAACACGCACATCGCTAGTAATTACCCAGGACGTCGCGAAGTGTATGTTTAAGAGGTTTCACAGACAGCCACAAAGCAATTTCGCAAATCAGCAGTTTTTTTAAGGATTATAAATAGACAAATGGAAATTAAATGCACCTCCCATAGAAGTTATATTGATGTTTAAACTTGCAATTACTGTTTGAACATTTTTAAAGCATCACTATCATATTTGCCAAATTGATCAAATAAATGTAGGTTTGGATATTCTATAAATTGAATAAATGGAAAATGAATTCAACATTTCTCAAACATTGGATCCCATGTTATTTGCCTCACAGTCAATGATCATGTAAATGTAAAGCCGTCAATTCAGCCAGAAGGCCGACACAAAACACCCACACATAGAAGGGTAACTATGAATCATGTGGAAAACAGACTTGGTCAATCAGAAACATCAACAAGTGAAGCAACAATAAATTTGTGAACTGAATTACCTCAAATTATGTTCAATCATATTTTAATAAATGAAAATATTGAGTATAACTTTGGTGATTAAACTATAAATGAAACTATATGAACTCAGTTCAAAATTTATTAAAAAATATATACATAAACCTTGACTTCATAATAATCTATAGATGATTATTCAGTAAAACATATATAATATACATACAGTGCTAGTCAAAAGTCCCCTTTCCCCCTCGTATCTTTTGAACGGGTATACTTATAATAATGAAATTTGGAGGGTGGAAATAAACGGATATAGGCTTCTCAACTGGTCATAACAGGTGACGCAATAGTCATAAATGACGTCACAAGGCCACTTTGACCAATAATTTTAAATGGGACCCTATGGCAAGTGACAGCTCGTTTGAAAGGTATTGACAATACCTATTCAGTCATACCAATTTTGTTTGGGTTTCGGCTGATTTTGATTGATAAATTGAAAAAATACGAAAATTATAGTTTCGCATTTAATTAATAAAGATTTTTAAAGTACGCCTCTGGTTAATTGTCAAAAAGGTTGACGTTTTTGAATTCTCTACTTGTCAAAAGTGTTTATACCTTGAAAATTTACCTAAGCTATTGTTTAACGAGACGTTTAAGTGTTTACATAGGCAAAATGGTACGTACTGTAGCCGACAAAGTAGCAGCTATCTTAATAATTGGTGAATGTAGAAACAATTTCCATGCAGCGGAACGACTGTTCAATGAGAGGTACCCCGATCGCCCTATATCGAGGGTTTATTTGAGGGAGCTTCTTCGGAAGTTTGAAGCATCAGGTAGTGTTCAAGATGCCAAACGATCTGGTCGACCAACAATTAGTGATGACAAAAAAATTGACATAATTGGAGAAATGGTAGTAAACCCTACTTCTTCCACAGCCCAAGTTGCGTCTATCTGTGGAGTCAGTCAAAGGACAGTACATAGGGTGTTGGCTAAAAACAAATTTCATCCATACAAATTAAAAATGGTGCACCAACTTTCAGATGATGACCCCGACCGAAGACTAGAATTCTGTGAAACTATGTCCAATAAAATGAACCAACAACCAGGCTACATACAGACAATTTGTTTTAGTGGCGAAAGTACTTTCTTTCTCAATGGAAATGTTAACACTCAAAATGTGAGGTATTGGAGTGACACAAATCCTCACATCTTTCGTGAAAAACATACTCAATTTCCAGAAAAGTAAATGTTTGGGCAGGTATTTTGGGAAACCACATAGTTGGGCCTCTTTTTCTCAATGCTAACTTAACCGGTGAATTGTATCTGGAGATGTTACAAAATGATATTGAGTCGTTAATTCTTGAAATTCTAGAAGATAATCCAGATGAATTCGACAACTTGGAAATAATGTTTCAACAAGATGGTGCTCCTGCACACTATTACGGTGCAGTGAGACGTTACCTAGATGAAGAATATCGTGGTAGATGGATTGGACGACGAGGTTCGATCGAATGGCCAGCTCGGTCACCGGACCTTACACCATTAGATTTTTTTCTATGGGGGTACTTGAAATCTAAGGTTTACGCTACAGCACCTGACAGTATTGCCATTCTGAAACAACGAATTGTTGAAGAATGTAGGGCAATTTCCGCTGACACACTGGGACGAGTACGACAAGAGTTTAGCAATAGGATGCATTACTACCAGGAAGTAGATGGAGCACATTTTGAACACTTATTATAAGAACTGGTTCTTAAATCTTTATTAATTAAATGCGAAACTATAATTTTCGTATTTCTTCAATTTATCAATCAAAATCAGCCGAAACCCAAACAAAATTGGTATGACTGAATAGGTATTTTCAATACCTTTCAAACGAGCTGTCACTTGCCATAGGGTCCCATTTGAAATTATTGCTCACAGTGCCCTTGTGACGTCATTTATGACTATTGCGTCACCTGTTATGACCAGTTGAGAAGCCTATATCCGTTTATTTCCACCCTCCAAATTTCATTATTATAAGTATAACCGTTCAAAAGATACGAGGGGGGGAGGGGACTTTTGACTAGCACTGTATATAAAAACTTATACATACAAAAAAGATTCAATTCAAAATTATATTTCCACCATAAACAAATATCTCTTGGGAATAATAAATGTTATTTTTATTAATGATGGGCATAATCTAATTATTCCCATAATCGAATGATAAGTATTCGAGTTATTCAAATAATCGAATTATCATTTGAATGATCTATCACTCGGATACTACATATATCTTACAATCATTTTCCGAACTCAAGTAATCAAGATTTCGTCTCTATCTAGGATAGGATAAGGAACCTCACTCATGAAAAAACCAAATATTACTTTAATGGAAATAAATTACTTATCAATAACGAAAAAACCAATTGTATGCTACTAAGAATCAACAACACCATAGACAGTCCATCCTCATTGATAATCAAAACATTACATGTAACACCACTATGAAATTTTTAGGGGTATATATAAAAGACAAAATGACATGGACACCTCAAGTAGAAAATCTGTGTGACAAACTGTCATCAATAACATACGCCATAAGAGTACTAAAACACAACGTTGCCCGGAATACTATACTGACAGTCTATTATGCCAATTTCTATTAAAAAATGAAAGTTGGCACAGCAACATGGGGAGGGGGCACCGGACTAAATTAAGTTTTTATATGTCGGAAAAAAGTGACTAGGATAAGTTTTGATTTGATGACATGTGATCATGATATCTCGGTACTTGTCGGTCGAGCATGTCACGCGGTAGTGTATTTGAGTGATGAGAAAATTTGCATTTTCATTCAGATAAATATTTGATTTTCTATTCCAGTCTTAATTAACACGTTCACTTGATTTCAGTGGTAGAAGTTAGTGAAGGCACTGTCAGTATACGCTGCGACTTCTTCATTCTGTAGGATGACACCCTCGTGATTTGATGTCTTGTGCTGTATGCTCCCTAGACGACACCGTCGTAATTTCCAGTCTAATTTGCCTGTAAAATAGGATATGGTCCTACTGGAAGCATCTATCTCGGAGTTCAGACAAATACAATTCTTGGTTTACTGGTGGGGTGTATTTTCGTGAATTTGTTTTGCAAAGAAATAGTGAGTGACATGCTGGACTCATACATAAGTTTTTCGATGTTCCAGTGGGAGATCGGACAATGACGTGATATACCATTGTGTCCGCAAAAGTGTTAAGAACTCATATTGTATTCCTTGTCGGTGTCCCAAAGTGAATTTCTTGTTCAGATGTGGAAGTAGACGGCTGGCATATATAACTATCATCACACCTTTCATGACCTGAAAAAATGAAAATATAATTTATCTAGTTTTATTCAACCAAAACTGAACATGATAATAAAATCTATATTTTCCTGCAAATTTATACTGATAGATTGGCTTTCATAGAGTAATATGATGCACCTAATGAGTGTTTATAAAACAAATTGTTTTACTACCTGCCAGGACTGAGGCTAATCTAATTGTTGTTTAACATGTTAATCGCCCAATTACAATTTTTTTTACTTCTATCAATACCAAGAAATTGTGAATCTCGCTGATTGATATCTTGTAAAACTGGAATTGCAAGATATCCAATGAAGTTATTACAATTATTCTTACCAGGAAGAAATAAAACAGGTGCAGCATATCGTTTCAAACCTCTTCTGCCAGTAACCTTATCTTCATTACTAAAATGTCTGTCACAAACTCGTGAATTACTATAAATAGTCTCACGGGGTACATTGTTCAGTTCTTTACTGTTTATATTCTTCACCCAAACTTCAAAAACAGTGGGATCATTTTTGGGAAACCGATGTTGGGTACTCTCCCTATCTTCACAAGAGGGGACACAGCACTTTTTTCGAAATCTTTTATTCTTGGAGGTACTCTCCATTTCGGTAAAGAAAAATATAAATCACACACTACACGAAAAAACAATTATATAATGCAGTAAGCAAAAAAGAGTTGACGCAAGACGCAATCCACTCAAAAATGAAAACAACAACACAATAAGAAATGGTGCGCGCGCAGAAAGACACCAGGACTCATTCGAGAACACAACAACAGTATCGCCATCTTTAGTTTGGCAGCCGCGTAACATATAACCGAGTATTGCCATTTGACTTACACTTCTATGTGTGGGTGTTTTGTGAAGGCCGAGAAGCGATATTGAAAGTTATCTTATCCGCAGTATACATCAACAGTCTCTGCGGAAAAACGGGTATTCCGCTGTGGCCCATGCGTTGCGCCATCTAACGCCATGTTAGCAGCATACGAACACTTAAGAAGTATCGAACTTACAAAAGCGGTACATTGAAAAATCTACAGAAATGCACGGAAACATGTAAAACTCCGGAAAAGGGAATAAACTCCGGGGACGACGGTAAACTCCAGGGACGATGATAAACTGCCTGGGCATCAAGGTGTCCAGAAATTAAACATCAGTGACATCACGGTACCAAATACGCGTCGTAATAAAAACATCAAATTCAATTCGTTGTCAGGCAAAGGATTTTTTGTTTCTGTAATTGAAGACTACTTACTTCCTCAAATATTTCGATATTCGATTCGTGTATATATGTCATGTGAAAGGATACTCATGTTCAAATCAATTGTGTTCGAAATCGATGCATTTGGTTGATATGAATAAATAAAAAGTAGGTATATTCTAATTATTTGTGAAAAATTAAATATTAAATATTTTGGAGCTGATTATATTATTGAAAAAATTATATATATATATATATATATATATATATATATTATATATATATGTATACACAAAATATTTTGGGCATAGACAAAAGAGTTTTACCACAAAACAAAATGGTAAATCTTTCTTCATCACGAGACGTTTTGAAACTATTGGAAAATAATAATAGTTATTTATGTAATAAGGATCATAAAGACGATCATTATGGTACAAGTCGTGAATGTTATTTGGCGAGGCGTAGTCGAGTCCGATAACACGACGTGTGCCATAATGATTGTTTATGATTTGTATTACATACAAATTTTTTTTTTATTGGTGCCCCTTTTTACCCATTTAAAGCACGCCTCAGCGTGTTTAAATCGAACTTTAAAAAACGCGCGTTTTTTAAAGGTAACCATGACAACATCAACAAATCGAGAAACGTGAAGTCTAAATGACAAATTTTTGATTATTGATCTGACAGTACCTTGTAACGTCAAATAAAATATTACTCACAATTCGTTCATTTATATGTGCTCCTCCATCTGTTTGATGAACTTTTCATATTCTTTTTTATATATATCACTGGATTTTTGCGGTATTAACCGCGATTCTGCCTCACTATTCAAAAAATCGATATTAGAATCATTCATTTTTGAGCTCTGGTGACAACAAATATTTATCTTTGGTAACAGATTGCAAATGAATGTTTTTCTCATTTCCATGACAACGAAAGTTATACTGATGTCACATCACGAATTCAACCTTCTTGCATTATTAGTTCTTATTTTTATTTTTTGTAGTAATAATACCAGTATATATGATTTCAAAGTGCACCAATAAAAAAAAATAACGTAAAGTATTCGTGGATAACTGGTCTTAAAAACACTTGCTCTATTTCGAGCACTCCGGCTGCGCCGTCGTGCTCGAAAAATCGCGCGTGTTTTAAAGCCCTTTTTATCCACTTATACTTTAATATACTATTATCTGATGGCATTTATATTAATACATTTTCGAAAAATTAAAAACTGCCTTTTTGACATGTCACAATGACAACTATGTTCGAAGGAGTAAGTATATTTGTAGTTTCAAATATTAGTAGATTAGTGAGCTGTGCTTTGCCATTTCCTTGACAACGTCAGGTTGTAACGGCAATATTTATTTATCTGCTGTCAAACACAATTGTCACGTAGCATTGAATATAATTTAAATAATAATGAGTGATTCTGAAACTGGTAGTTTACCTTCTGATTTGGAAGAAATGACGCGAAATATCGTGGACTCCCTTTTGCCGGAAAAATCACGGAGTGTATATGAAATAGCGTTTAATCGGTACGAAGAATGGTGTTCTACTAAGAAAATCAAGAATATCACTCATGAGAAAGTATTGTTGGCTTACTTTGAATGCTTATCAGAAGAAAGAAAACCATCTTCTCTCTGGTCGTATTATTCGATGATAAGAAATATTTTATTAACAAGAAAAAACGTCGATATTAGTAAGTACCTACAGCTGGTTGCATTACTCAAACGTGAATCAGAAGGTTACAGAGCTTAAAAATCTAAAATTTTTACTGAACAAGATGTCACAAAGTTTTTAACGGAAGCATCAGATGATACATATTTATTTAAGAAAGTTGCTTTGATAATTGGACTAAGTGGAGCATGCAGAAGAGAGGAACTGACGAATATGCTTGTTGAAAATGTGATAGATGAAGGATCCGTTTTTAGAATTACTCTACCAAATACAAAAACAAAGGTAATGCGAGAATTTTTTGTAACATCGGGGAATATCCCAGGATTGAATATGGTAGAACTTGTCAGACAATATGTGAAAAAACGACCTTGCAACACAAACCATCGACGTTTTTTTGTCACTTTTAAAAATAAGAAATGCACGAAACAACCCGTTGGAATTCACACCTTTGGTAAAAAGCCGAAAGTTATTGCCACTTTTCGAATTTACCTCACCCTGAAGAACATACCGGACATTGTTTTCGGCGATCGTCTGCTTCATTTTGGGTATTCTGGAGCTGATCTGTGTACCGTGAAACGCCATGGCGGATGGAAAGGCAATACTGTTGCTGAAGGTTACATCGAAAATTCGAAAGAGCAAAAGAAAAAATATCAGAAGCAATTTTTGGTGCCAACAACCGAATAGGATTACAAGTTCACCAAAAAGCATCAACAAGTGATGGAAAAACTCCAGAATCCATTGGAATCAATATTGCAAATTGTAGTGATTGCTCTTTTACCATTTTTACCATAGTTATGCATTTTGAATAAACTTTTTTGATCTCACCATCACACGTTTTTCATATAGTTTCATTATGGTACTTAGTACCATAATGAATTCATAATGGGACTACGTACCATAATGAGCTTCCTTATGTCATCAAAATTGAGTGACATAACGTTGTCATTATGACATGACATCAGATAAATATATTAAGGATCCGCTTTCAGGGGCTGTATAGCTTTCTTATTAGGATCCGTTTTCTGACCTATGATCGAATTATTGTTTTATCATCATTATGATACTCGATTACTATATTTATACAAAGGTATCAATGGGGATCAAAATGCATATTCAGGTGAAACATTGAAATTTATAAAATGCACGCAAAAAGTTAATCGTTGGGTAGTAGAATCGTGTCATTAAAGAGGACATTTCAGTGAGTTAGTGCTAGGTCTTCTTGAAGAAGTCGATCGGCTATAGTTCATGGAACTTTATCCATTTTATTTCATTTCATGTCCAAATAATAAAAACAATTAACAGGGGTACGTAGCATAGTGATAGCAATGGGCACTTTATCAGAACTTCTTGATATAATGTTTTTTTATTTTATTTTTTTATTTTCACAATCAGGAATACAAACAGGACGAACCCAGAAACAGTATTCACATATATACTTACTAAATATGTCTTATTGCTATTCGATACAATACAGTAGTAATATTTTATATGTATTTAAAAAATATTGAGGATATCAATTAGACGATGGTACAAAGTGTTTCTTAAGTTTGTTCACAAAGGTAGCTGAAGAGTCCGAAAAAATATCAATCTCTATTATGTTTGAAATGGAGTTATAACTTTTCAAGCATCGATGTAAAGGGGAATTCAAATAGTAATTTGTGTTTGGTATAGATGTATGGAACAAATTATAATGGCGAGTGGAATATTGTGGAATATTATAATAAATCAAGTTATTGATGGATGGGGAATGAATAAGACCATTTATCATTTTGAAAGAAAATTTGATGTCGGTGATAGCTCTTCTGTCAGCGAGACTGATCAAATTGAGCTTTTGATTTACGAAGTAATTTTGTGGCGTATTATCGAAATATTTTCTGTTGATATAATAAATGAATTTGTTCTGGATACTTTCTAATTGTTTCATGTAAATTATATAGTGGGGGTTCCAAATAGTTGAGGCAAAGCCTAGCAGACTATTTACGTATGACATAAAAAGAGTACGCAAGGTATTATAATCTCTAAAAAGATAAGTTGTTCTTAAAATAAAACCTAGCATTTTATTCGCTTTCTTAGAGATGTAAGAAATATGTTTATTAAAGGTCATTTTCGAATCGAAGATAATTCCCAAATCCTTCACCTCACTACAGGTGTGGAGATTATGGTCCTGCATGGTGTAATTATTGATTATCAAGTTGGAATTTCTACTGAAAGTCATCTGATGGCATTTGTTGAGATTCAGAAAAAGGGAATTATTACTGCAGTACTCTAAAAATCGGTCAAGGTCCTCTTGAATTAGCCTACAATCGTCCAAGTGTGAAACTGTATGAAATATTTTGAGATCATCAGCATACATTAGAAAATACGAAAATTTGAAACATTCAGAAATGTCATTTATATAAATGTTAAATAGTAGGGGACCTAGATGTGAACCTTGAGGTACACCCGACGTTATGTTAACTGATCTTGAGAGATAGTTGCCAATACAAACAACCTGTTTACGATTACTCACGTAAGATTGAAACCAATTCAATAGGGAGCCGGTCACACCGACATCAGCCAGCTTTTGTACCAGCAATGTATGATCGATCTTATCAAAAGCTTTGCTGAAGTCGGTATAAACGGCATCCACTTGAATTCGGCTATTCAAGCTTTTCAATATATATTCAGTATATTCGAATAAATTTGTTTCGACGGAGCGCTTTCTGACAAATCCATGTTGTTGTATATTCAAAATGTGCATGACATCATGATAAAGATATTCAAAGATAATACTTTCAAACATTTTTGCTAATATACATAATTTGGACACTGGTCTATAATTTTGAGGTAACTGTTTTTGTCCAGATTTATGAACTGGAACAACGAATGCTTTTTTCCAGGCGTTTGGAAAATGCCCTTTATCTAAGGATTTGTTATACAGAAGATAGAGAGGAAATGACAAACTTCTGCACACATTTTAATGAAATTTGTCGGAAGGTCATCGGCCCTTATTCGAGAGAGATTGTATTTTAGCTTTGATAACGTTTTCAGATATGTAATATTTACTTATATTTTGGGAATTGAGGCGAAAAGATACCCTGTTCCCTTGGTTTTTCAAAGGTTCACTGAAAGCTGATAAGAAATGATCAGCAAATATTTCACAAATAGTTTGACCTTCCGTCACATGTTGCATGCAATTGTCCAGGAACTTGGGGTGGGATTTCACAACTCTAACAATATGTGGATATTTATGTCCACGAAGCGAAGTGAATACATCTGTGATAGGTCTCCAAGATGATTTTCAAAGTGATATTATTTTGTATTCCCTGCGACTTACTGGGAAGCTAAACTTCAATCTGAGCATACACGTTCGAGCAAGAACGGAATAATTCACGAGTTATTAAATATGAATTTTTACCTATACAGGGGAAGAACGTGTCTGCGCGTAACAGAGCAAAAACGGGCTATGTCAATTTCAGTCGCATTGATGTATCGTCATCGGTACGAGGCAGCCATTGTTTTCTAGAGTCAAAGTGGTTTGTTTATTATTATTATGTTTTATGTACTATACACATTGCGAAACTTGCGATGAAGATAAAAATGTTCAGAAGATCATTCAATAAACTGGGGAAAAGTCATGACAAGTTATCATAATTAATTGTTTTTCTCAATTTTTTTTTTAACAATATCTGCCAAACCCCATTTATTTTTTAGCGTACCCAACAGTCGTCCTCCAATTTTTACTTTATTATCACTTGCTTTTCAGAGAGTTTACAACCTGAAACTTCTTATATCTCAAAACTTACAAAAATTATTCATCCCATTTTTTCCCTGTACCCTTCAGTTTATTCTACGTTCATTTGGAAACAAATCCGATGGCGAGAATATATATCTATATATATATATATATATATATATATATATATATATATATATATATTATTGATATATATATACACATATATATATATATATATATATATATATATATATATTGTTATGTTATGTTGATATAATAAATTATTTTGGTATTATTTCACCCCACACTTTGGGTGCTATTTGTTATATTATGATGAATTGAATAATAGTTGTTGTTATATAATGAAGATTGCTAATAGTTTTTGCTATTCATTGTGAGCCAAATTGATATGATATAGATAGATATTTTCACCCTGTATGTATATTTTGTATGATGTAATAATTGCTAGCGAACGTCACTGTTCTCTCGTCACGCTGCTGCCAATTGTTATCACTTTTCTCACCACGGCTAAGCAACAGTTGGTACGCCTCTCACCTCAGATAGCCGGTTCAGGCAATAGAGCCACTAACCACTGCTGTCCAATTTCAATTTATTCAATGGTCATCGGTATGATTGTTTATCATTGTAAGAAAACAAACAACAAAGTATCAAAAAGTAATTATTTCCTTTATTCAGGAAGACTTAATTTTACCTGGCCTACGAGAAATAACTTATACTAATGTGAATCTACAAATATTCACGGATAATCATTGAGATCAAATCATGGATAGATAGACACAACCTCACTTTTTCCTTGAGAGTGAAGTTTTCTGTTATAGTTCAAAATAAAGTGAAATAAAGTTCTTCAGATGTGAGATACGTTATTTGTGATATTGTTCATGGACCGGATGTGCACTATTAAAGTTTTTATACCTGGCTGGAACTGTCGGTGTTCAAGATATGTCCTGAAATTGGATCCCTTCTCACTACAAGCACTATCAGGAACTCCAATACCATAAATCAGGAACCATACATATGCAGAAATCAGCTTTGGACACTTGTATATGTTGTATAATTAAGGTAATATTGGTTTTTTTCTTCTAATGTTGGAATTATTTCATTTTTCTTTCTCTCAAAATGTTGCGTGGCATTCCCTTGTAAATTTATTTTCGATCTCCTTCTGGCTTTGTTTGTTGCTCCCTTGGATACCAATCTTCCCTCTTCTTTTTCATTTGAATGTTTGAATTCGCGCACCAAATTGTCACATTTCACTGTTTGGTTCATCTTATATAATTTATATATACAACTATTTTCCCATTCTTATTACTATGTACAAATTTCAATAATAATTGCTTATGACATCACCCCGTTGTTATTCTCTCACAATTTCCAATTTTCCATATGACCATCTATTCCCTGATTGGCTATTCTCATCAAGAAGTTTGCTGTTCTACCATTGGCTACTTTTAGTTATCTACAATTTCATATACTGTATGTTTCAAATTTATAAATGTGTTGATCACTTTTTATTCATGAAAATTTTGTAAATCTAGACTTTTTGTTGTCTTTTTACCAATTATGGGTTATAATCATTATGACAGTGTATGAAATTGATTGTCTTATAGTATTTTGACATTTTTATCTATCCATATTATACATAGGCTTACAAATAAATAGAACTTCCAAAATTATGTCAAAACAATCTCTTGAAACTAATAACTATTTAGTAATTATTCTTTTTGTGGGTTTTTTCCTTTTAAAACTTATAACTGGCATAACATAACATAACAATATATATATATATATATAATATATATATATATATATATATATATATATATATTTAATATATATTATATTATATATTTTCAATGGGATATTTCCTGGCTAATTTATCTGACTCTTCGTTTTTGGGAACACCAGAGTGTCCTGATCAGAAGAGCATATGAGGTCTGTTATAAGCTTAGACCACAATCAGTAGTACCTACAACCATGGTTGCATTTTACGTAAAACTATAAATTTTCTAGTTTTTTTAAATTCCCAACCACTTTATTCAGGAGAATATAACAATCCAGACATTCTTTTTGGAACGACCGATGGAAATCTCCTGTACAGAAAGCAGAAATTTACTATTTCTATTGATGATTCATTCTGGATCAATAGTTTCCAATGTGAGATTCCACGTAATATGATAATAATGTTTCCATATCAGTAGCAAGTATTATTTCGGATTCTGGAAGGACGAAGCGAGTCTGGAAGAAACAATCATAAATATAAAATACTCAGACTAGATGAGTTCCTTCCCACGGGAAATTATCCTCTCTCCAAATTATCCTCTCTTCAAATAACTGTTTACGTTTCAGTCAATATTGATGAATATTTCATTTGCAGAAGAGTTCCTACTGGCCGACAAAACTGGAAAGCTTTGTGGATATCATATGTAAAAGTGTTTTAGTTTTTGCTAGAAGAATTAAGTAGAACGACTCTATCCAGCGAAATCTTCTCGTTGATTGTCAAATTAGCATCATTTCATTGATAATAATATGAATTTGTTTATTTCACTCGTTAGAAAGATATGACAGTGGATCATTCCATCAGTACAGTAGCAAGGAAAACGTCATGTGGAGTTGTCTACATACAAATTTTTTCTTATTTATATATACTAATCAATTCAGTCACATTTACCTATATATTTTGTAGGATTTGAATTGAAAAGTTAAAAACATGTAAGGATGCTAGTCAAAAAGTAACAAAACACTTCAAATCCATTAAATAATAGCACACACACTTAACAGTTAAAATTATTAAAAAGGTTAAAAAAATAGTAACCAGAGAGTGGCACAAAAGGGAGGAGAAAACACTTAACTTAAAAATTCCTCGAGGGTGTAGCAATTCTTTTCTATGAGAGCAGCTTTCAGTCTGGATTTGAAAATATTGACATTTGCCGAATTTTTCATCGATTCATCAAGTTTATTGTACAGTTTTGGGCCTAGGAAACGATGGCTTTTTTGGTATATGGTAGTTCGGTGTATGTGGGGTACCAATACATTTTTGGAGCGGGTCTGGTATTGATGATGGGTTGCAGCAAAGTTCTGCCCGTTTTTGTACATATACATGCATAGTTCATATATATTATATATATATATATATATATATATATATATATATATATACTCGCAACAGATAGTATTCGTAGCTCTTCAAAAGTGTTTCTGCATGATTGCCTCCATCCGATGTGGGCCATGATTCTAAATAGCATATTTTTGTAACAAAAAAACCCTCGTTGCAGATGCTCCTTTGCCCTAGGTGAGTATTCCATACCGTAGATGGCAGTGTACTGTTCCATAGTACAGATTCAACAATACCTGTTCACTACATTGGTTTGACATAAACCTCATTGCGTAGCAATTCCTACGGAGTTTATCGCAAAGTGTTTCTATGTGAGGGGTCCAGGTGAGTTTGTAGTCTAGCATGAGGCCTAGCATCTTTGTTGTTGAGCAAGATTCGATGTGCAACTCCTCGTTCTCATAAATGCTGAAGTTCTCATGAACATTATTCAGTGAGAACTTCATTAATGTTGTTTTCGAAATATTCAGTGTCAAATGGTTTTTATATGCCCATATTACTACCCGCTCGTATATATATCCTGAGTTTTTTTCTGCCAGAGCTATAGCATTCTTGTCCTTTATGAGGAAATTGGTGTCATCCGCGTAAGCAACTACATGTATTCCCGTGAGACTATTCAAGAATTTCATCAGGTCATTGGCATATATGAGGAAAAATGAGGGGCTAAGTATTGAGCCTTGAGGAACGCCCTGCTGAATGGTCACTGACTGACTGACTAACTGTTTTTCGAATCACTAATTGCTGGGTCCTGCAGTACCTCTAACGCCATATCGTTCCATTTTTTGGAGTAGGATCGTGTGATTTACGTTATCGAAAGCTCTGGAAAAGTCTATGTACAATCCACAGATCTTTAGTTTGCCATCGAGAGCATTTATGGCGTGTTCATGGAAGTCATACAGTGCAGTTTCAGTACTTTTGTTCGGCGAGAAGCCATGCTGGTTTGGAGAAAGCAGTTCATTAGCAGAAAAAAAAGATATCAACTGCTTCTTGATATTCAATTCGAAAATTTTTCGAAAAGCTTGGAAGTGAACTTATTGTTCTGTAGTTCTCGCACAGATTAGAATCTCCTTTTTAAAAATTGGTGTTACGAGTGCAGCTTTTAATTTTTCAGGAAAAATTCCACATTCCAGCGATAGATTCATGACGTATGTCAAGGGTTCACATAGTTGAAAAACACATTTTTTCAAAATATTGGGTTCTACTGCCAGATAGGTTTTCTAGCAGGATTTCATTCAATGAGAAATACATGAATTCAAATAAAAATTGTATCTACTGAAACTGAAAACGAAAGTATATGTGAAAACAGAAATGAGCGGCAGTAATGACACTAGCTGGATTTACACTATATTTCTCTTTACAATCGCAGTATTTATTCAGAAATCATTGTCCAGCATATATAACACAAAATAGATTTTTTGTGATTTTCTCAGAATTCGAAGCATTATTTGCAGTCACTTACGACTCCGGAAAAGTCATTATTCGCTGTTAATTGACATTATTTCATTTTATTTTGCTACCATTGGCCAAGATAACTGTTCGAATTTGCAACTCTCGCCGATGACGGCATAATGACTTATTCTCATTTTACAATAACATTACTCAATAATTAGCTGAAAAATGTTCGCAAAAAATAAAAACATATGCATATTTCATTTGCAAATGTTGGTATTCCTAACTTAGATGTAATATTAATTTTGCAATAGCTCCGGTCCTGTACAGAAATAAAATCTGCAAATATCAATATTTTGTTATTTTCCACCATCAAAATTACATTCCTGCAAATTCTCTTTTACAGCTCTCACTTCTAGTGGTATTCAAATAACCACTGCTCAAAACTGCACGTTCAACATTAGTTTAAATAATTACTCTACCACAAATTGAAAATATGTAGGATGCAAGAATGAAAATAACGTGCCTATAAGTTATACTGTACCTACTTCTTAGTTTTACTTCTTTAATAAATTTTGTTTTTAGTTTCATAAATGAATTATTTGAAAATGACTTGTTATTTGAGGGAGGCGGAAAAATCATATGTATAACATGGGGGTAAAGTGCCTTTTCCTCCCTTGAATGATTACTGCCCTCCGCTAAGTAGCACTTTCGTCCCTTGTTATAAAAATAGCTATTCCGTAGAGGCGAATGGTGTGTTTGGATAGGTTTTCGCGGTCATGATTATCCTGATTATCGCGAGTTTGGGTTGAACCTCGTCTTGAAATTTTATAATTTCAACGTTACATCTCCCATTTTGGAGCTATTTCCAAGAAAAGTGGCAAAAATTATAAATTATCGATTGAGGTGAAAGACAAAGTGATTTCCAACCAAGGTCTCAATCTGCCTACCACTAGGTTGTAGTCACTAAGAAATGAAGATGATTTCCCATAAGGTGTCGATATGCCTACTTCTGGGGTCCCCGTCTGTCCCATTTCAGATCAGCAACTCACAAACGAAACATTTAGCAAGCACTCTAGCCTCTAGCTGCATATGTGCGCAACTCATACCACTTTATAGAACTCCTCAAAACACAAAAAATTCGAAGCAATTATATCCTCGTGAGCTTTGATATTGTATATCTCTTCACGAACATTCCTCTGGCAGACACACTGGACTCAAATCCAAACATAATATATCCGAAGATACCCTAACACTCATCAACCATTCTATGAATAGCACATACTTTTTTTCCTAGGGCACATATGACAAAAAACTAAGAAGGGAACCAATGTGATCCCTTTTTTCTGCAGTGCTAGCAAATCTATTAATTAAGGAATTTGAGACTAAGGCCATTTGATCACGAGCCCACTCATTGGTTCAGATACGTTCAACTAATAATTTTCAGATAATTCAATCCTGGTTACAGTGGTGCCCGCAACATCCAAGTCATCAATACCATCCATGACTCATTTATTATAGGTACTCAATACTTTTCACTTCCGGTGAAGAATGGTCGAAATTCTGATTTATGTTCCAGTTCTTTCCCAAGGATCACACTCCGTGTACGAATAAAACTATGGAGAAATGAAATAATTGTTAAAAAAACATTTTAAAGATGAGCTTTCATTCAAATGCACTGAAAAGTTAAAAATAACTGCTTTGGATGTGTGACGTAGGTTAATCCGTGAGTCATAGATTCAAAAGCTTGTCGCGCAAAGTTATCAGTTCGAATACAAAAGCGACATGCTTTTGAATGTATAACTCACGGAATAACCTACGTCACATATCCAAAGCAATTATTCTTTACTTTTGAGTACATTTGAATAAACGCTTGTGTTTAAAAAGGATTTTCATTAATTATTTTTATTTGTGCTTTTTAGCACTTGAGTACGCCTTAATCTCTGCATTTTTGTTAGAGCATCGTTATTATGAGGCCTTTTTTTCCTGTAAGTTCTGAGCTATCTAGTCCTTCAATGAAGACACATCTGAAGATTAACTCATCTTGAAGTTGCCAACTTCAATTCATGAATCTCAACTGAAAATCAATAATCTTCGACTAAATTCATAATCTCCAAAAACCCCGACATAACAATTTTGAATCGAATCGGGTCATAATTACAAATCTCGTCCGCCATCTTGAATTTGTGAACACAGAAATCATCGGCCATCTTGGAACCACCAATCAAATTTTTGAATTCTGAAGAAAAATTCATAATCTTCGACCCTGCAAACCCCCACATCGGACGATAAACCCAAATCTCGTCCGCCATCTTGGAGCGACATTTTGTTTTCTTCTCTAACAAGCCGCCATTTCAATTTCATTAATGTTGACAAAAAATTCATAATCTCCGACTCCGAAAACCCCCACATACAAATTTTTAATATAATTGGACCATAATCACAAAACTTCTCCGCCATTTTGGATTTATAAATTTTGACAAAAACTTCATAATCTCCGACGACCTCAATAACCCCCACATAGCAATGTTGAATCGAATCGTACTATAACCACAAAACTCGTCCGCCATCTTGAAGCCGCCATTTTGTTTTTTCTTCAACAAAAATTCTATAATGCATTGTCACCGGAATTATGAACACCTGCCAAATTTCAGCTCAATCGGATGTCGGCAAGTGTTCCAAAAATTTATTACAAATTTTTAACCGGAAAGAATGACATACGAATGATGAAGGTTAAATATAAAAGCTTGTAAATAGAAAAAGAGCGCTTGCAACTCAGTAGGTACACGTGACAGAAGTGAAACTTCTTTGGCGATCTAAACCTCGATTTGTTAGTATATAGTAAGTGGTAAAATGGCAGAGAGAGAGAGAAAGGGTAAAATGTAAAATATTCTGAAAGCCTTATAGTATTTTTGGGATTCAAGGATACTATTAGAAGGATCAAATGGACAACAATATATTAGTAAATTATCAGAATTGATTTCCTTGATATTCACAGTATTATCTAGTGATGTTTGTGTTGGTAATGTTGCCACTATAGCTTTATTGTATCTAAAATATGGAACGTACGTCTACAAAATCTTTTATGCAATGTTATAACAATATAGCAAGGCATGGGTTTTGTTGGCTTCTATTTCTTTTCCGAGTACCTACTTTAGAATTCTAACCTTATTTATATTGATCATGAACTCGATTAGAATAAAAAGAAATGAACATGAATTAACAAAAATATTACCCACCTTAAAACACCTGTTCGGTATATAAACAATGATTAATGAATCAATAAATATTAATTACCAATTGATATTATTCACTGTTGAAATACGTACAGCACATAAACAAATTATTATTACACATTTTCACTACAAAATGGAAGATACAGCTAACTGTGTAGGATATCCATGTCTTCATTTAGAAACATGTGCATGAGTGAGGCAACGAAGGATGGCACAAAGAAGAAAATGAAAACAACTCCATCAACGTACATAGCATAGTTCTGTCTTTTTCTTTCTCTGACCAAGTATTCCGTCCTTTTTTGGGTCAGAAGCGTTTTGTTTGGAACGTTACATGAAAATGTCGACCATGAAATTTTACTCTCATCGCGCTTAAGTTTCGCTTTAAAAACAATAATTGAATTAAATTATTTTTCAAATTTGGCGAATGTTTCAAATTTTCCCTTACTGTATTGGAAACATAATGATGTAAAATAATTTTAAAAGATAAAAAAATATACATATGTTTCTTTTTTTTAGAGTCCAAACATTAGTGCGATAAATTTTCACAAAAATTGTTGAGTTCAGTAATGTTGGAAAGTGAATTCGATAACGAAGTAGATAATGTTTCTTATTGTACAAGCAAGTCGATATATTACTGGCCATTAGCGTGCCCTCTATACCCTCTTTACCACATACATGAAGTGTTCTAATGATATTGCAATTCCCTTTATGATATTCGTGGTTTCATTATTAGTGGATTAAAATTACCCCAAATGTTTAATCCCATACAATGTCCCAACTGGAATTAATTTGTAGGAAAGGGAACAAGCATTAATGGCTCACATGTTCTACCGTCAACAGTGTCGGATTATTTGTCGGATTCTGAATATTTGTAGCGGATATTACCGTGCATAATTTGGCAGGTAATTTTGTTAATGTGTTATGTAATTTAAGATAACTACTTTCATAAAAAAAGTATGTGTGGAGATCATTATCTTTTAATACTGTTAGAATAAAGAAGTACCTACTAGAGGTAACCATTTCAAGTCATTGATTAAGTTTCAGAAAATCTCAACAATGGTTTTACGAAGTAGAAAAACTCAAAGTCATCTCCACAATTTAATATCGCAATCGATTAGTTATGTGATGGTGGATAGGTGAAAAATCATCGATTAGTACATGTTTCGAACCTCTATAGCGGGATGTAAAATTCTACAATAAAAGAAGAGAAAAGAAGTGAAACCATAGGTAGTGGAGTACAATCTGTGTTACTTACATGGAGATTAAAAAATAATGGGTAAAAAATTATTATTAATTATAAGTCAAGAGTTCATATTTGAAACATATGACAAAATGAAGGTTTGCCTTTAAAATTATATATCCCTCTTTTTGAATCTAGGGAGGCTAAATGCATTAGCCGATATGAAATGAATTAACGACATGTGGAACGTTGAACAATGGTAGCATTACGGAATTAGCCTCGGCCCAACGCCCCCAGAAAATTATATCTGAAGAACATACCAACGGCATCGGTTTGATCAAAAAGCCGAACGGTGGATATGCCGAAAACCAAAAGGAAAGCATGAGTGTTCTCATCCAGACACACTTTTATGGGTCCAAAGTTGTTAAAGACGAACTGCAAAGTGCTCAGCTGGAAGGGGTTGTGACCAATCCCAACACATCCAGCAGAAGCCTAGCGGAAAAAATCTTCACCACCCTAAAGATCGAATGGGCCATTAGGAGCTTCAGACCTTTCAAACCGGCCGAAATGGACGGATAATTCCCCGCCTCATTACAAAATGGCCTTGAAATAATAGAGCCCTCCTTGAAAAGGCTGTTCAAGGCCAGTTTCATTTTCGGTCATATACCGAAAGCCTGGAGGGAAGCTGCAGTGGTGTTCATACCAGAGACTGGGAGACGTCCAGCGGACGAACCAAAGTCTCATCGCCCCATAAGTCTGATCTCCTTTCTCCTGAAAACAATGGAAGAAATTATAGATTGTTATATAAGAAGTTGAAAATTATAATTCAAAATCATCTCCACGAATTTTATTGAAATAAGGAGCGACATGTTTCGGAGCTTTGAAGCTCCATCTTCAACTGGTACTTAAATCAAAAAAAGGAAGGATATATTTTTATATTTTATATCTGAAAATGTCGAGCTCATCAGAATGCCAACTATGTTATGTGAACGATTACCTTGCCTCTTCTATATGGAGTGGTATTGTTTTATCTCAATTACTGGTCAGGGTGTGTCAAAGCTATAATGCTTTGCTGACCTCAATATATTTTCATTGTTATGTTGTTATTCCTCCATGATGTAAGTATTCACAGCCAAACTTCCATCCTCTGATGTGAATTGTTGGATCTATATGTTAAGCTTATCCCTCCTTCTCTTAGATATAAGTATCAGCTGAAGATGGAGCTTTAGAACTCCAAAAATTGTCCCTTCTTTTTTCAATAAATTTCGTGAAGATGATTTTGAGTATTTGTTTTCATGATACATCCACTCCACTTCAGAATGGACTTCTACCTTCGTGTTATATAAGAAGTGAAATGCTTTCGGGCGGACCGCTTCACAAACAACAGTTCGCCTATCAAGCAGGCAAATCAATGTTTAATACTCTACAATGCTCAGTTGAAAGCATTGAAAGGACATACTTGGCCAAATAAATGGCTCTATGTGCCTTCATAGATATAGAGGGTGCTTTGAACCTCACATGACGTCATCATCAGATCGCAAGAGGAAAGGAATTTACACTTCACTGATCAGATGGATAGATGCAATGCTGAAGAGTTGCATCATTGTAGCTGCTCTCGGAGAGAAAACGGTCAGAATGACAGCGGAAAAAGTTGTCCCCAAGTCGAGGTTCTATCGCTGTTGCTGCGGTCACTGACCGTGGATAATCTGATGGTGAAGCAACATGAATCTGGTATCACGACTCAAGGTTACGCCGGTGACCTGGGCGTCACTATTAGGGGCAAACATGACGGGATGCAGACATTTTGATTTTGATATTCTTGACAAAAAACTCATCATCTCTAACTCAAAAACCCTCACATACCAATTGTGAATCGAATCGGACCATAATTACAGAACTCGTCCACCATCTTGGAGGCGCCATGTTGCATTGATAAATTTTGAGCAAAAATTCATAATCTCCGACCACAAAAATCCGCACATACCGATTTTGAATAGAATCAGACCAAAATCACAGAGATCGTCGGCCATCTTGAAGCCGCCATTATGATAAAAAAGACATAATCCTTTACCCCGAAAACCTCCACATACCAATTTTGAACCGAATCATAAAGACAAATCTCGTCCGCCATATTGAAGACGCCATTCAATTTTTTTTTTCTAACAAAAATTCCATAACGCATTGTCATCGGAATTATGAACACCTGCCAAATTTCAAGATGATCGGATGACGGGAATTGGGTCAAATTTCACCTGTAAGATTTGATTACACACATCGGAACAGGTGAAACTAAATAAGAGCTCAAAAAAAAATTACGATCTTTTCGACCAGTAATCCCGGCGAAACTTCACCAGATGGACACATTTGCATTTTTTTACATTTCACAGGGCGAAAATCATTTCATTGCAATATTGGTCAAATAAAAAGGTGTCTACAAACGACTGTCTATCCTAATAGATTATCGTCATACAATGAGCAAATTTCCAGGTGGTTATAGAAAAATAAAATGACATAATCGGTAAATTATTGATAGTTTCACCTCGATAACGGAGTTTCTACCTTCTCGTTGAATAACATTAGAAAATGAAAATAACAAAAAAATAATCACGTGAAGTGTATGTATTCAGATCGACATGGTGATCTGCGTTGATCATGTAGTGCTGTGAGCGTGACCAGATGGTAGACGGTTTCGCAAACGCCGGATGTCGTGGGTTCATTTCCGGGTCGAAAGGCGCGTCTCTTGTCGTGGGAATACTGCTGCATTTCTAGTCTCGATCTACCCGAAATTAGACATTATAACACTATAATGTGTTCAAGAATCGAAGAAGTGCATACAGTCTCACCCTCCGTTAATAATAGTGTTTACGAAATTTAAAGTTGAATTCATTTGAATATAATGGCAACAATAAACTTGGGAACCTATTAAAACTGTATCACTAGTGAAAGGGTCTCAAGTACGTTTACATTCAAACAACCCCGCACCAAATACATGGAAAAATGGCTCTCAGCCCATTTTGAAATTTTTTTGGGATATTGTGGTGCAAGTTATTAGAAGTTACACGTGCAAGTTTAAATTAGTTTCTATGTCTTGTTTCAAAGATGTGAATTTTTGAAAATCATAAAAATAGCTATTTTACTAAAACATAATAAGGTTCACTTATTTAAAAGTATTACTTTTTAGATGATTAGTAACTAAATAATAGCATTGCTGGTTTAAAGGAAGTCAAATGAGATGTCAGTCAGTCGTGAGGTTGGGTCAAAAATAGCGACAATTCATCGTAGTTTCTATAAAATATCAATTTTTAATATTTATATTTCAAAAACAGAGGGACAGGAGGACTAGGCTACCAAAATGGCGGTCTCTTCCCCCTGCTCCTCCGAGCCCCTGAGACTTCAGCAAGCCAACATCCAACACAGGAGGGCCTCCACGGCCCCGCTATGCAGAAGGCTTAGGGAACTCGATATAAATATATCTCTTATCCAAGAACCGTGGGCTTACCAAGGTGGGATAAGAGGTATGGGCCAAGCCGAGGGATCGCTATTCTACCGAAGCAAGGCCCACGGCATGCATTCACCCAAAAATGTCGACGCCACTCTGCTGCCAGGCTTCTGCCACAGGGACCTGGTAGAGGTGAAGATCAAGGTAGTCGACGATACAAAGGGAAAGACACGCGATGTCATAGTGTCACGCCCTACTTAAAGAGACCCTGTGGAACTCTGGCCCCCTAACTGTTTAGGGTGCCCACTAATTATCTTGCTTGGCTTGCGAGAGGTTGAAACATTTTACTTCTGTGATTATGACCACCCTGGTATAGTGAAATAAAAAAGTAAAGTGAAAACTATTATGGTTTATTAAAAATTATAAAAGAGCAAAAAATAACATAACATTGAATACCAAAATTGTGATGTGAACAATGACCAAAAGCAGTAAATAAAAGTAACACTTATATTATAATAAAAACCATGGGAAGGAGATGTATCATTATGGACTGGGAGCATAAACAGGCACAATCAAAAGAACCGAGCCAAAGCAATCATTTCAATTTATATTAAAAATATCGTTGAGTCATGATTTATTGCGCTGCCTATTGCAGAATCAGTGTTCTTGCTATTCAGTACTCAGGAATTGAATTGGTATTCGACACTTGGTTAATGAACGGCGATGAACTTTGAATATGCAGGAAATACTGTATTACAATAAATGTGATACTGAATGATGAATTACTAATAAATAAATGAACTATGGATTTTTCCACTTTGGGTTCAATTATGTTTGAATTTTCTTTTCAAGTCTGGTAAATTAATTTTGAATTTTGAAAAAGAAATTATTGGTATATTTCTATTGGGTAATATTTTTCATACTTGACAATAGTAGGATCTGCCTACTTCCCGTACGAAACGGAGAACCCTCCACGAGAGGTAGCTTCACTGATCGAGCACTGTAAGGAGCGGGGATTGCTCCTCATGTTGTGTTGCGACGCAAACTCACACCACACATTGTGGGGAAACCGCGACGTGAACCCAAGAGGCTGGGCACTCCTCGATTTCCTGAGTTCCAGTAACCTGGAAATCTTCAATAGAGGATCAGTGCCCACTTACTTCACGCCCTTGGCTCAAGCAATCTTCGATCTCACGATATGTTCCTCGGAACTAACCGGGAGCGTCAGCGACTGGCATGTGTCGGTGAAAGAAACGTTAGCGGATCACCGACACATACTTTTCTCACTAGCAGGCAACAGCTATGCAGAAGACAACAGGTATATGAATCCCAGAGCCACCCGATGGAATATCTATGAGGAGGAACTGAAGGAAAGGCTCGGGATGATGCCTACACGTTACGGATCGGAGGCGGAGATTGAGACATTTGCAAATTGTCTCAATTCTATCATCATACGAAGCCAGCTGTCCCTTGAAAAACGTAGGCAAAGCTGGCAAAACTGCATGGTGGACAAAACAGCCCACACACTGGGAAGACTATAAGTCAGCACAAGGAGAATACAAGAGTATTCGGACAGCACAGAGGGACACTTGGAGAACCTACTGCCAAAGTATAAACACGTTACCAGAGGCAGCAAAACTCCACAAGGTCCTATCCAAATAGAGTTCCACCGCAAGAAAGTCCGCAAACTTCTCAACAAAGCCAAACGGACAAAACAGCCCACACACTGGGAATACTATAAGTTAGCAAAGCAGGAAATTAATGAAACTTATACGAGTTCAGGGTGATTTACTTCGAAGTATGATGAATATGATTCAAATTGACATGCCCATTCAAGAATAAAAAAAATAAAGTATAAAAAACATTTTTTTTTTAAATAATCAGTGTTTTGGAAGAAAGTTAAAACTTTTGAAGAAAATATTTTGTCATAAGCAAAAACGCCCAATAAAGATATTTTTAATGAAAAATGCTCAGTCCCACTAATAGGGACCAATGATGAAGATTGGCGAAATATGTTTAATTGTCGCTATTTTCTGTATAATAGGCGGCTTCTTTTGTCGTAACGACCGACTTACTGACATGTCATTTGACTTCCTTTAAACCGGCAATGCTATTATTTAGTTACTAATAATTTGAAAAGTAATACTTTTGGGTAAGTGTTTAAGTAAAACAGCCATTTTTATGATTATCAAAAATTTACCGAAACTAGACATAAAAACTAATTTAAACTTGAACGTGTAACTTCTAGTGACTTGTACCATATCCCAAACAATTTCAAAATTGGCTGGGAGCCATTTTCCCACGTATTTGGTGTGGAGTTCTTTCTTTCTGAACAAAATTGTAAAACAAAAAATGTTTAACATTATTTGTTTTTCAGATTGAATACAGTGCTTCCTTTTCCTTAACTTTTGTTGATATATAACATTGAAACATTAAATAATAACGAAGATAGAAGTCCATTCTGCTCAAAGTGGAGTGGATGTATTAAGAAATGAAGTACTCGAAATCATCTCCACGAAATTTATTTAAAAGGAGCTTTTAAGCTCCATCTTCAACTGATACTTACAAAATCTAAAGAGAGGGGATGGATAAGCTCAACTATAGATTCACATTAGAGTTTAGTTGGAATACTTACATCATGGAGGAATAACATGAAGAGTGGTAATTTGTTAAGGTCAGCAAAGCATTATAGCTTTGAACCATCTTGACCTGTAATTGGGATAAAACAATACCACTCCATGAAGAGTGGTAATGTATGGTAATCGTTTAAAAATATTGTTGGCATTGCGAATGGGCTCGATATTTTCATATTTTTATGTGTAAATGATGACTGACCATTGACAGAAGGGAAAGTAAGCGTTCTAAGGTACAGTACGGCCATCTAGTTGTAATTGTTGAACCTCTAGTAACATGAGAGGGTGACATCTATTCTTATGGGACTAAAACTAAGGTGTAGGGTGGAACAAAAGGTGAAGGAGAAATACCAAACTGTGGATGTTAACTTCGACTAGAATCATAGAATTGAATGCAGTCAAATTCAATCTGTTCATTCAAAAGAGTTATTTCAAAAATTTCTAGAAAATTTAGGGAACATTTATTAGCAATGTGAAGAATTATGATATCTTTACCGGGATCAAAGTTGTGCTTGGAGTTAACCACATGGTTGGCAAATGAACTGCAAGAATTGATTGACTCAAATGGGTGGGTTGTGAATTTTTCTTTATATTTGTCTATGATTTTTGTGTGTTCTCTAACTCTAGTACTAATTTTCCTGCCGCTTTGGCCGAAATATTTGGCATTGCACGATGGTTCAGAACAATTAATTTCGTATATACCAGAATTGTCTAAAGGATTGGATTTGTCTTTGGTGTTGCTAGTTTTCCAGCAAGGAATTCATCGGTGAAAGTAATGTCAAATCATCACCATCTTGAAATATGTTTTTTATATCTAGGGAAACTTTACCTATAAAGGGTAAGAGCAATGACGTGTAGGAATTTGGGTTAAAAATTTTGATTAATGGACTTAGCCATGTGTCTGTGGTAAATTATTTCAATCAGGTGAGAAAGGAAATCGTTATTCCAACCTATTTGTTTGATAATGTTTAGTTCATTGGAGAAACTTAGTGTGTTCATGGGTATCGGAAAAAGTCTATGGAATAGTGCATTAAAAGAAGATGGTTTGTGTTAGACGGGATGGCAAGAGTTATAAGGTATTACCATATGAGTGCGTGTAGGTTTCCTGTAAATCGAAAATTCGAACTTGTGATTAGTTTTCTCAATCAGTAAGTCTAGAAAGGGCAAAGAGGAATCTCTTTCTTCTTCCATAGTGAACTCAATGGACTCATGTAATGAGTTGAGAAATGTTTGTAGTTAATCTAGTTTCTCATTGTTACCGTTGAACAACAAAATGCAGTCGACATTACTTTCTACTATAGGTATGTTGACGACTGCATTTTGTTGCTCAACGGTAACAATGAGGAACAAGATTCACTACTAACATTTCTCAACTCATTACATGAGTCCATTGAGTTCACTATGGAGAAAGAAAGAGATGCCTCTTTGCCCATTCTAGACTTACTAATTAAGAAAACTAATCACAAGTTCGAATTTTCGATTAACAGGAAACCTACATACACCGATACCTTATAACTCTTGCCATCCTCCCACAACTAGCTTCTTAATGCACTATTCAATGACTTTGATCTCCATGACACACTAAATTCTCCAATGGACAACATATCAACGAATAGGTGGAATAACATTTCTACCTGATTGAAAGAATTACCAGCAACTGCTAGTCCATAATCAAAATTTTCAACCGAAATTTAGCTACGTCATTGTCTATCCCTATGAGTAAAGTTTCTAGATATAAAAAACATCTGTGATGGTGATGATTTGAACTTGCTTTCGCACGATAATTCCTGTCTGAAAACTAGACAACACCAAAGACAAAGCCAATCATTTAGACAATTCTGATATACGAAATTACTGTTCTGAACCATCGTGCAATCAATATATCGTCCAAAGCGGCGAAAATTAGTATTAGAGTAGAGAACACACAAAAATCATAGACAATATAAAGAAAAATTCACAACCCAACCATTTGAATCAATCAATTCTTGCAGTTCATTTGCCAACCATGTGGTTAAATCCAACCACAAGTTGGATCCCAGTGAAGATATTAGAATTATTCACATTGCTAATAAGGATTCCCTAATGAATTGTCTAGAAATTCTTCCTTGAAAGATCCCTCTACAACTTCTTTGAATGAACAGATTGAATTTGACTGCATTCAATTCTATGTTTCTTTAAACTTCTAGTCGAAGTTAACATCCACAGTTTGGTATTTCTCCTTCACCTTTTGTTCCACCCTACATCTTAGTTTTAGTCCCATAATAATAGATGTCACCCTCTCATGTTATTGACTTACTAGAGGTTCAACAATTTTACACTAGATGGCCGTACTGTACCTTAGAACGCTTTTTTCCCTGTTCCCCTCTGCCCATGGTCAGTCATCATTAAGACATAAAAATATGAAAATGTCGAGCTCATTCGAAATGCCAATAATGTGTTACAAACGATTACCATGCCCCTTCTATATGGAGTGTTATTCTTTTATCCCAATTACAGGTCAAGATGGTTCAAAGCTATAATGCTTTGCTGACCTTAACAAATTACCACTTTTTATGTTGTTATTCCTCCATGATGTAAGTATTCACAACCAAACGCTAATGTGAATTGTTGAATCTATAGTTAATATTACCCCTCCCCTCTTTTTAGATTTTGTAAGTATCAGCTGAAGATGGAGCTTTAAAGCTCCGAAACATGTCCTTTTAAATAAATTTCGTGGAGATGATTTCTGGTACTTCATTCCTTCATTAAATAATAATACTATATAAATGAGAAATACTTAGTGAACATTTGACAAATACATTGAATTAAATATGAAAAGTATAGTTGGAATATGGACCAAGTGAAACTAGGAAATGTGGGTTTGATTTAATATCTAATGAATTATAATACATATTGATTGTTTATTTTCTTTAAGATCCTGTGTGATATTTCTTTCAATGTATAGGTATGTTATAAGCCTCAAAGATGTTATTGAAAATATAGTCTTAATTAATGATTCTGAAATAATTCTTATACATATCGAAAAAAATAAATGAATATTCTGCTACTCAAAAAGTGTGACGTCGTTGTCCTACTGTTTTTTTTACATTACTGCGTGGACAAAATATTCCTCTCCACAACGTGTATCATGAATGTGTTGAAATATTTTCAAATTATTTATATTTTTGTATGAATATGTGACTTTATGTTCATTCACAGGGTGTCCCTGAAAATAATGCATTCCATAAGAGGGTATGTATAACAGACCATTTGGAACAAACAAGTTCTATATTTTTGTTTTCCGAAACGCACCCGTTATTCCAATTAACTTGCAACCCCCACTCAATCATACATTTATCGACTCATCGGTGAATTAACAAAGGGGCGTATATCGAAAAAAGGCGTAAATGAATTTTTTGGAGTAACAAATTGCGCCGAAACTGATGTAAATGCTATTGAAGTGGCGTAAATCAACTCCAAATAGTTCAGATGTTATAATGTTTTTAAATTTAGGCGTATATCCAAAATGAGTAAAATATTTAGAAGCAAACCGGCGCTTATGAACGGCGAATTTTTTAAAAATTATTCGACACTAATGGGCTAATATGAAATTGGCCTATTTGTTGACGAAGGTATCAAGCTTACCGGCTTAGCCCTTGGCGTTGAATGATGCATATTTGCCCTATTTTGAAATTTGCAAGATTCAACTTGCGAATTTCATCTTCCCTACTTTGGCGAAAAGGTACATGGTTGGAAGGTTTTTTTCTCAACACATTGGGCGTCAGTGAAAAAACTATAAGAACTTTAAAATAAGTGCTACCTTCTAGAGTTTTGGAAAAAAAAACGGAGAAGTGGCAGGAAAAATACACAGAAGGAACGAGATGGAATCATTCATCAAAATATTACATTGAAAAGTTTCCCAAAGTTAAATCATACTACTGTAGGAAAGATAGCAAGAGACGAATTCTAAATTCACAATAATCGATTCCTTAAATATATTGTATGTATTAAGACAAAAACAAAAATAATGAAAAAGGGAGCGTCTTCTTATCTTATCTTTCCATCGTCCCAAAAAGGATCCAACACACATGCAAAGTAAATGAAAAGTTTATACAATAAATAAACATTTGATAGCATCATGGAAGTATTCAAAATACTCGTATGTGATGATGACCTAATGCTAATCTCTATGATAAGTTATACGAATCTGGCAATACTATAATGATAATAATTTATAAGGATTTTTCGCAGATTATAATCAATTAATTATAACATAAAATTCATTGAGCTTTGTAATTTGGGATAGAAAAAAAGTATAGCATATCAGAATTCACACTTTAAATTTGATAGTTGAAGTTGACGACTAGTAAAAGGCCAGACATTTTTTAATATTCCATTGATTTCAATGAAATTGAATTCTGTAGACTCCGTAAGAATATATTCGATTCTTGTAAGCTTTCTTTCTCAATGGGAGCAGAAATATAAAAAACATATTTATTTGAGGCATGTCATGGCCAAATGGGGGAGATTTGGCACAAAGTGCTATAACTGCAGCAATAAAACAGGCTGGAGATTGATTTGTTTGAAAATATGAAGGATAAACTTTAGTCACTAGCATCAATGTTACAAATGATTTCCGGTGAGTATTCTCTTTGGGAAAACATTCTTCTATGCAAATTTTCACTTCCAGATTTTTTCTTTTGAGTAGTTTCTCAATATCTATCAGATGTAATTCAATGTTCAGCGTGTCTTCAGCCGGGAAAGTAGTTGTTTTCTATTAAATATCACAAAAAATAAATTAATATTTAACGTGGAGTTTTCGGTTCACAGAAAAATCTTTTGATTCAATATTTAATTGAGAATGTTTTCCTTTTCAGGCTGAATATTTTTTCATACCCGGTCAAATGATCCCGATTATAACGTTAGCTCGAAGGAAACATCCCTACATTGTCCACGAAATGACATTTAGTGATTTTCTAGACTCGAAGACTCTTTCCCGAGATCTGAGAATTTTACGTGTTCGTCAATCTGGTGAAATGAAGCTTGACTCCGATGATACGTTAAATTGGATATAAATGTCTGCTATTATGGTAGATGAGGAGTCGAATAACAAAATCTTCTACACAAATAGTCGCATGAAAGGAATAATCTCCATCTCCTTTCAAAAAAATGTGAATATATTGAATATGAAGGTTGAAAAAATCAATAATGCTTGGCTCAAGCTGCCATTGAAAAAGTATCCATCTCTCATGTCACTTTGTACAGGGATCGACTCCCGTCATTCGGATTGAAGAATACCAAACATTCTACCAGAATCTTTCCCATTTAAATAAATAATGATCTATTTGTATCTTTCTCTCAGAATAATTAATTTGCTATATACAATTATTTTTGATTTGTGATGTTTGACACTGCAACAATGCTAAAACACCAACACTGAGCCAACGAGTACAAGCAGGTGAATAGTAACCCAGTCTATTGAAAAATAAAAATGATTTAAAACAATTTTTAAGACAAGCTTTTATACAAATGCACTAAAAAGGAAACATTATTTCTTTAATTGTTTGACTTAGGTTTATTCTGTGAGTAACTGAGTAATCTAGGTCAAACAATGAAAAAGATTTTTTCCTAATCAGTGCATTTGTATAAAAGCTTGTATTTTTTTTTTTTCATTTTCAATCAATTCTTTTTAATCTTGAAAAGGGAAACATTCTCAATTGAATATTGATAGAAAGATTTTTCTGTAAATTGAAAAATCCACGATTGAAATGAAGTTATTTTTTGTGAATGTCTAACAGAAAACAACTACTTCCCCGGCTAAAGCCACGCTGGACATTGAACTACATCTGATAGATATTCTGAAAAGGCCCTAACTCAAAAGAAAAAATCTGAAATTGAAAATTTGCATTTTCATTCAGATAGTTATTTGATTTTCTATTCCAGTCTTAATTAAGAACTCATAAAGATGAATGAGGCAAAGAAGAATGTTTTCCAAAAATAACTTCATTTTAATCGTGGATTTTTCAATTTACAGAAAAATCTTTCTATCAATATTCAATTGAGAATGTTTTCCTTTTCAACATGAATACCCCACAAGAGGTTATCTTGACGATGGAAGATAGTGACTAAAGTTTATCTTTCAGTCGCAGATGATTCCACATCTGATTTTATGAACATCCTGTTTATATTTTCAACAAATCAATCTATCATACCCCATGACAGGTTTTAATGTCAGAAAACACTAATTTCAAAGTGTCTCTCCAAAAGAAATGATTCTAACTTTTTCCATCTTTGAAAAGTGAGATTGCTTCTTGAAAATTTGTTTCCCATTTCTTCCGGTCTTCCTGATGATCGTGGAAGCGTGAAATAGATTTTCGTCGACAAAAATATATTGAAGACCTAGTGAATGCGATGTCTCTCCTGCGTCAATGTTACGAATGATTTCTGGTGAGTACTCTCTTTTGGAAAACATTCTTCTTTGCCTCATTCATCTTTATGAGTTCTTAATTAAGACTGGAATAGAAAATCAAATAACTATCTGAATGAAAATGCAAATTTTCAATTTCAGATTTTTTCTTTTGAGTTAGGGCCTTTTCAGGATATCTATCAGATGTAGTTCAATGTCCAGCGTGGCTTTAGCCGGGGAAGTAGTTGTTTTCTGTTAGACATTCACAAAAAATAACTTCATTTTAATCGTGGATTTTTCAATTTACAGAAAAATCTTTCTATCAATATTCAATTGAGAATGTTTCCCTTTTCAACATGAATACCCCACAAGAGGTTATCTTGACGATGGAAGATAGTGACTAAAGTTTATCTTTTAGTCGCAGATGATTCCACATCTGATTTTATGAACATCCTGTTTATATTTTCAAAAAATCAATCTATCATACCCCATGACAGGTTTAATGTCAGAAAACACTAATTTCAAAGTGTCTCTCAAAGAAATGATTCTAACTTTTTCCATCTTTGAACAGTGAGATTGCTTCTTGAAAATGTGTTTCCCATTTCTTCCGGTCTTCCTGATGATCGTGGAAGCGTGAAATAGATTTTCGTCGACAAAAATATATTGAAGACCTAGTGAATGCGATGTCTCTCCTGCGTCAATGTTACGAATGATTTCTGGTGGGTACTCTCTTTTGGAAAACATTCTTCTTTGCCTCATTCATCTTTATGAGTTCTTAATTAAGACTGGAATAGAAAATCAAATAACTATCTGAATGAAAATGCAAATTTTCAATTTCAGATTTTTTCTTTTGAGTTAGGGCCTTTTTAGAATATCTATCAGATGTAGTTCAATGTCCAGCGTGGCTTTAGCCGGGGAAGTAGTTGTTTTCTGTTAGACATTCACAAAAATAACTTCATTTTAATCGTGGATTTTTCAATTTACAGAAAAATCTTTCTATCAATATTCAATTGAGAATGTTTCCCTTTTCAACATGAATACCCCACAAGAGGTTATCTTGACGATGGAAGATAGTGACTAAAGTTTATCTTTCAGTCGCAGATGATTCCACATCTGATTTTATGAACATCCTGTTTATATTTTCAACAAATCAATCTTTTTAATCGTTCATGAAATCCGTCATTTTATTGAATTTCGACAAAAATGTATGATCTCCGACCCACAAAAACCCACATATTAATTTTGAATGGAATCGGACCATAATAACAAAAAACGTCGCCATCTTGGAGCCGCTATCTAGAATTCGTGCCAAAAAAATTATGATCTGCGACCCCAAAAACCCCCACATAACAATTTTCATTGGAATTGGGCTATAACCACAAAACTCGTAGCCATATTAAAGCCGCCATCTTGCATTAATGAACTTTGACGAAAAACATTGTGATCTCTGCAGCGGGATGAACGTTCGATGCGAGTATGAATACGAACCGTAGGCAAACACGATGCGAATAAGCATCGAATCGAAACTCGAAACGGTATTATGAAGTGCAATGTGCAATCGAATTACTGTCAGTTGCCATAAGGGAATTCTGAAATATTATAATTAAAGGTTATGGGGTCTATTATTGTTATTCATTCTGTTTATTGTGTACCCAGAATGGACAAAATCTTCATTTCCCATTCTGATAGAGGGTTTTGTGTTGCAGGAACTCCCCCAGTACATTGTTTGTTATTACAAGCTTTTATTTTACTTCACATCTGTATGTACAGTGCTTTTCTTTAATTTTTTGAACGGGTCAAATAAAAAAATTGAAATTCGGGATAATGAAATTGATGCATGAATACTATATTTTGGACTAAAATTGACAGATGAAACTTTCAAGATGGCGACTGGGCGCCTTCTGGGAAAAAAAATCATGGTGAAAGGGGGGTCTTGTGATTCATCTTTTTGAAGCTCCTGACGTATACTTCACAACCCTAGAATATAAAGTCAATATCTTCACCTACTACAAAATGGCGGAACATTTAATAAGTGCCTGAATACATCGATGTTTATCTTCATAATTTGAGGAAAGAAGCTGAGTTCAGTTCAGAAGATGCTCGAAATGGTTGCCTTGAACTGCTTGACATAAGAACAGCCTATCCGATATTTCACGCCGAACATTTTCGAACACAGTAACGTCGATATTTCTACAAATATTTATTATTCTCTACCGTATATCCAATATTGAAGCAGGTTCAGTTTCGTACACCTTTTACTTCAAATATCCTCATGAAAAAAAGTCTACAGGTGTCAAATCTGGCGAGCGGGCTGGCCATTCCGTAGGACCTTGACGGCCAATCCAACGACCGGGGAAAGTATTATCCAAATAGTTTCTTACTTGTCCGTAGTGATGTGGTGGTGCTCCATCTTGTTGGAATACAATATCCATATCAAATTCATTGGGATTCGCTTCGACGATTTAGGTGATTAGAGGGTCAACAGTATTTTCCTGCATATTCAAATACAGTTCCCCTGTTAAATTTTGTTCAATGAATAGAGGTCCTACAATATGGTTTCCCAATATTCCTGCACAGTCGTAAATTTTTTCTGGATATTGAATATGAGTTTCCCGGAAAATGTGAGGGCTGGTGTCACTCCAATAACGGCAATTTTGTCTGTGAAACTTGCCGTTGACATAAAATTTAGATTCGTCACTGAAACAAATATTGTGGAGATAGGTAGGATGCCTTGTAATGGTTGCCGTCATAATTTCGCAGAATTCTGTTCTCCGATCAGGGTCATCTTCAGGTAACTGGTGTACCATTTTTATTTTGTATGGATGATACTCATTCCTCTTCAAAGTCTCCACACAGTAGAAGGACACACCTCACAAACTTTCGCGACGCAGGAAGTAGACTGTTGAGGATTTACTATCATCTCACCAATTATTTGAACTTGCTGTTCTTCCGGAATGGACGGATGACCTGGGGGCTTTTTGTTCTGTACACTACCGGTAGTTGTGAATTTGGTTACAAGTTTCCTTAAATATTTTCCACAGATAGGACGATTCGGGAAACGATCATTAAAAATTCTTTTGGTTTCGTGAAAGTTACGCGTCGCACCGTAAATAAAAATCGCTTCGATTTTTTCTTCCGATGGACGAGAATTGACCATTTTATAGATAGTCCACGTGGTACCTATTCACTAGTAAATAGAGCTTCATTAGCTCCACAACTCTCATCCGAAAAGTTTTTCTCCGAGATGTACACATAAATAAAAAATCGCTGTAAATAATCATTCATGAAATCTACCCTTACGACTGGCCACGGCATCGTTTTTTTAATATCATATCCTTATTCAGCGACCTCAGAAACCCCCATAGCATCAATTAAGGTAAAATTGCTTCGAAATTCATTGAGTTATTTCATATTTTCCTAAAAAAATTGTTTTTTATTGTGAACAATTAATAAACAATCAGCGCACAAATATAAGTTTATAACTCTTTTCTGCAAGTCATTTCTAAGTAATATCAGAAGATTTTGAGAAAATCCATGGAGTTCTCCAGAATTCCGAAATAATGCATAATTTTAAGATATTTTTACTCCACTATAGAGAAGGAATCGCATATTCGAAGTAGGGTTTCGTATTAGATTCATATAAGCAATCGCTCACATGAGTAGCCTCACAATGTTGAGCAAGTTATAGGAACAATAATGCCATTTAAGATTAATCATATCTACTTGAATAAACTCCTGAATGTTACTTTTAAGATAAGCAGGTGTGCTCCTTCGAATGATGAAAATAAATCAGTTTATATAGAGACACCGAGCTGCCAAGCTGTATGTTTGTTCCGTTTTCAAAACTTGTGTTTTTAAAAAAGTTTATTTCTAGTTCCGAATACTCAACATCGACATCTAGCGAAGAGTAATTGCTAGGAATATTGATTGAAATTTCTTAAAACATAATAAATTTCCCCAAAAATTACAAACCTTTCCTGAGTAAACTTCTTGAAAACCTATTTATTTTTACGATATTATATCCGGTAGTTATGGCGATTGAGGGCGGAAATGTTGACATCTTCGCCTAAAAATCACAAAGCCCATTTATTTTCCGATTTTCAACAAGTTGATATGCATTCCATTTCTTCCGAAGTAGGTCCGACCAACGAAAGGGATGCGTTTAGCAAATGCATTATTTTCTTGACGATAAATTGAAACAAATAACATGTCGACATAATAAATAATCGTTGCTTCTTGTCAAAATGCTTGCACGACGTTGAAAAACTATATTGACAACAATGTTAACTGATAAATGCGGACGGACCTTGGCAAATAACGTGGAAAAAAAAAGATAAACATGATTTATTACTGAAATTTCAATATTGTTAACGATTCTTGAGGTGAAACAATGTTGGTATCTTCAAATGCATTTCCACGAATCAATAAAAAACTAAATTAGATCAAAAAATGCATTGTAAACATTCTGCTTTTTAGATTTCCTCGTTTGGACTTGGTGAGATTCTAATGAATACATTTCATTTACATTGGGGATTGTAAAAAATTTGTTAGAAAGGCGACTTTTCCCTCTATATTTTTCATAATTCTATTCCATTACGATATAATAGTTATGCTCCCAGGAATAAGAAATTGTTAACAATTGTCTTGGCGTTGATCGTATGTCAGTCATTGAGTTAATCAGTCAGTCAGGACATGTAATTATATATTTATAGATAATTATATCACTATTCCTTTGATATTTATAGCAGAACAAAAAAGTTGAGTTTCTTTGGGTAGTAGGTAGATATCCAAACATGAACGAACTACGTAAAGTTTTCACATAGTAGATTTTGACTGCTCATAACAGTTAGGAAGTTCATAACAAAAACAGATTCGTTATTCGGCAATTATACTGCCCCGACGTTCTTTCGAATCTATTGAATGTTAGTCCTCACTTTGTGTTCGTTGCAAATGTAGTGATTCCATTGGAGAGCTAAGAACAATCTGGGAATGCCATGTGATGTTATTGAAAATTTCACATATTCAATCACAATACGCTGTTGTCTGGCATCCAATAAGTTTAAAATGTCAGTTTCATTATCAGTTGTAATATCACAAGAGAGTGAGAATAAAGTGAAAATAATTTGACAGATTTCCGAAAACTTGTTGCTAGGCAATAGAGACGAGAGCCCAACGGTCTCGAGTGGTTATTGCCAAATGGCAACAAGTTTGAGAAAGAAATCTGGAGAATTATTTTCTACTTTATCGAACTCTCGTGTGGTATTGTGTAGATTATTTTTTGATGTTACGATCATAAACATATTTCCTCGCAAAATGATATAATGTTCTGAACCGGTTTTGATTCATTTCTCACTTTTTATGCGAATTGATGACAGACGTCAAATTAAAAATATACGTTTTCAGACAATAAAAACAAAATACCTCAAATTATTCCCGCAGCAGTTTTTTAGGTAGAATATTCATACTATAATAATGTTTTGAGTGGCCAAAACATACATGAATGATTTGAATTGGAAGTTTCCATTGGTTTGTAGAAATGTCAAAAAATAATCGGAAAAATTTCAAAGGATTTGCCGAACTTATACAGACTCTGAGCTCTCGAAAATCTTTTCAGGAAACCCATTTCTACTTTGAGAAAACGTAAAACGGGCGATAAAGAAGCTTTTGGTTTTTTCTCAATCGGTAAAAATTAGTCTACGTTTTCAGCCTATGATTCTCGGGTATCATGGTCCTCATTCCTCAGTTTGTTCCGTTTATATACTGCCTCCTTAGACAATTGACTTGGTACCGCACTGCAGAATTAATTTTATATGCATTTAAAGCAAAACCTCGTGAAAGAAAGATATTGGCAATTTACGTATGTACGTGATTGGATTAAATATGAATATTTCATAAGGTTGAATTATTGCCACCCACTGCATAATTATAACAAAAAAATGTATTCAATAATGCAGGAATTGCTGCTTTTCTATTCTTGACCTATTATACTCCTGGCGTTTCGATTATAATCGAATATACCAGGTGACACAGAAAACATTGAAATCCAGTGGTTTCTGCATATATGGGCGGGGTATCCTATGGCATTATATTATATATTGGCATATTCAATGGTAATATTTCCCGAATCGATGGAAACTGAATGAACCTATGTATGGAAACTATTGTTTGAATTTTCAATACGATGAATATTATAGTTAGATTGATTAAAAAACTATAGGTATCATTTTCGAATACTTATCTAATAATTTCGGTTGTCAATTATATTTTTGGGCTTCCTCACTTCACGACTTGAAAAAAATTGGTATATATTCAGGAAATCCATTTCTACTTTGAGGAAACGTGAAACGGGCTATAAAGAAGCTTTAGGTTTTTTCTCAATCGGTAAAAATTAGTCTACGATTCCAGCCCATGATTCTCGGGTATCATGGTCCTCATTCCTCAGTTTGTTCCGTTTATATACTGCCTCTTTAGACAATTGACTTGGTACCGCACTGCAGAATTAGTTTTATATGCATTTAAGGCAAAACCTCGTGGAAGAAAGATATTGGCAATTCACGTATGCACGTGATTGGATTAAATATGAATATTTTATAAGGTTGAATTATTACCACCCACTGCATAATTATTACAAAAAAATGTATTCAATAATGCAGGAATTGCTGCTTTTCTATTCTTGACCTATTATACTTCTGGCGTTTCGATTATAATCGAATATACCAGGCGACACAGAAAACATAGAAATCCAGTGGTTTCTGCATTTATGGGCGGGGTATCCTATGGCATTATATTATATATTGGCATATTCAATTTGAATATTTCCCGATTCGATGGAAACTGAATGAACCTATGGAAACTATTGTTTGAATTTTCAATACGATGAATATTATAGTTAGATTGATTATATATTTGGGCTTCACCACGTCACGATTTAAAAAAAAATTGGTATATATTCGCCGATCATGGTTCAAAAATACCATCAGTTCGAAAAATCAATTATTGTTACAAAACTGGTTTCATTAAAATATGCTCGATTAATATCTGTTCATTTATTTCACTACACAACATTGCACTTTGATACTTAAATAATCACAGTTCAGAATGCCAAACTAACTTCGAATGTATCATACAATAAAATCAATAAAAACTGTTCGTCTGTCGGTGGCGATTCGCTTATATATTCATATCATAATTCTAGAATTTCCGAGAACGTGATTTTCCCCGCAACCATCTGGTTCTTGGAAATATCGAGACCATTCGATGTTTGTCATCGAAATTCTCAAACGGTCTAGTTGAAGGAGGGTTGTAAACAACTTATCACTTGTGACAAACAACGCAAATATGTACTATACTTATTTTCGTTATTTCCGTAACAATATATATTGCTGTGATAGGCTCTTTATATTTATTATTTATATTTTTTATATTTATATTTATATTTGTATTTATTATTGGCTAATCGTTATCATAATAATGATTTCTTATTATTATTTATTTAATTTTTTTAATAACAATTAGTCATCATAAAATATTTTTTATGATAGATTTGTTTCATTGATTTCCTTATTTATTTAATAATTTTTTTGAAAAATAAAAATACCTATCATAACAGTAATGAAACTCAGGCTATATTGTCTTGCCATTTTTCAACACTCTTTTTACCCTATCCCAGCTCAGTCGGTACGCCTATGGAATATGAGTCAGCTCTATTCTCATGGCAGGGTGCAGTAGTGCCAACTTGGTGCGCTGCTTGGTGGGAAGATTATGATTAGGTGTTCAATAGATAAACAAAGAATGCAGAAGAATCGTCAAATAGTTGTTTTTATTGAAGTAAATCCTTAAAATGGACCGACTCTGCGAAATCTAACTTATCTTACTCAGAACAGTGATGTGAAATGGTAAAACTCGTTTATGTGTAATAAATTATTTGGTAAATAAACGTTTGAATGTTATGAAAAGTCTGTGAGCATAGAAAGGACCAACAAAAGTTCAAATGAATGGACACAAGTGATCAAATAACTAATGGAAGTGTCTGGACCTGATACGGTGCACTTTATTCAGTTCTGCTTCTGAAATACCTGCTATTCTTCCTTTGTGGTGTTCTCCTGCCTCTTGGAACTGTTCGTGTTCACTGGACAAGTACAGCTACACTGCAGAAAACTCCCTTTTTGTTCCTGGCAATAGCATGGACTGGACTTTTGTTATCTTAATAAGGTGAGTAGTTGTATAACATTTCTGGATAGTTTTGCTTGTTTTTATCTTGTATTTTTTTTCCAAAATTTGGTACGTGGTTTCGTTTTTTCGTAATTTTTATTCCTCCAAGCTTGTTAATTTCCTCTTGGCAATACCCAATTTTTTTTTTTTTTAATTCCACTTTATATACTGTTTGTTATTCTAACTTATCCTAATGATTTTATTAACAATATGTAATCTTATATTATATGTACAAATTTGGTTAAAATTCTTATTTGACATTTTTCTGATTCTCATAATTTTTATATTTCATTATTTTCCTTACATTGTTTTTGACATCTCGCTGTTGGGTTTCCTCCTGATATGATTCACCATACAGGATGTTCCAACTTGTATACCATTTCATCTACTTGTCATCCAAAGTTTTTTCATGAATTTAAATTTCCATATTATTTTTATTGTTTGTACAAATTGAATGTATTGTTGGTAACATAATTATTACAATAGAAATACTTCAGGACTGACTTTTTGATACATAGAACATGGTTGGAGATTCTAGAATATAAAAAGTATAGAAAAATTGTAAAACAAATATAGCATGAACCACGATAACTTAGAAACTTAATAGTAATACTGAAATTATCCGTTTCATTATTTTATAAACATTTCCTAAAAAAATATATAATATATATATATATATATATATATATATAAATATATAATATATAATATATATATATATATATATATATATATATATATATATATATATATATATATATATATATATATATATATATATATATATATATATATATATATATATATGTATATATATAGTGTGGTCATTTGAGTGTGCAACATATGGGAATTTCAAAATTAATTGCTCAACCAAAATACAAATATTGCCAAAAGTTGGAGCATGTGCAGTAATCATTTTAGGTTGCAAGTCAAACAGCATACAGGGTAGGTCAAGAAACATAAAAAATATACAAGATTCAAGAACCCTTATTTCAGAAAATTCAGCTAAATGTTATAAAGAAAAGTGCTAAAAATTAAAACTTATGCCTAAATACCACAACATGGCCTCACAAGAAGTTTTTTTAAAATATTTTTTTTTTATTTACCCTCAACATTTTCATAAATTAATCAAAATCAATTCAATTTCGCATGATTTTGTTCAATTTCAAGCATATTTGTGGGATTAAGTTGGATTTGAAATTTTTTAGGGAATCACATAATTTATGTTTGGTGCAACGATATTAAACACAACTTTAGAATTCCCCAAAATTATTTTCAAAAAAGTTAAACAGTGGTAATAATAATACACATTTTAAAAAACTCTAATTTGAAGTGCAAACCTTGTATTTTAAATGTTCATTAAAAAACTGAACAAATTAATCAAGAAACATGAAATCCTACTAAAATAATCGCGGATACTCATGTAAAAAAAGAAATGAGGGTTGAAAGTAAACAGTTATATTAATTGATATTAACAAAACAATGTTTCCATAATATATATTTGAATGGTGCCATGATTTTGCCAATTTCTGTCGGCTTATTTTTATAATAACTTGAAAATAAATAAATACATTGGAACAGAAAATATCAAAAATGCAAAAAAATATGTGTAAAAAAACCTTCTCGTTCAATGCATTCAATTGTCCGATCATAAAATTTACCAATAGTAGTTCGCAATACATTTTCTGGAATATTTCTGCAATGAAATGGTATCGAATTTTCAAACTCCTCAAAACATTATTGAATGGTCGATCCTTGTATACTCTTTGTTTCAAATTCCACATAAAAAATCTGTTGGGGGGAGATATGGCGAACGAGGAGGCCATTTATCACCAAATTCCCCCTTCAACCATTCAGAAACAATTGTAGCAGAATGGGCGGAACATACATCATGTAAAAACATGATATATTTTTTTTAAACCATATTCTGGGTTTTTTTAATAGAATTTAATAATCAAACCGGTAATAAAAAAAAAAATTAATTAATTAACATATGCAATATATTTATTGACATATTAAATTAAATATTAAATACGTTTCATCAAATAAACATCTCGGTGAAGGTCGTTTTATATCAGGATCTTAGACTATTACTTTCGTAATGAGTTGAAATCCCATGCTTTTAATCACAGCAGTATACGCGTTAATTGATTGAAAAATAATATTCTTGCATTGCAATTGGCATCTAGATCTCATCACAGCAGTATACGTGTAAATTGACTGGAAAACAATATTCTTGCATTGCAGTTGGCAATAAATGTCCTTTTTGAGTGACAATTGCCACTTTGAAGTGACAATTGTCAGTTCAAAGTGACAATTGTCAGTTCAAAGTGACAATTGTCAGTTTAAAGTGACAATTGTAACTTCAAAGTTACAATTGTCAGTTCAAAGTGACAACTGTCAGTTCAAAGTGACAATTGTCAGTTCAAAGTTACAATTGTCAGTTCAAAGTGACAATTGTCAGTTCAAAGTGACAATTGTCACTTCAAAGTGATGGTTGTCACTTTGTAATTATGAGGAGGTAGAAAATTAAAAGTCTTTTGACGAGTTTCTCGCGGGCAGAGTCACAGGCATAACCTAGATGGAACAATACAAAGAAAAACATAGAAAAAAACAGATTCTACGTGGGCGAAACTTTTCAGGAAAAAACAATAAGGAAATAAAAATAATTGGACAGCACATCTGTCGGGTCAGCTAGAAATGAACTGAAGAAACATGACGCCTTGGTGGATATATCAAAAGTAATGGGGTGTGATTAGGCGGAGGTGGAAAATAAAAAGTATTTTGGCGAGTTTGAGGAAATACATTTTTTGGGTGCCCTTTTGTCCTTTTTCACCGACGAAACCAAAGAAGAGGAGGTTCTCTAGTCGACGCGTATATTTTTTTATGTATGATCACGCATAACTTTTTATTGAGACGTCCGATTTCGTTAGCTCTTTTTTCAGTGGATAGGGTGTACTCCGAAGTTGGTGTCATATGAATTCAGAAGATGGAATCCACCCCTAAGGGCAGCAAAATGAAGGATGTTGATCACTCACCCTCTGAATTCTGGTCCGTTAACCGATTCTACCAGGCATAACTTTGTACTGGGATCTTCGATTTGGATGATTCTTTTTTTATCAGATAGGGTATACCTCATGTTGTCATATTTGGATTTCGAATGGAATTATCCACCCCTACGGGCAGAAAAATAGGGAATAATTGATTTTTCACTTGTGAACATTGGCACACATATGTAGTTGACAATGACAGATCGCTAATGTCATTATATTTGTTCTCCTACATCCGTCACAATCATTATATTCTATGAGAGACTGGAATGATATACAAAGTAATGAAATAAACTAACCAGAACAACAAAAATAATTTATATTACAACAGATAGTAAAAGTAGATAATCATATTATTTAACTGGTAATAGTTGAAGTAAGGTGGGCCAGTAAGTATTTTGGAAGTAATCAAAAAACAAGCAGTTAGTAATTAGTAGATTTCAGCCACAAAAAAATTGAAAAATAAAAACTTTTTAACAAAAAATTACACCGACGAAATACGGAACTGAAAAGTAAAGAATAAAATAAACCTTCTTAGTCTCAATAACCAAGCTCCTAAACTAATGTGAGTAACTAATTTTGAGTTGGCGCCAAACGAAAAAACAACGAAGATCATTAAATTACTTCAAAAAAATTATCAGAATGTCACCGCGCAACTCGATGCCATCATTTTACGCCTTATCTAATTCATTTGCTTGTTTGTTTGGCGCCGACTCAAAATAAGTTATTTACATTAGTTTAGGAGCTTAGTTATTGGGACTAAGGTTTATTTTATTTTTAACTTTTCAGTTCCGTATTTCGTCGGTTTAATTTTTTGTTAAAAAGTTTTTATTTTTGAATTTTTTGTGGCTGGAATTTACTAATTACTACCTACTTGTTTTTTTATTACTTCATAAACCGACGAAATCAAAAAGGAGGAGGTTCTCTTGTCGACGCGTATATTTTTTTTATGTATGATCACGCATAACTTTTTACAAAGCAGTTTCATTTCGATGATTTTTTTTTTAATTGGATAGAGTATATTTCGAAGTTGGTCCCAATTGAACTCGAAGGAAAATTTCACCCTAAAGGGTAGAAAAATAGGGGATATTTTTCATTCATCCACTGAATTTTTACCCCTTAACTGATTCTACCACTCATAACTTTGTACTATTTAATCCGATTTAGATGATTATTTTTTTAATGGACAGTGTATACTTCAGAGTTGGTCATTTTCAGATTTGGAAAGGAACAATCCAGTAGTAGTAGGGTGAACCGATTCTGTTAGAACTTGGCCCACATATAATAATAATAATAATCTTTATTTATCCTTTAAGATCATACATGATATTGGACAAGTCATAAAATGTATATACACAGACATACATAGGTACACATATACATATATATATACAGTAAACAAATAACTATATTACTTTGAACATATCGTCCATACAAACAAGCAAATAATCAAATTAAAAAAAAAAATATGAATTAGCAAAATATTCACTAATGTCATAAAAGCAGGATTCCACTAAATATTTTTTCAATCTTATTTTGGATTTATTAATATTTTTTTCGTTTTTGATATCACTGGGGAGGTGATCGAAAAATCGTATTCCATTATACTTAGGACTGCTTTCGTAAAGTGAAGTACGGTGCTTTCTACTTCTGAATAAATCACCATGCCTCGTAGCATAGTCATGAGAGTCAGAATTTTTTGAGATTTTTTTTGTAAAATTGTTTTTAACCGCTTTCTTAGTTGTTTGACCAACCCTCAGAAGTTAATGAAAACTTGTACGAGTTAAGATCACGGGGACCTTACCTTTTATAGTGGGATCCGAAACCACTCTTGGGACCTTGAAAAAATTTTTCACCAGCTGCGGGAATCGAACCCGCGCCAGGTGGAAACAGTTGACACAAGACCGACGCTGGTGCCACTGAGCCAAGATAAGATGCGAGCCACGACAAAAATATGCCCCGAAAACCCAGTCCAGATAATTTCCCAGAGCAACATTAATATTGATAGAGTCAAATGCTTTAGAAAGGTCAAGGAAGGTACCCCAACAAACCTTCCGCGGTCCAACGCAGTATGGACGTAATCGAGAAAAGCCACCGAGGCACTCTCCGTCGATCTTCCAGGGCGAAATCCATGTTGATGCCTGCTTATAACATTATGTTTATCGAGAAAACCAAGCATCCTGGTATGCATACATCTCTCAAAAATCTCACATATGACAGTTGGTACAGTAATCGGCCTAAAATTTTCTAGCAATGTTCGTCTGCCTTTTTTATACAATGGAGTGACAATACCAGTCTTTAAATCCATAGGAAATTCGCCATATTCAACACTCATGTTAATCAAATCTGAAAGAGGACTTGCAATAATGAGTCCTATGGTTTTTATAATTTTTGTTGAGAGACAGTCAATGCCCACAGATGTAACGTTCTTTAAAGAACGAATCACATTTGACACCTCATGACCATCCACAGGGGTAAAGTAAAATGTATTATCAATGTTCATAGAAGTAAAGTTATTGAAATAAGTGCTGTTAAAATGCGAGATTACGGCATTTTTTTCTGCAGATGAAAAAAATTCAGCAAATGCGTCAGTTATATTCTGCTTATTGTTAATAATATTTCCTTGAACTTCAATCTCATTTATCGAGCTAATTTTCGTTTTACCTGTTTTTTCTCTAACTGTTCTCCAAATATATTTCTGTTTTAGTTGAAAATTTTTATTCTCAAGATTATTTTGATAATAAGTTTTTTTCGCTTCAGCTATTCTGCCTATATAATTTTTCTTTAAACTTTTATACTATAGGTAGTTCTGATGACACTACAACATGATGAATATCTGGAGTCAATTGACTAGATAATTATCAGATTATTTTAGTCACAAAAAAGTGAAAAATTAAAACTTTTCAACAAAAAATTAAACCGACAAAAAATCAACTGAACAGCCAAAAATAAAAAAACCATCTTAGTCTTACTGATAATTGAGCTCCTAAGCTAATATGAGTAACCAACTTTTAGACGGCGCCAAACAAACAAATAACGAAGATCATTATATTACTTTCAAAAAGTAATCAAAACGCCGCTGTGCATCCCGCTGCCATAATTCAATTGCTAGTTTGTTTGGCGCCGACTCAAAATTAGTTATTTACATTAGTTTAGGAGCTCAATTATCATTGAGACTAAAAAGTTTATTTTTTATTTTTGGCTTTTCAGTTGATTTTCTCGACGGTTTAATTTTTTGTTGAAAAGTTTTTAATATTCTACATATGTTGAAAAACGCACCGAATGCTATGTGTAAGTCTTTATCCATATTTGCTTCTGGTCCACTCTTGTACGTAGGTATGCACTTTCGACAGCTTTTCTACGAATATATTGAGTTCCTGGTAACGTAACGAATGCCGCGAATAGCGCGAGCATCGTGAACTAAACAAAAATTTACTAGCCTTGTTCTTCGTTGCGCGCTCTGCTTGTTCTGTTCGTTCGTAGTAAAACGTCAAAAAGTCAGGACCCACCTCAACAATACTCAGTGGGAGAGTGAGATGACTCGCTGGACTTTTTTTTCGTGTAATTGATTGTACTATTCATTCATTTTGTGAACATTCGACATGCATATCCATCTCTACTGTTGTAGATATCAATGGATAAATTTGTATTTGTGCTTATTCAGAACAAAACTCAATATTTTTGTGATTGCCAAAACATGTTCATGCAGCAACTCATCAAGGCAAACAATATCATTGCCATTGTTTGATCAATTTGATTTTGTTTGTCAAGTTGGAATTCATCATGGAAACTGAAAGAAGTGGCTCTGGTGGAGACATAATGTTTTCAGTTCCCACGTTGTGTTATGAGTCACATTGAAAAATCAGTCTGATAATTTCTTCCATGACTCATAATGTATATATTCTGATAATTCTAGCCGATTGGTTTTTTCAGAAATCAAAAGATTTAAAAAAATGATTTTTTTAATTTTATGTATAAAATATTACAAATGGACCCATCACCAAATCACTAGAAATTCACTCAACAATATCTCGCCCTGAAATGATATTTTTTGCTCTAGAGATCCGCAAATTCCCCCACACTTCACGAGAATATGGATCAATTTCACTCCAAAAATACTCGGTATTCAACTTATTTGTAGGTGTGTATTTCTTTTTGGTTTTTCCGTGTGATTCAGATGAATTATCTTGATCCAAACTTCTACTTCCAAATAGTTCTTTACATAAACTTTTAATATTATTAAATCCTTGAGCATTGGCTTGTAGTGATTCCAGAAGAGGCTCTTCAGTTTTAACTGAGGTCACACTCGGTCTGGCATTTTGATAGACAAAACTGACATCTGCACAAGGCAAATAAAACTTCTGATTTTGAGGAATGAAATCATATGGGATCGAAGCACCAGGTTCAGCGCATTCGAAATATCTGATCAAATTATTTTTCATGATCTCTATATCTTCCTGGCGTGGACTCATGTCGGAATTAAAGCATTCCTCAAGATCCTGGCATGGTGATTCACTGTGATGCTCTATTTCGATTTCTTCATTTAAAATTTGTGACAATTTTCCACCAACATTAGTGAGTATGGACCTTGGTTTGACCTCTTTAGTCGGTTCTGGCGGTTCTTCACTGATTTGGGGTAGGACGTCTACCGAGACTTTTTTCAGAGTGAAGAATGAGTTGGTTCTTTCCAAAGGAAAAAGTTCGTAAGTATATTTTCTAGAGAAGTTCAGTTTTTCAGCATTTAAGAACGTTGGTAGGTGGGGCGTGTCTTCAATACGTGATACTTCAACAGTTGGCATGATGTTGAATATCGCATTTTCATTCATAGAAAGAGAACTATATTTTGGTCTTTGGTCGAAAAGCTCATAATTTTTTGTTGGTTTCAAGAGTTCAAACTCACATTTCTCATCGCCGTTAATATTAGATGACAAACTTTTCAGATAACTCTTCTCTTGGAAATAATGACTGTTCTTCCTGTTACACTGATAATCTTCCCACCGCAATTCTTCGAATGACTTGCTGCAATATTCCTTCATGAAAGTAATGCTGTGGAGTAGAACTTCGTGTTTATGGATACCGCACAAATCCCATCCTCTTCTCATGTGGAAATCTATTGGGGAGCCGAAAATGCCCGTTTTGTAAACGGCGTTCAAGGATGGAAAGTGTTCTTCGTCGACAGCCAGAACTGAAGGTTTCTGTTCACAAGTATCCATGTAAGATTTCCTTGTTCTGATCTTGATTTTCTCGCTCTTTTCGAGATTTTTTTCACTCTTCTGAAGACCAAGGACATGCTTTTACAGATAAATTTTGGAAAAACGCGAATTTTCAACCGATAATTTCAGAACCCCAATCAAAATTTTGTGAAACGTCAACAAACATGACATTGTAATGCCGCAATGATTTTTCCTATAGAGTAGTATCATACCCGGTGTACAAAATTATTTGAAGGTTTTATTCATGAGGTCTGAGAATGTATTTAATTTGAATAGTAGCTAAAAACAAATCAAATATTTTGTGAAATGTTGAAACTCATGACAGACGTAACCATTCTTCGATATTTTTTTCCACAGAAGAGCTCGGAATTATTTATAGCATGTATGTAACACAAAAAAAAGATTTTAGCATTGCTTATGTTTTCTTCAAAATATGGATGTATATCTGGGAAAAAATCTAGATAGTTAGGCTATACTATAAAAAGGAAATTGTAGTTTGAAAACTGAAAAACACGCTTATACAACAATAAGGACTAAAAAATCAAAATTAAAAAGAAAGATGTCATTGACAACAAAAATTATTCTATGTACAAAAAGCGTGAAGTGCTGGATTTTAATCTTATATATAAAATTCTCGTGAAACGGTGTTTGTAATTAAACTCCTCCGAAATGGCTCGACCGATTCTCATGGAAATTTTGTGTGCATATCGGTCAGGTCTGCGAATCGGACAACATCTATTTTTCATCACCCTAAATGTTAAGGGTGGTCCACCCCTTAATTTATTTTTTATTTTTTGGATAAATTTTTTTGTTTTTATTTTTTTATGATACAGCATTCAAAAATACATACCACCCTAAATTTTTACCCTTCTACGATCAACCCCTATTTTTCCATCGCGATTTTTATTTTATATCATTTAATCCACAGATCCGCAATAGAGTTGCAAGATGGCAATCGAATATAATGAATGTGGTACGATAAATTGAGAACGGGATAACGGGTTAAAGAAAAAACGGGATAACAGAAAAACGGGATAACGGGAATAACGGGATAACGAAAAAACGGGATAACAGGATGACAGGATAACGGAATAACGGGGAAAAGGAATAACGGGATAAATAAAAAACGGGATGACATAAAAACGGGAATAACGGGATATCAAAAACCGGGAAAACGGGATGACAGGGTAAGGGAAAAACGGGATAACGGGACGAAGAAAAAATGGGATAACAGGAAAACGGGATAACGGGAATAACAGGAAAAGAAAAAAACGGGATAACGGGATGACAGGATAAGGGGATAACAGGATAACGGGATGAAGAAGAAACGGGATAACAGGAAAATGGGATAACGGGAATAACGGGATAATAGAAAAACGGGATAATGGGATGACAGGATAAGGGGATAACGGGATAAAGAAAAAAATGGGATAACAGGAAAACGGAATAACGGGACAACAGGAAGCGGAAGGAGTCGAAAGCATAGTCTAAATGGAACAACATAAAGGAAAACATAAAAAAAAGAAATTCTACGCGGACGAGAGTTTTCGGGAAAAACATTTTAGGGAACATAGAAATTTGGACAGGACAACGTCTGTCGGGTCAGCTAGTTATCTTTATATTATTATGAAAAGAGCACCCACGCTTTTTTTACATAAAAAAAAGTTTTTTGTTCAATAACTTTATTCTTATTATTTTCAAGTTTTTAGTGATTAAAGCTATATAAGTGTGTTTTTCTCAGTTTTTTCCAACTATAACCTTATTTTCAACTTCTTATCCATATTGCTACAAAAGAATGAAAAAGACCACGGGAGAAACACTTTTCGATTGATTCATCCACATGTGGGCCGGAAGGTTTTATCAAATTTTAGTGAATGTGCCAAGACCAGCTAGCGCATTTATCAAGTCTTTGTAATGTTAATAATATTTTTCTGGTGTTCTTGTTGTTAATACTAGGTCATAGCTAAGAAATTATTGTATTGTCATTGGTTCTTAATACGCGTGCAAAATTTCAAATAATTTGGAAGTAAGTTAGAATTAATTTCAAAGATTCCTTAACATACATACATGCATACAGGTGAAGCTAATGAAGCGTGAATAATAAGTTTTTCTGATGAATTTGTTCATCATTATAAATTTTTTGCCAACTGGGGAAATGGATCAAAAGGAGAGATACAAGAGCAGCTAATCAAGAGAACAACCGAAATTGAGGCATCTGTTTTCAAGAAGTGATAGTACCTTCACCACACTAATGAATAATGATAATATTTATGATGATACAAATTGAAAAAATCAAATAGTAATAGTAACAATGATTATTTAAAAAACGACTCAAAATGTAAAATGATTATTTAAGCAATGTATAGAAACACAAGGATCTCATCAACATTTCTGTGAAGAAGGTACATTATACCAAGTGACACATGATATCGGGCCACCCCTGTAACTTCTGCATTCGTGAACGGATTTTTCTGAAATTTGGTACAGTTATATAAACAACCATTTCGGATTTGATCACATTACAATCCAATATGGCGGACTCCCGGTTTTTCTGGAAATGCCAGTAACTTTGTTTTTTCAGATGGAACACCCTGTATATTTTTACATATTCGAATTCAACAGGTCAAAACAAGTCTCAACCTTATGTCAAATGTCATTTTTTCAAAACAATTGAAATTAAAATTGTTTTTTTATTTTACCTCGTGGATAAATGAGATTTGGTCGAGAAGTCCCTGTTTCACAGAGACGTCAGTAAAGATGTACAAAAATTATGTGGTGAGGTATCAAGCGCTGATGATACATCTCTGCATAGAACCGTCTAGCTTACAAAGAATTTCCATTGGGACGACCATACATAAAATGCATATCGGCCATTTCAGCGTTAGTGTAATTATTCATATTGAAGATTCAAAAGACACAACTGAACTTTCAACTACCTCATAGAAATCAAAGCGACTTGACAGCCACCTACTAGATCGTCCAACTTCAAATAACAATATTAGAATCAATATCGCTAAAAAACATAATATTAATTTGTCGCAAGAAAATAAGTATAATTTTAGAAAGAAAATATTTCTTTTGCTGGGGGAAAAAATCAAAGACACAAATGGCACTGGTGTCTTAAATCAAACAAATGTAAACCATGCTTCAGATATATTTTACACTATAATATGGAAGGAAATAGTACAAGAGTGCATACCTCAGTTTGCAACGAATAAAAATTATTAAAAATATCCTATATGGTTTTATAAACAAATTAAAGAAAAGGATGAATACAGAAGATTGATTTCGGTGAGTAGCTCCTTCAAAATAAACTTATAGATACTAGAAAACAAGTAAAAAAATAAAAAAATCAGAGGAACGTGAATATCCACGCAAGTTGAAAGATGACATAACTACCAATGCTAATAACTTTTGGAATCATACAAAAAATAGAGGAAATAGCGATTTGAGTTTGGGAAATTATACTTATAAGGATGGGCTGATAGGCTGAAGCATTTGCAGAATTTTTTGCATCTGTTTATGACTTAAACAAAAGAACAATGCAATGAGGCGATTGAAAAACTTGAAACTGAAAAACCTGCTGGAATGGATGGAATGCTTCCATATATACCGAAAAGTTGCCATGCATGGCTAAAGAAACCGCTCTTACATATTTTGAATATAAGAACTAATATGTTTCCAAAATATGGAAAACATCCTTTACTACTCCAATTCACAAGGCAGGAAGCAAAATAAACATTAGAACTATAGGCCAATATCGATAATGTGTGCTCCAGCTAAGTTATTTGAACAAATAATATATGCAGTTCTTTATAGCCATGTTGGGAAATATATAGTGCAGCAGCAGCATGGTTTTGTTAAAAATAAATCTGTAAATACAAATCTATTTATATTTATAAATAAAGCTTATGAGGCAATGGAGGGCATATCTTAACTAGACACGGTATATACTGACTTTGATAAAGTCAATCATGATGTTCTCCCGAATAAATTAAATGAAATTGGCATATCAAGAAACTTTCTATAACTAATTTCAAGCTATTTGGAGAATAGGAGTTTTATTGTGGCAACTCGTCGTGAAAATATCGTGCTGACTCTGGAGTCCCACAGGGATCCAATCTGAGTCCATTGTTTTGTGTATATTATTATCGAATGAAGTGTTACGAACAAATTATATTTTAAGATTTCCAAGTGTTACACAATGACAATAACACGTGTTGAGGAACCAATTCATTTTGAATACATGATGAACACAGTACACTTAGAATTTAATTAAAAAGGATCTTGTTTTAAAAAAAAAAAAAAAAAATTTCAATAACTGGAACACTGTGAAACTTTTGTACTACACCTTAGTCAGATCCAAACTGGAATATGCTCCTCAAATCTGGTACGGAGAATATAAAACAACTCTAATGGAACTTGAGAAAATTCTAAACAAATTCCTCAAGTTTTTATATTTCAAAAAATATCCAGTAGTCAATATCATAAGATCTACACAACTGGGAGGTGAATTTAAAATAATATCTTTGAATGATAGACGTCAAATTGGCTTGATAATGTTTCTTTATATTATAGTCAACAATAATATAAATGTGCCCGATATATTATCTTTAATACGATTCAATGTTCCTTTCCATAGATCTCGAACATCAGCAATGTTTCATATTCCATTTCTTTATAAAACTATTAGAACCGCGCTAGTAGCCATGTTAAAACTGGCAAATGAATTCAATCTGTTTGATGATCTGGATTGGGAACTATGCAGGTCTACATTTGAAAGAATTATTTTTGAATGCCTCTTGTACTCTTCATTGTGATAGAATTATTGTATGTATTCATGATTGTAGTTGGTATGATGTAAAGTATAATTTCTGCATTAACAAAAGTCAATCTATGTAATTACATTAGTACTTTATATTGTCTATATAATTTATCCATGAGATCAAACCACTAGGTTTGTATGGATAAGAGATGAATGAATAAATAAATAAAAGTGTAATATAATATGAGATGATTAATATATTTTTAGATGCGTACCTGGAATCTGCAGATCTGGTAAACTTTTTATATTTAATTTGATACCTCGAACAATAAGGCCTTTATGAGGATACGGGATTAACATTTAGGATGGGTCTGTTAGATCGCTGGTCATACTATACAAATACTGCTATTGTTGAATCTTCAGTCATCATGAATAATAATAAAATCGACCCCATCCTTTCTTTGACTGAATATGGCTTAAGAGGATATCTGTATTGAAGACGACGAATATGGTGAATGGAATGAAAATTTTTAAAAATATATGAATAAAGTAACGATGAGATATTGAAATTGAATGACGTATGGAATGTAAAAACCATGCTGGACACAAGCAGCCCGCGTTCTCCATCATCCATCATCCATCGTGGAAACGATGCACTGCACAGTTAATACTTCATTGAACTCATACCTCAAAAACTGTTTCTCTATCTGGAACTTTAATATATCCTCTTTTGAATAAGAAACGAGATCAACTTGCAACCAATACAAAACGAGAAATGAGAAAAACACTGATTTTTGTATTCGACCTTGATTAATTCACTCAATTTATTGTAGTGGACTTTTTGCACATTGTTTGTGACGATATGAGCATGAGAATCCCTTCACCAGGATCAATTCAAAAATCAAAGTATAAAATAATTGGATTATCGTGATTACTTTTTGACATTTCTAGAAACCAATGAAAACTTTCAATTCGAATGACTCATGCACGTTTTGGCCAATCAAAATTGCCGCGGGAATAATTTGAGATATTTTGTTTTTATTGTCTGACAACGTATATTTTTAGTTTGACGTCTGTCATCAATTCGCATGCAAAGTGAGAAATGAATCGAAACCGGTTTAATACCTTGTATCATTATATCATTGCGAGGAAATATATTTATAATCGTAACATCAAAAAATAATCAGTTGTAATACCACAAGACACTGGGAATAAACTTATTGCCAGGCAACATACACGAGAGCCCGACGGGCTTGAGTGGCTATTGCCAAATGGCACCAAGTTTGAGAAATGAATCTAAATAATTATTTTCTACTTTATCGAACTCCCATGTGGTATTCTGTAGATTATTTTTTGAATTAACGGTCACAAACACACTTCCTTGCAAAATGATTTAATGACAGACGTCAAATTAAAAATATAGGTTGTCAAGGAATACCTCAAATCATTCCCGCGGCAATTTTCTAGGTGGATTATTCTCATTATAATAATGTTTTGATTGGCCAAAACGTACATCAATGATTTGAATTGGAAGTTTTCATTGGTTTCTAGAAATGTCAAAATATAATTTATAGAATACCACATGAGAGTTCGATAAAGTAGAAAATAATTCTTCAGATTTCTTTCTCAAACTTGGTGCCATTTGACAATAGCCACTTGAGCCCGTTGGGCTCACGTGTCTATTGCCTGGCAACAAGTTTTCGAAAATCTGTCGAGTAATTTTCCCTTTACCCTCACTCTCTTGTAGTATTACAACTGACTATTTACATGTTATATTGCTGGAAAGTGTTGCTTCATATTTTCCAGTGAATCGTATTGAAATATGCGGCTTCCTCATTTTTACTACCTACTTTGGAATCCAAGGTTTCTCTATTCCCTCTCAGGGTATTTCGGTTTCCCCTCATATTGTTCATATTGCAATTGATCAAATGAAAAGTATTCAACAAAATTGTTTCAACGATAGTTATGACGGATTTTTGATAACTCAAGTCAGGACTCAACATGAAATATTGTTGAAAATTCATGCTAATATCCTCATTGACTCTGCATCCCTAATTTCTTTTTTACATCAAAAGGGAAACTATTTCAATATGGTGAAATATTTCAATATAATTAATTCGAAACTTATATTAAATACGTACTTCTTTAGATTTATCCTAATTAATTTCATCTAATGTTTTCCCACTAACAAGTCCCAAACACTTTTCGTATTAGTTATTTAGTTGTTAATAATCCAACTCCTGATATACTTGTATTCCTGGTTACAAGAATACTTGCATCACCCTTCAGTACCCAGAATATATCCCAAAAACTCTCATTCCATCTGCCTCAACTTCACTGACAACTTGACAACTTTTGAGCTGGAAGAAGAAAACTTTCCTCATCTGATTTTATTTACGGATTGCGTTGGATTCTTTCGTATCGGAAAAACTTTTCCCTGATCCAATTTGAACTTTGTTTCACATTCAGCTTGTTACTTGACAGGAGTTTTTCGTTATGAATTATCGAATGATTACATTCTAGTGTGTACGCTAATGAAATGTTAAGGTTAAAGTTCAGAATATCATTAAACGGCCTGATTTATGTTACGTTTTCATGGAAATTTACGGCCCGTATAAAGCGTAGTTGTTCCATTGTTTTATGCACGACTGTCTACTGTAAATTTTATTTTACAAACTTTTATTCAGTTTCCCCTGTCCCGGTGTCTGTCTGTGTGTCTGTATGTCTGTCTTTGTGTCTGTCTGTCTGTGTGTCTGTCCACTTCTAATCGTCCGATGGAATTGAAATTTGGCAGGTGTACACAATTCTGGTGACAATGCATTATGAAATTTCAGTTAGGAAAAAAAATCAAAATGGCGGCTCCAATATGGCGGTCAATTTTTGGGGGTATGGTCCAATTCTACTCAAAATTCTTATCTGGGGATTTTCGGGGTCGGAGATTATGAGTTTTTTGTAAAAATTCAAAAATGAATTAGATAGTGGTTACTAAACTAGTTATTAAACATCATAAATACCAAAAAATAAAAAATAAATAAACGAAAAAAAAAAATTAAAACAAGCTTTTATTAGTTGTTAATAAAAACAGAACTAAAAGGTTAAAAAGAAAAATTATAAAAAAGACAAGCTTTCTACAAATGCACTAAAAACAAAACAAAATTCATTGTTTGATCTAGGTTATTCTGTGGGTAACAGATTCAAAAACTTGTCGCGGATACAACATAGGTAATCTTGCGCGGCAACATTTTGAATATGTTACTCACAGAATATCCTAGATCAAACAATGAAAGAAATTATTGTGCATCTGTAGAAAACTTTGTCTTAATTTTTTTTATAATTTTTATTTATATAGGGTATTCCAACCTTGACGGCCTATCGAATGTATGAAACGGATACATATTTTCGAAATTTAACCGTGAGCTAGCGTATGCTAATATTTTCATGCTTTCCTCAAGCACATGCTATTAACATCATGTTCCTAGAAGATGAGATCAATAAGTATTTGTATACTAGATTTGAAGTCATAGTCATCCATTCATGATATTGATGTAGAAAATTCAATGCTAGAAATCCAAGAACATGAGAACACAGAAAAATTATGATGGAATAAAGAGAAAAAAAAGGTGGACAAAAATTATAAATTGGTTTTTGAATCCTTGTGCTTTAAAAGAGGAAAAAAATATCACGGGTAAGTTATAAATATAAACTACCGTATGCACAAATATGTAGATATTCTATTCATTTTCGGTTAACAATTTCGAATAACGGAAAAGCTTACATTTCAAGGTCTATAAATATTTTACTCCTGAAAAAAAGTACCAAAAAAGATAGAATGGAAAAAAATTTGAAAACACCTTTTCTTCCCATCTGGAAAACATTTTCAAAATAACTTTGAAATAAATATATTTTATACAGTAGTCTTGTGTTACCCCTATATTTTCCATCTTTGTTGAGATTACTTATGCAACTTGATACGACGATTTTCGTCTTTTTTCTGCTAAGGTTATGAAGTGTACAGGCGGCTTTGATATTTTTTTCTGCGATACCTATATCAACATTTAGAGGTCTACCGAAAATTGTTCATTCATTGGCTAAAATACTGAAGGGACATCCAATAAGCTACAGTGCTCTTCAAAGCCTATAGTCAAATATTTTTCAGAGACAGAGAAAAGCCTCAGCATCTATAATATCATATAGATATTTTATATCTCATCTCTGATAGTCGTTTCGAGGGAATTATTCGCTATTTTTTCATACATCTGCGAGTTTAGAAGAATCACTAGATCTCCCATACAAGCCAACATCAATAAATATAAATATAAACAGTCATTATTTTAAATAGCAAATGAAGGGTACAGGAAAAAAACGGCCAAAGTCATATTTTTGAGTTTTGAGATATAAGAAGTTTGTCTTTGCAAAGATGGAAAAAGTGAGATTGCTTCTTGAAAATGTGTTTCCCATTTCTTCCGGTCTTCCTGATGATCGTGGAAGCGTGAAATAGATTTTCGACGACAAAAATTAATTGAAGACCCAGTGAATGCGATGTCTCTCTTGCGTAAATACTACGAATGATTTCTGGTGAGTATTCTTTTTCAGGAAAACATTCTTCTTTGCCTCATTCATCTTCATGAGTTCCTAATTGAGACTGGAATAGAGAATCAAATAACTACTGAATAAAAATGCAAATTTTCAATTTCATATTTTTTCTTTTGAGTTAGGGTCTTCTTAGAATATCTATCAGATGTAGTTCAATGTTCAGCGTGGCTTTAGCCGGGGAAGTAGTTGTTTTCTGTTAGACATTAACAGAAAATATCTTAATTTTTATGGTGGATTTTTCAATTACAGAAAAATATTTCTATCAATATTCAATTGAGAATGTTTCCCTTTTTAACCGACGAAACCAAAAAGGAGGAGGTTCTCTAGTCGACGCGTATATTTTTTTTATAATTTTTTTTCATGTATGATCACGCATAACTTTTTACTGAGGATAGGGCTGTTTTTTCAGTGGATAGGGTGTACTTCGAAATTGGTCCCATTTGAATTTAAAAGATGAAATCCACCCCTAGGGATAGAAAAATGAAGGATATTGATCACTCACCCTCTAATTCCTGGTCCGTTAACCGATTCTATCAGGCATACTTCCTCTTTTATCAGATAGGGTATAACTCATAGTTGATCATATCTGGATTTCGAATGGAATTATCCACCCTTACGGGTAGAAAAATGTGGGATAATTGATTTTTCACTTGTGAACAATGGCACACATATGTAGTTGACAATGACAGATCGCTAGTGTCATTATCACAATCATTATATTCTATGAGAGGATGTAATGATATACAACGCAATGAAATAAACTAACCAGAACAACAAAAATAATTCATATTACAATAAATAGTAAAAGGAGGTAATCATATTATTTAACTGGTAATAGTTGTAGTAAGGTGAGTAAGTAAGTATTTTGGAAGTAATGAAAAAACAAGCAGTTAGTAATTAGTAGATTTCAGCCATAAAAAATTTAAAAATAAAAACTTTTCAACAAAAAATTAAACCGACAAATACGGAAAAAAAAATTAAATTAACCTTCTCAGTCTCAATAACTAAGCTCCTAAACTAATGTAAGTAACTAATTTTGAGTCGGAGCCAAACAAACAATCAACGAAGATCATTAAATTACTTCAAAAAAATTATCAGAATGTCACCGCGCAACTCGATGTTTGGCGCCGACTCAAAATTAGTTACTTACATTAGTTTAGGAGCTTAGTTATTGAGACTAAGAAGGTTTATTTTATTTTTTACTTTTCAGTTCCGTATTTCGTCGGTTTAATTTTTTGTTGAAAAGTTTTTCAACAAGAAGTTTTAGGTTGTAAACTCTGTTGGGTATGCTAAAATATGAATTCGCTATTTTTTTATACATATGCGAGTTTTGAAGAATCACTAGATCCCCCATACGAGCCAACATCAATAAATATAAATAAACAGTCATTGTTTTGAATATTAAATGAAAGGTACAGGAAAAAAACGGGCAAAGTCATTTTTTCATGTTTTGTGATATAAGAAGTTTTAGGTTGTAAACTTTCTGAGTAGCAGTAGATGAAATTAAAAAAATTGAAGACGACGCTCAAATATAAATTCGCTATTTTTTTTAACATCTGCGAGTCTTGAAGTATCACTAGATCTCCCATACGAGCCAACATCAATAAATATAAATAAACAGTCATTGTTTTAAATAGCAAATGAAGGGACAGGAGAAAAACGGGTAAAGTCATATTTTTAAGTTTTGAGAAGTTTTAGGTTGTAAACTCTCTGAGAAGCAGTATATGAATTCAAAAAAAATTGAGAACGACTGTTGGGTATGCTGAAATATAAATGGGATTTTGCATATATTGTTAAAAATAAATATTTTGCGAAATAAAAGGAATTATGATAACTTGTCATTACTTAGCCCGTTTTTCCCCAGTTTATTGAATGATTTTCTGAACATTTTTAACTTCATCGCAAGTTTCGCAATGTGTATAGTACATAAAATATAATAATAATAAACAAACCACTTTGACTCACGTACACAATACTAAAAAACAATGACTGCCTCGTACCGATGCATCAATGCGACTCAAATTGATTTAGACCGTTTTTGCTGTTACGCTGTATAGGTAAACATTTATATTCAATATCTCGTGACTTATTCTGTTCTTGCTCGAACGGGTATGCTCAGATTAAAGTTTCAGCTTATTCTCTATATCTGAATTTTGATAAAAATTGATTTTGCTCGTTTTTCCCTGTACCCTTCAAATAGTATCATTAATAACTTTTGTTTTTGGTTTGAAACATCAAACCACTATTAAAGTATTTTTGAATCTAAGAGGACAGATGTGAACATCATGATTGCTGCCTGCCTAACTCTTGATTTGCTGAATCGCCATAAAATTCAAATTTATGGCGATTTGGCAAATTAGAAAACAAGCAGAAAAAGATAACGTAAGCGTCTGGCCTCTTGGATTCAGATACACTTTAGAATGTTCACTGAGTCTGATGTGTTTGCCATCAATACCTTCATTGCAGGGAGGTAAACTAACAGTTCATTCGAATTTTCCCTTCTCATTTTCATGAAAAAATATCGAAGAATCCAACACATGAGACACGTTTGCAAATAAAGTTTCAAACTTGGGTAACTATGTTGCTAGCAGTAAATTTCCCAATTTAAAACGTATAATGTATATCAGCAAAAAAAACAACCCTTGGCTGGATATATAAAACAAAAAATTTGCAAATTCAGGACAAGGAGCAATTAGAGTCTCCTTATATGTTTGCAGCCCATATGCCATTTCAAGAATATGCTATACAACTTCTACAGGCAGTTCTATGGCTTACCACGAGTTTGAAACTTGAAACGAGGGTAAAATTAATGAAGATACTCAAGCATCGCAGATATTGCATTAAAATAAAATTTCAGACGACAACCCAGAGACAAATGGAATTAAAGTCAAGAACCTCTCCGCTGTAGTAAATTAACAAATTTAAATATTCTGAATCTTCTATCACTGTTTAAATCGAGTATAGTCCGAAGGCTCTCACTCTTTCAACATAAAAAACAAGTGGCCCATAGCCATTCGCGAATTTGGAATATCGAGTGAACAAGGACAAGGAAAAATCCTAGTCCTCAAAAATGGCCCAGAAATAATTCTGATCTGAAAAAAATTCATAAATAATGAATTTTTTAAGAGAATGCAGCTCTCACTACCCTGTATGGATCAATAGGTAGCCCAATACTCCAGAGAGCGCCTTGGACGGTTGAAACGCGAGGAGTCGTCCACGTTATAATCAGCGGCCTCCCTCACGAGAAGATTCTCGAGGGCCAATGCACAATCAAATACTCCCCGATTCCGATGATGTTTCTTATGGAAGGCAGATTTAAGTCATCAAGTATCCGCTGGTTCCAGGGTGTAGATCATAATTTCAGTTTTCAGAGAGAGTTCAACAGACACAATTGTGTCCCCTGGAATGGTGGGTAATGAAATTTTGCACTCTGTCAAATTTTGTTATATATAAATTTTTTAATATTTTTTTAATTGTTAAAAAACTCATATTTTCTCTGGCAGTCTCCTTATGAGACTTACCTAAATCGTTTTAATTAACATAAGTTGGTACCATGTAATTGTTTGGTGATATTATTTTTCATCGCATTGTATGTTGGCAACAGGTCGTAGATCTATTTTTCATACTTGTCAATTGTCAACTTCATTTACTTCAATAATCATCCATTTTTCATTTGTCACCACTGCCTCTTGAATCCAACATGTCCTCCATAAGAGCCCATTTGGAATTTTAAAATGTTTATACACTTATGTTTAAGTAATCTTGATCAATTTCGATCAAAGTTTTAACTATATATGACTTTACCAAGAGTGTTGTCTGTTGTGACATGGTATTTTATAATTTGCTGCAAGTGAAAGGAATTTTTAGCCTCACTTTTGTAAGTACACATGCCTAATTGGTTTTCAAATATTATAATGTTCAATTTAATTCATTGTAGAGTTCCTGATGAAGAGACAATAAATGACTCGAAAGCTTGAATAGAAAAAAGAGTACACTTTTTCCATACCCCTGTTGACTGCATACCCGAATTTAAAAAGGATTCTTCTTTAACTTAGACAGTCGTCTAACCTTCACAACTATATATATATATATATATATATATATATATATATATATATATATATATATATATATATATATCAGTATAAAATATAAATATTAAATATATCAAATGTCATAAATATTGTTATTTTTGAAGAATTTTCTTTCTTGAATTCAAAGGACCTCCAAAAAACAGTTGATTTCCTGAAACAATAAAAGAGTATTTATAATTTGTAAAATTAAATTAAATTTTAAAAGGGAATTTGTTATGTTTAGAAGTACGTTGAATATTCAAAGAGTTGAAATAAAAATTATAAATAAAAAGAATACCCATAAATAAAAGATATTCGTATTTAGTAATCTATGCTATGTTATTTTACAGTTTTTCTGAAGATTCTACCGTTTTTTTCTGAAACCTTGTATGATATTAATCGATACCTATGTTTGAAATGAACATGTTTTCAACTTTACAAGCAATTGGCATAATTTAAAAAAAATTAAAATATTAAAGTTCGAACATCCTGTGTATGAAATTGGATCTGAACACAATAGCCAATGAAATGTCAGGTAAGATCTTGATGCAGAGTTTGGAATTTGGAGAATATAAAAAGCAGAAACGTCAAAAGAATGATTTTTACATGTCTTGTGAATAGTATGTATGGTAGTTAAAAATGTTTCGGGAATAAAAACTGTCAAATAAGTGAAAATGATAAAAAGTGCAACAAAAGGTGCGGGAAAATCGAAAATTCGAGAAAGAAAAACAAAAGTTGTTGGTATCAAGGGAGAGGAATCCAATCCTGAAAAATCATCAATTTGTATTAGGAAAACAGTTATGTACCAAGACAACAATAGCAGATAAAATATCCCAGATACAGAGTTAAGCTCACCTATTTTATTGGAGATTTACCAAGACGAGGCGAAGGCACAGCTGACAAAAGTAGTAGCAGTTTCCAGGAACCGGAGAAAAACAAACACTGGACATTCTCGTTACAAGAAGTCCCAGGTATTTTACGAAACCATGAAAGTTACCACAGTGCAATTAAAAACAAAACTTTTAAAGAATTTTTATAGAACTTTTCAAGAATCACTATATTGACCTCATAACCTATAAAACTAGGTTAAATTTCCTTTTCAGTATCACATAATTTCACATTTGCTGTATATAATTGCTATGGAGCTCCACTTAGGTTATTCATCGCAGAATAGGTAGTAGTAAGTTTCTCCTAAATAAAGGAAATAATTATTTGGATTGTATTTCTGCATTCTTTTCAATGATTGAGCAATAACGGTAAATTGACTTCAAGAACGACCAGAGGGCTCCACAGTAGAACCGACTTCTGAGATTCCATAGGCGTACCGATTGAGTAAGCTGAGGTGAAGGAAATAAGGTAAAAGAGTAGATGGAAAGAAGGTAAAGTGCATAGCCAGAGATATTGAATATTTATATGGGTATTCATTTGTCAATATATATTAAATTATATTCAAAGGGGAACTAGTTTCAAAAATTTGAATAGAGTGGAAAAATTAGTAAAGAACAAAAAAATATTAGTAAAACAAAAAAAATATATATTTTTGTTATGATGTCTGGTTGTGGAAAGTAAATGAACAAATGAACAATTATAAAATAAAATAAAAACGAACCGCAACCAACGCATCATAACAATATATATATATATATATATATATATATAGATGATTTGTAGTTTCTTGAACCTGAGAGTATATTTTCGGCTTGATTTTCTTGGGTATTTTCGTTCGCGGATTTGACTTTCATAAATGAATCAACGTTTGTGTTGTGTGATTACATATGTACTTCCGCTTTATTTCTACGTTTCGACGGGTAAACCCTCGTCTTCTTCAGGAATAAACATTGTTAGTCTACAAGGCGAAAGTAGGTAGTTAGTAAAATTATAAAACATTCAATAAAATTATTAAATAAAATATTTTTTCACCTGAGTTGTCTTACCTTCATACACAGATTTCTTAGGACATTGTTCTATCGGAAACTAACATGTTCGCGGTTGAGTTACTTTCTGCATAGTTCTGCAAAAATCTGATGTTACAAGATTTTCTTTGTTCTGTTTACTCTCCAGGGAATGCTGGTTGCAACAGCACTCCTTGATAAATTACATTCACCCGCACTAGTCCTCGACCCAAGTCCTGGATTTATTCGAATTTGAGTTAGAACCTTGATATCGTTGATTGGCTCTCCTTTCTTCGAACATACGGTACTCTAGGTTTATTGAATGTATTATGTTCAAGAAGAGTTGTAGATAATCACCTAAATATTTTTTATTTGGTTGCATCCTGTCGGGATATAAGTCCTCGTACCTTTGTTTTGCTCTTAACGGATTTCTGTCCAGTTTGATGTACGATTCGTACATATCTCGTTTCTCTCCTGCAGTATATCTTACCATATTGAAGTTGGATTGGGTACTACGGATCACCCAAAAAACTTGTGAACAATGAGAAATTTTCGTAACGCAATAAAGAACAACGTAACAAATAATGTGACAGTTCTTGCATTATGGACTGTTTTCACGGCCTCCTATATTTTATAACAAGTAGGTTGATACTAGTTTGAAATAATTTCAATTGATGTGCCAGTATTAAAGATGAATGAATAATGAAACCTCGTGATTTTTAGAAAGATATGAGAACTTGCTTGGAAACCTGGTTTGGAACGATAGGATAGTAAAAGGAAAGCAGTTCGAATTGCATAATTGAATCATTGAACAAAGTGCTTGAGCAAATAAAAGTTATTTTTCGTTCACTTATTGTTAATCAGTTAATTATTAATCTTACCAAAAAAAAATTTAATAGTCGATTCTATTTTTTTTATTTGATCACTTTATGCTCGAAGTATTGTATACTTTATAAAAATGAACACTGATTATAAATTCAATACATATCCGTACCAATAAAATTTGGACGATCCATATTATCCGAAAACCGTCTCTAAATGGCATTGTATGATAAATTGCTAGATTCAGGATGAAAATTTATTCCGAGGGCGGTCCAAAGAATACGAATCGTTAGATGCAAAATCTGAAAACGTCAAATCAAAGAGAATTTACTACCGAATGAAACATTTCTGAAATATTTTTTGACTGGTAAGGTTTGGAAGTTACCCACACAATCCCATTAAAAAAGTAGCCAACCTGAATATTTTTTTCAATATATATATATACAAAAAATTTGAAAAAACCAATAGAATAGATATTGCCAAAATGGTTTCCTGATGCGCATTAGCAGAAGCAGGTCCTAGCGGAATACAGTATAAAAAACTTAAACGAAAATTATCATCATCAACAATATCAGAAGGCTTTTTATCTAAATCATAGTTAGGGGACGTGTCAGATATTGATTTCAGCGAAGATGGGATAAAGCTGTGAAACTAATAAATGAAAACGTATCAGCTACATCTTTCAATGAATTGTGTCCACTTCCAGTTGGTTAGTGGTTACCCAAAAACCAGAAGCAGACGAATCCAACAATCGACCATATCAACACCTTCAAAAAGAAAATTGGAAAATAAAGAAGTGGAAAAACGTATGACGAATGAGGTTGAGGAACTGAAATGAACAATTGGACACATGAAGAAACAATCAGGAAAAACTGACAAAAACAAGACTGAGGATGCCAAAGCACATCGAACAACAGAAAACGAATTGTGTGCTGTATGTTCTGAATTTGGGTCGAAAGAATTGTGGTGGAGATGCCGTCTATGTGGACTATGCAGACTGCACGAAAGCAGATAATGCTTTCGCTTATTTTCTCAAATTTTTCCCCTAACTGATTTCTGTATTTAACTTTGGACCTAAAGAAAAATGTACTACGTAGGTACCTGAACCTCAGTAAAATTTGATTGATTGAAATTACCCACGTCGATTGATATCAATCATCTCCAATGTAGATATTACCCAACTGATCGAATATACTCGATTTTCATATGTATTCCAAGAATATTTATTTTAGTAATTATTATTATTTTACAAGAATTTCGGAACAGTGATAAGTTAACTCAAAAAGCGGAGTGTATGTGTTAAAAACTTCAAATTCGTAAAAGCTAAAGCAAAAATTATATGGCCGTTGGTACACTGGTGGTCGATATCCCCTCTCCTTCCTCTACAAGTATTGACCGCAATGACCCAAACTAGTTCAAAACCCCGATATCCTCTGATTTCAATCCTGAACCACAGTGTCTTACATCTTCTGATGTAAGGTAGGTAATCAACATCCGCTTTCCTTGTGCCTTCAACCACTGCTGTTTTAGGACCACCAATGATTACAAATCCATTGACTTCTGCTTTGCTTTTTTGGAACATGTTCAGTGTAATTTTAATTTCATGAATGTCCATGTTAGCACAAAAAAGGTGGAACAGCAATTGTTACCTATACCTGTGGTGAAATAAGTGGGAGAAATCGGTGAGAAAAAATAATACATTGCAAAAATATGTATTCAGAATAATGAGAGAAGCTGTTCAAACCGAATCATATAGAACATTTTACGAAAAATACACTTTGTTTAATTTATAGAGAAAGTTATAGTTGTACTGGAGAATAATATATACGGTGCACCAAATGTATAGATTAGTCATCCAAAAACTCCAACTTACCTCGAAACATGTAACAATAGACAATATGCCGCTTGTTGGAGAAAGTCATCACAAAGAATTTATTTGCATGTATCGAAGTCAAATTGAACTCCATGAGTAGTGTATGTGAATTTTCATTTTTTCATGGAGGGTACTACGTCATTGTCTATTATGAAAATCAATGAAAACCCGTATTCATAATAAGATAACATATAAAGATTGAAATCAACTAGTCGCTGTCTTCCCTTGAATTAATTTTCTGTAGACTAGTATTTCGGATAACTTTTAGTGCGACAAAATGGTTAGCACATTGGAATAATTATCCTCAGGGAACAGAAAAAAAAACAAGTCCCCTGAAAATCTGAGATAAGAGCCGTCTGCAAGACTGAGTTGATTAAAAATCATCGCGAGCAGAAGAGTCTTGAGAAAGCAATTCTCTTGTTTCATGGCGAGTTACACGATTATTAAATTAAAAAAAGTCGAGTCACAAATAATGATTAGAGGAGTTTCCGAGCTGACTTTTATTTGGATAAGAACTCTCAAGAATCAGCTCACAACGAATTATTTCCCATTACTTATCCGCGTTAACCAGAGTCGGGCTGAAGAATGCAAGAATATTGAGGGGTCTGCTAGAATCCGAAGATTTAAGTTCCAATCAATAAATTTCAACATCAACTTGCTGGTCCCTTCGAAGTACTATTCAGACATTATGAGGTAGCAGGCCACAAAATTAACCACCAAAACCAGGCCACCAATGATACACTACAGGCTAGAGCAGTTGGGATCGAGAAGCACTTCAATTGCTCCAACAAACGCGGCAGTAGATATAGCTGCAGGGGTTCTGGGCCCCTTTGGCACTTTTTCCCATGTAAATTCCCATAAGAAAATCTGAGGTCCAACGTGGTCATTTTGCGACCACAAATCAGATCCTTGGGGAACCCCACATTTTTACGTGCTCGAAGTCTATATTACATTGGATTTTTCCTAGATCTACTGTATTTTAGGGGTCAACTTGATGGATTTCTACCTTTTAATATGACTTTTTTACCTTATTCCACATAGAAGATTGGACTTTTTCCCCAGATCTAGGGAATTTTTCATGCAGATTCATGTATTTCACATAGTTTTTCCCTAGATCTACTGGATTTTAAGGTTTAACCTGATGGATTTCTCATGGATGTTTGATTTTTTCCCCAGATCTAGGGAATTTTTCACGTAGGTTATGTTTAGATTAGTCGTTTTAGGTAGATTTTTAGGGTTAACCTGATGGATTTCTCATGGGATAAGTGATTTTTTCCCTGGATTCAGGGATTTTTTCCCTAGATTTTTCTGAATTTTGAGAGTTAATCTCATGGATTTCTTAGGTTGTATTAATGTTTTTCCCTAGATCTAGGGATTTTTCATGTAGGTTGAGACATGTTTATGTATAAATATAATATTTTTGTATGTTGTGTGTGAAGTCTATGATGTGGATTTAGATGAGGGTTCTTCGATTACGGTTGTTTTGATGGATGTTGTAAGTCTAAGCGGGTTTGATGTTTTTTATTTACTCAACCTAACCAAACTCTGCTAACATTGTTATTATATGAGTATTAGTTCCTTCTGCAAGCATTCAAATGACATACATTTTTTAATTAACCCAACCCAACCAAACTCTGCCAACATTGTTGTTATATGAGTATTAGTTTCTTCTGCAAACAATCAAAAGACATACATTTTTTTAAATTAACCTAACCTAACCAAATTCTGCTAACATAATAATTCATCATATTATATAAAGGGTGAGTTTCTCTGCGAGCATCGAAACACATCTATCATGCTTTAAAAAAACGTTGAAAACGTCTAAACGTCTGTGAAAAACGTCTGAATATACGTTGAAAAACATTAAAACGACCATACTCACATAGAAATAACGCTGAAAACGTCTGAACGTACATTGAAAATCCCTAGATCTAGGGAAAAACATCAATACAACCGAAGAAATCCATGAGATTAACTCTCAAAATTCAGAAAAATCTAGGGAAAAAATCCCTAAATCCAGGGAAAAAATCACTTATCCCAAAAAAAATCTAAAATCTCTGGATGTATATAGTAACATCACATACACGTCACAAACAATAATAAGAAATAATATAAAATAAAAATATAAAAATATGACAATAACTAACTCTAGGTGTATATAAATAAAACGTTCACGTTACAAAATAAGTAACGACAGAAATTCCTCAACACTGTAGCAGTTTTTTGACAATTAGTGCTGCTTTACTTTTGTCTCGAAAATATGTACATTTCCTGAAGCTTAAATGTCATCGGGAAGTTTGTTGTACAGTTTGCATCCCTGATATTCAAAGCTTTCTTGGTAGAGTGCAGTGCGATATTGACTGGGTAGGAGTAAGTGGGCATTTCGTGTCAACTGGGTATGTGGTGGTCGGTTGGCAGCCAAAATGTTTTTGTTGCGGTATACATATGTGGACGCCTCAAGTATATATAGTCCTGCAACTATCAATATTTTTAAGTACTGAAATGCTGCCCTACAGGATTCTCTAAATCCCAACTTAGCAATGATTATTATAGCATATTTCTGTATTATGAACACTCGACCCACAGAGGAACTTGTCAGTATGCCATACCTGAGGTGAGAATTAAAATTCGCATAGTAAAGCGTAAGTATAATCTCTTGACTGCAGTTAATGGGGAGAAACCTGAGAGAGTAGCAGAAATTTCTGAGTTTTTTACACAAATTATCTACTTGTGGCTTCCATTGTAAATTGTTGTCGAAGACAACTCCTATCAATTTAGTTGTTGTTGTGGAATCCAATGATAATTCAGTATTCTGAAACAGACTCACCTCATGGTGTTGTCGTCGTATCATGAATTGTGGCATATTGGTATTTGTTTTATTCATTTGTAAACTATTTTTCTCAGACCAAGTGAGAACTTTACTGAAAGTGCTTTCAGCTGTATTTCTTAGGGAGTTAAGGTCATCCTCAATAACTAGTATATTCGTGTCATCAGCATTACATATACAGTGAGTGGAAGAATTTCCATTACGATACACTGATAAATCATTAGCAAAAACTTAATATAATAGAGGCCCCAAAATGGATCCCTGAGACACACCGTCGGCAATATGTTTTTCGGAGCTTGTATTCCCCTCAATTTTTACTATTTGTATCCTATTTTTTAGGTAGGAGGTCAATAAATTGAGTGGCAATCTTCTAACCCCATATCTCGAGAGTTTTTCCAGCAAAAGACTGTGATTCACGCAATCAAATGCACGTGAAAAATTAATAAACAGTCCAAGCAAACATTTTATTTGGTCCAAGGCCGTTATTATTCGACTGTGAAAATCGCAAAGAGCTGTATCAGTGCATTTATTAGTTGTGAAACCATGTTGTGATGGTGATAATTTCATCGCAGTAAAATAAGCATTTAACTGCTCTTTTAAATTCATTTCATATAGTTTCGGAATGCTAGAGAGAATAATAATTGCTCTGTAGTTATTTAGATCATTTTTATCTCCTTTTTTATATAAAGGAGATACACTGGTTAATTTCAAATTATTTGGAAAAGAGCTTTCGCTTTCTGATCGACATTCAGGCTACATCGGCAACCTGAAGCCAAAAATGATATATTGGTCATACCAAATAATCATCAAACCAATGGTCATCATCCATCATAATCCAACAGAACTCGGTTAGCCTGTCTGAGAATCACAGGGGCAATATACAGCACTAGAGGTAATGCTGCACGTTCCGCCACTGTATCTGTGTGTAATTGAGAAAGCGGCAGTAAGTGCCTTGAGACTGAACCAGGCATCAAACCTGAAGGCTAGAAATCTGATTCGACATCTGAAGATTCTGGAAAATATTTCCCTAGAATCCAGGTACAAGCCATCATATATTACGCTAGCTAGGCACGACTATGAAGTGAACTATGAAGTGGTTATGGACAACCATCATATATTCGCAACGAACGGGCCTCCACTAGAAAGGAATGCATCAGTATGGTACACTGATGTCCAAGATGGACAAAAGAGCTGGAGTGGGAGTAACGGGTCCTAGTTTCAGGCTCTCAAAATCCCTAGGCAAAGCCCCAACAATTTATCAAGCAGACATCCATGGTATATGGTATAGAAATTTGTGCCCAAGAATGCCTTGCAAGGGGCCCCAGGGGGGCAAAGATCTATATTCAGATAGCCAAGCTCTAAAGTCACATACTTGTGAGTTTATACTGACTCGGCACTGCAAACTCTCCCTAAGACAACTGGATACGAACAATCAGGTAACCCTGATGTGGGTGCCAGGTCACAAGAGAATCAAAGGCAATGAAGAAGGCAGACACTCAATTTCCTGGCCCAGAACCCTTCTGTGGTCTCTTCAAAGCCCACATCAAAGAAGAGTTTCGGCGCTGGCAAACTGACCAAATTTAAAACCACTGGAATGAGGTTCCAGGACAAAGACAAGCGGGAAGGCTTCTGAGCACATCGCCAAAGAAAGCTAAACAGCTTCTCGAGTTGGACAAGAAAGACTTAAAACTGTTAACGGGACTGCTCACTGGACATTGTCCTCTGAGGTATCACCTCAAAAGAACGGACAGATCAGACAGTGAACTGTGTCGTTATTGCGAGAACTTCGCTGAAAATGCACAACACATGCTTTGCGACTGCCAAGCATCGTTTTGCAAAAGGCTTAAGTATTCCGAAGGGGTTTCGATAATGCCCTCAGACATCAGGAACCTAGCTCCCAGGAAACTGATAAACTTCGTAAGGAGTCTCAGAATCCTGGGCCTTGGATAGATGAAGGGTAATGTACAGAATCTTATAGGTCGAGGTACAGAGGGGCTTAACAGCCATATCGACCCCCCATACAATCTACTATTGGAGTGTATGCAAAATTTAAATTTTTTACTTGTAAAATGGGAAAAATGTCTATCATAATTATCGAACTAACCTAACACTTGGTATTGAGGCATTTACAGTAACGATAATTTGTGTACTTTTACAAATTTATCATTTCAGTAAAAATGATATTTTCATATATGTTTCTGGTCCAGTTCGCCCCTGGATCCAATCCTACAAGCATTGCTTTCTTGGGTTTCACTGAAGAGTGTAAAAATCTTCCGTCTAGACCGCAGACAAATAACGGAAAGAGCAATTCAGATCCTCCCATAATATCCGTCGAAGAAAATCAGCTTAATCGCATTTCCTGCTAAATTCATAAACTGGGAGAATTGAGCGAACCCACACACGCGTTTATCGTTAACAGTTTTGTGTAATTCGTTTTATGACTTCTTTTAATCAATTAAATGCATCAGAATTTCCATTGAATTACTACGGAGGATGTTAGGAAGAATCGTTTGGTTTCGCGGATTGTGTTGAGGTGGTAACACGAACAATAAAGAATTATACCCACGCATGTAACTGTGAATTGTAACTATAGTTTGTTCGGCAAGGAGAGAATGCAATTTTTCGAAAGTGTTTCCGAAGCAATTCATATCAGTCAAAATATACGAAATATATGTTTGATCAATTGCTCATGAAATGAACAACACCAAACCAGTGTTTCAAAAAATGATGAAGCATTTTGAAATGACATTTAGGAACAAGTGATCGTTTACCGACTTAAATTTTTCATGTTAATCAATTGCGTATTACATTCACCTGAATACTTTTTCTGATGAATAACCTGTGAAGGAACTCAACGAGATTTTGAGACATCCACTGTGATGTTCTGTTTATACATGAATAGAACTTTTATAGAACACGAAAGTCCGCTGCAGGTGGCGATTTTCAGGATTTCCCTGGGATGTCCTAAGTTTTTTTGATAGCCTTTTCATAGACACAACAGAACATTTCCCAAAACGTTTTGCGCGCTTTAAATCGCCGTAAATAAAACATTTTTAGAGATCACTTTCTGAAACCTTTCGTTATTTATTTGGACATTTAAAGGTGAAACATTCTATTTGAAATTGAGTTTTTTTTCAATATTTATACTACCAGGAATGCATCCATCTCTTAGGATGTTTATCATGTAATATATAATAGAGATTCTTCTTGAAAAAAACGAACTTGACACATTCTGAGTGAAACCATTTATTAATTCTGTTAGGATGATAGTATTGATGTTGAAAACTGAAAATAAAGTCTTTTTTATGACTTCCAAGGGTACTGAAATTAAGATTTTCATATGAAACAGATTCGGTGTGAAATATACTAACCACCAATTTCAACGATAATTGCAATATGATTGGATATTTTCTTATATATAATTTCAATTGAATTTCTAGGAAGGAAGAATTAGTTGAAATTATATTTAGAAATATATTCATTTTGACAGTAATTCTCCAGATTTATCGCAAACCGAATTATCCTATTTGAAGAGTCAATACATTTCAGTTCACATAAGTCTGTTGGAAAACATGAGGTGTTTTTTTTTCTCCAACTCCTCATAATCTGAAAACTAACAAAGTTCCTAATGGAAAAATGTACAAATAAAACAGGTAGTTCTTCAAGAATTTTCAATGATACAGTTTGAACATGTTATTACAGATTCGAACACCCTATAAAAAAATACACATTGTATGGTTTTGAGGTTATATTATGTTTCTGGACTTTGCTAATACATTTATTTCATGTAATACTTACTTTATTTACTTCTTCAGTGATCTCAAAAATGTTAATTATATAATTGGTTATGTTCACTACACTTCAAACACTCATCACTTTCCACGTTTTTCTCAGTAAAAAATAAATTCAACCAACGCTTCACAATACAGTGTTTTTCTGCGAGGTTTATCAGGTTTACCACACTGAATGGCCAAATTGTAACATGCCGGGAATTTTAAAATGAAAGCAGAAAATGAGTGGATAGGTCATTTGGACATTGGTTCTGATTATAATGAATAATATTGGTTTCATTTGCTTCTGAAAATAAAAGAATGTTGTTTGTATGTATGTATGTATGTAAAATAGGAGGTATTGGTATTGAAATGAAGGAATACAAAATGACATAAATAGTTGAAAGTGAGGGGTCGAAAAATATAAATATTTTAGATTCATTTCACATGAAATTTTCTACTTTTTGTTGTGTGAAATGATCAATTTATTAGAAAAATTGTCGAGAATTCTCATAATTATGAAACTGGATGATAAATTTATATTCAATATCTGGGATAAACCTCTCAAGGCGAACTATGTTATGTCTATAAAAGACATCCACACGTTAACATTTTTTTGTCTCCGCCAATACCTTTCGGTAGGCATACAAAGAAATGCCACAGAAGAACAAATACAATTCTTTCAACATCCCTTAGAGTCATCTTTGTAAAGTGCATATAGCGTCTCAAAATATCCCAAAACCTTCCAGGGATGTTTGTGCTCGCTGGAAAACCATTAAAACCTACACAATATTTCATTTACAGTAAGTACCTGGGCGCATTACTTCTTTCGGTTTCATACTTGAATTCTATAATAGACGTAACTGGTACTTCTTTATAACGTGGATCTATGTAATCTACTGTTGGAAAAAACAGGCGATTATAATTTGCAATTCAGTGATGGCAGGTGTCTGTCCGAACCTACATTAACTAGTTCTCTGTGCGCATTTTTGTTGAAAACATTTTCAGTACGAAAGTAGTTTTCCAAGTATTTGAACTGATAAATATACTTGTTCCAGTCCCATCAAGATACAATTTTAAATAATTGAAAATTACATGTTTGTTATTTTTGTTTTTCGGACTTCAGTCATTGAGTTATAATTTTTGTCGAGATACGTTAGTTTTCTTTCTGAATAAAAGAGAACAGTTAAAAGATCCTTTAATTTCGAGCAAAGACAATACTTGATATACATTTGCATCAAATGGCAGTAAATCTGCTGATGAATATATTTCTGTAACCATTGGGGTAAAAATCGTTATCATAATTTTATCATTATTGGTTTGATCTACTTCAAATCATTTTTTTTCATGGGAGATGTGGAAGCTGTTATCTAGTGATATCAGCCCTTCTTTATTACTTGGATGAGCTGGATATGCCAAATCGACTCGTGCGAGTTGAGACTTCAAAAAATCAGTCCGACAAAGAAAAATGTTTTATCGAAGAATTGGAATGCGAGGAAAGGCTGTGGTTGTTGGCTACTTCCTCGAACTTTCGCATCCTAGAGTCCAATTCATACGGAGGGTACTCAGTGTAAAACAGTTTTTGAATGGAGTATCTACTGTAGGGAGGTGAATCTTTGACATTTTAAGCAATGCAAATAATTAGTAATACATTGACTTGTGGGTCTGAATGACGTGACCTAAAGGAAACATTACCAAACTTGGCGGAAATGGAAGATTGTCAAAATCGATCGGGCCAAGTTTGGCAAGAGGAAGTACCACCTGGGAAGGTGGGAAATTGGAAGAGAATAAAAAAATTATACGTGTGAAAGATAAAACCGCTAAAACCCTTATTCGGTTGATGAAAAAATGGATTCTCCCAGGCAGACTGCTGGACAACAGATTGGGTGGACAAGAATTCGAACATTTAACGGTCAATCGTACATATAACTTTGTTGGCCCAGAGCATATTATTTTCATTGAATAAAGCTGGTTCCTATTCAATTTCAAATTCAAGGTGCGACTACCCAATCTGTTGAACGTATGTGGAGAGAGGTGAGAGCCAACATATCAAACAGCATATGGAGAAATTATTCACCTTTTCAAGAGGAATATCCGTCCCGACGAGAGAATAGTGGCATTATTTCTGCAACCAAGGACATGTACCGTGATGAATGGTATTCCGCCAATCTGAGGACATCTTCAAGTTGCACTTCCTTTCAATTATTTTGGATTAGTCTTCTGGAAGTTTTTTGGCATCGGTATAACAATTTTTCAACATCCAAATTACACTTTGAGTTGTATTCAGGACATAAAAAGTTGTTACTCCTATTCTTGTCAGGAAGTTGATCAATGCATCCTAATTTTGAATGATGGCACCATAACGAATTCCAATAAATATATATATATATATATATTTTTTATGAAGAAGAAAATACACGAAGTCGTCTCCACAATATAATATTAAAATCGATTAGGTCAATACCATCGATTATTGAACATGTTTCGAACCTCTATAGGTTCATCTTCAGCATATATAAAAGTATTATGGAGATGAAAATTCAAATTAGTTTTGTAGGTTATGTTACTAAAATTTTTTATATATAATTCTATGTTTATAACGTAGACCAATTGGGAAAATGACCTTTCAGGGTGGTCCATTAAACTTAGGCGCTTCGCCGATACAAAATAATTCGAAGCCATGAGGAAAACAACAAATGCAATGGCGGTGATTGACAGCACACAGCTCTTTATGTGCTGTCAATCACCGCCATTGCATTTGTTGTTTTCCTCATGGCTTCGAATTATTTTGTATCGGCGGAAGTTTTCGGCCCTCCCAAGTTTAAGTATGGGACGCACCCCTGGAAAGGGGTATTCCCATTTTCCCAATTGGTCTACGTTATAAACATAGGAATTATATATAAAAAAAATTTTTAGTAAAATTAACCTACAAAACTAATTTTAATTTCATCTCCATAATACTTTATTATGCTGAAGATGAACCTATAGAGGTTCGAAACATGTTCAATAATCGATGGTATTGACCTAATCGATTTTAATATTATATTGTGGAGACGACTTCGTGTTTTTCTTCTTCATAAAATTATACCGCTCCACTTCGAGATACAATGGACTTCTACCACAGGTTATATATATATATAATATATATATATATATATCCGCCAAAAACTTGGAACCATATGGGTTTTTTTTTATTAATAGTTTCTCAGAAAATTTCAGTCTTCATAAAAGTTGGTGCATTCAATTTGATCAAATAAGCGCATAGCCGTTATTATCAGTGGCGTGCAAGCGGGAATCGGCCGATATTCAAAATTCACTGGGGAATAAAGTGAAATTACTATGGAAAATATCGACAAAATTTATTGAAAAAAGTCGTTTGTTATTGAAAGATATTATCAGTTATCCAGTTGAGTCCACCAATTACTAATTTCAATAACTGCCTAATGAGTTGATTTCCCCATGAGGCCCACTCATTAGGCAATTATTGAAATTATCAATTGCTAGACTGAACTGGATATCTGGAAATATCTTTCAATTGCAAACAACCTTTTTTTTTTAATTTTTTCGATATTTTCCATAGTATTGTCACTTTACTCTATAGTGAATTTAGAATATTGGCCAATTCCCGCTTAACCGCTCGCCACTATAATAACGGCTATGCGCGTATTCAGTCAAATTGAATGCAACAACTTTTATTAGGCAATAAATTTACGAGAAACTACTATTAAAAAAAATTCCATATGGTTCCAAGTTTTTGGCGGACACTGTATATATTTATATATATATATATATATATATATTATATATATATATATATATATATATATGTATGTATATATATATATATATATATTGTTATGTTATGAAAGACCAGAAATTTATTTTAAAAGGAAAAAAGAAATAATTTCAATAAAAACCCACAAAAATAATAATGACTTAATAGTTAGTAGTTCAAGAGAATTGTTTTTACATATATTTTAGATTCTATTTCTTTTATGAAGCCTCTGTATAATATTGATAGATAAAAATATACAAATACTATAATGCAATCAGTTTCATACATTGTCAAGATCATTACAACTATAATTGTTAAAAGATAACAAAAAAGTCTAGATTTACAAAATCATCCTGAATAAAATGTGAACAACAAAATTATAAGCTTGAAACATACAGTATATGAAATTGTATCTAACTTAAAATAGCCAATTGGAGAACAACACACTTCTTGATGACAATAGCCAATCAGGGAACAGTATGGTCAGATGTAAGATTGGAAATTGTGAGAAAATAAGAACGGAAAAGTGTCAGAGACAACTTTAATGAAATATTGTACATAGTTTGTAAGAAAAGAAAAATATTTTAGTTAATAAGTTTTGACAAATAACCCCAAAGAGTGATAATGTGACAACAAAGTGCGCGAATTTGAAAATTCAAATGATATGGAAAAAAGAAGAAATGGTATCCAGGTGATAGAAAACAAAGCCACGAGGGAGATTGAAAATTTTTTTGAAAAGAACGCCACGTTCGTACTTTAGAAAAAGAAAAATTCAAGAACTTCATCAATATAAGGTAGTTTCTCTATTAGAACCCAACCAACTCAACTTCAAGAGAATTTCAATAAAAATAAATAGCAGCAAACAACATTACCTTTTCATGTACTCCACATAAAACTATTTCAAAGCTGATTCCTGGATTTGTATGGTTCCTTTTTGGTATTGGAGATCCTGAGAGCAGTAGATTGAAGGAGGATTCAAATTCATGGTGTGTATTGTAACAGCGACAGTTCCAGCGTCAGGTATAAACTTTTCTAGTGCACATCACAAACTGAATAACCTCACAAATAACTCGTATCATATCAGAAGAACTCTTTTTCATTTTGATATTGAACTATTAAAGAATTTTCAACCTTCAAAGTAACAGTGAGGTTGTGTATACTTTATTCATCACCGTTTTTCATGATTGTCTTTGAAAATTTGTAGAATGATCATAGCATAAGTTATCTATCGTAGGCCAGGGTAATATAAGTTTTCCTTAATAAAGGAAATAATTATTTTTCGATACTTTCTCGTTTGTTTTCCACAATGATCAACAATCTTACTTATAAACACTGAATAGAAATTGACATCAAGCAGTGTCTCTATTGCCTGAACCGGCTATCTGAGACGAAAGGTGTACCAACTGAGTTTAGTCGTGGTAAGAAAAGTGATAACAATTGGCAGCAACGTGACGAGAAAACAGTGACGTTAGCTAGCAATTATTATAACATTGCAATAAATTATACAGGGCAAAAATAATTATCAATCACACATCTATCACATATCAATTTATATTTCCAAAGTGGGCAAGATTAATAACAAAATTCTTTATTAATTAGCTATTCACATAATATTACAATATATACATATATATATATATATATATATATATATATATATATATATATATATGTTTGTTCGTTTCAATGTCTGTGGTTGAAATTTAATCCTTCGTATATATTATTTAGGAACAACTGCTGTTTGGAAAGAATCCTCTGAATATTTTTTCTAAATGAACAATCCTTCATATCCCAAAAAAAATCGCATTTTAAAAATTGAACCATTGCTTCAAAATACGTGACCACCAAGATTTTTTGTTATTTTCAAGCTTCCAGAGAAATGTACCTTACGATACATGGAAAATACAGAACTTTTTCCACATCTCCTTTCTTTTTCCCCAAGTTTTGATACCATGAAAAAATGATGAAGTTAACGCTTGAAAACACAACTTACCCGCTAGACGACGAGAAGTCCACTGGACCGGCGGAGATGCTTTTCCCAACGGAAGAGCCAGCTTGTTGAGAGTTTCAGGCTCTGAAATGGAGAAGAATAATCTAATTATTTATGTTCCTTTCATAATACTCCTTCAGGATTTTCAATGGATGATTTTCAGGACAAAAGCATTTTATCCAAAGAAGTGCAATTTCTTGAATATAGCAATTAACTGAGAGAGCAATCTGAAATTATGTATTCATGAAGTGGGTGTTTTTTTTATAAGCTTTATATTAGCTACACTTTCAAATTACAATATAAATGGTGTGAAGGTTCATATTTGATAGATAGATGGATAGCTTCATTCATCTTTTGTGATCATGAGACATGATATGATGATGACATGAGATAAGTCAGGTAATACAATACAATTAATACTAAACGATTTATATAATACAGTTTGTGTGATGCAATTGTGCATTTTGCAGTGTAAAGAGAATAAAAAAGGTACATTTACTTTTTTTATATGTAGTATATTCTTCTAGCGAATAAAATGCATGGGTAATGAAATTTTTTTTTAGAGCGGATTCAAAATTGTTGTAATTGGTTGTTTGTTCGATTGCCTCGGGTAGTAGGTTAAAGAAGTACCCCATATATAAAAGTATTTTTCTGTAGTTAGACCTGTTATGGTTACTCAAAGGAATGTTTTGATTTTCTCCTGGTTGGATAATTGTATAATCCTTGTTTTTTATGAATTTGTGGAGGTTGTTGTGAGTGTAACACATCAATTTGATTAGGTACATACAGGTGAACGTCATGATACCGATATTTATGTTTCATTGTATTTCAGGTTGAATATCAGTCTGATGAATGTCTTTTCCAGTACGGACACTCTACCCCTGTTAACTGACCTTGAAACAATATTGGCCCAATTATTCTGTTTCCAACGATACCAGCCCAGACATCAACACCAAACATATCTTGAAAATTGCCATCTCTCATTGCATGTTGATTTTTTGGGCCCAGTACCGAGTATTTTGCTCATTGAACATACCATTATTTGTTAATCGTGATTCGTCGCAAAATAGAATAAAGTTGATGAAATTTGGGTTAACTCTATGATTTTGAAGTAGCCAATCTCAAAAGACTACCCGTCTATCGACATTGTCAGCATACAAATGTTGATGTAACTGATGTTTAAATGCTCGATAACCGTGCTTTTTCAGTATTTTTCTTGCTGATTCGTGACTTATCTGCATTTCTTGACTAATTGCTCGTAAAGAAACCGTTTTATCAACCTCAACCATAGCAAGAACGTTAATCTCATTCTCTTCATTTATGATAAACCTCTGTTCTGCCTCTCGATTTCCTCCTTGCCTAAAATGATTCTCAACATACGGAAAATACTGATGGGCTGGATGTTGCTGATTGGGATATTTCTGAACATACATCTCAGCAGCATTCCTCAAATTTCTATGACATTCTCAGAACATTAATAACATATCCACTTTTTCTCTTTGAGTATACATCATTTTGAAGATAAATTAAACTGAAATTCAACGAAAATTGAGAAACTTTCACTGTCCACTCATAAAGCTTATGTCACAGTCATTACCTAAGTGAGTTTTGTTTTCCAAAGAAGACTTGATAAAAATAATTGCAGAATATGATGCTTTATGGCTACCGATGGCACATTTGACAAAAGTGAATAAATTATTATCCAGTATTTTCCTAGTAATATTTAATTTGTGTTCTTATTTTTAATCCAATCGCAAATAAATTAATATCGTTAGATTCGTCAAAAAATACTATTTTCGGAAAAAGCTCATCAATAAAAACTTTTTAACAAAAAATTAATCCGGCGAAAAAATCAACTGAAAAGCAAGAAATAAAATAAACCTTCTTAGTCTAAATGATAATTGAGCTCCTAAACTAATGTAAGTAACTGATTTTGAGTCGGCGCCAAACAAACAATTATCGAAGATCATTATCTATGAACGAAGTCATCAAAACGAAGCCGTGCATCTCGCTGCCATCATTTTACGCTTCACCTAATTCAATTGGTAGTTTGTTTGGCGCCGACTCAAAATCAGTTACTTACATTAGTTTAGGAGCTCAATTATCATTTAGACTAAGAAGGTTTATTTTATTTTTTGCTTTTCAGTTGATTTTTTTGTCGGTTTAATTTTTTGTTAAAAAGTTTTTATTTTTTACTTTCCAGTTCCGTATTTTGTCGGTTCAATTTTTTGTTAAAAAGTTTTTATTTTTGAATTTTTTGTGGCTAAAATTTACCAATTACTACCTACTTGTTTTTTGATTACCTCCAAAATACTAACTTACCCACCTTACTTCAACTATTACCAGTTAAATAATATCATTATCTACTTTTACTATTTGTTGTAATATGAATTATTTTCGTTGTTCTGGTTAGTTTATTTCATCACTTTCTATATCATTCCATCCTCTCATGAAACATACTGATTTTGACGGAACAAGAATAATGTCAGTAGCGATCTGTCATTGTCAACTACGTATGTGTGTGCCAATGTTCACTAGTGAAAAATCAATTATCCCCTATTTTTCTACCCGTAAGGGTGCTAGTTCCTTCCGAAATCCAAATATAAAGTATACCCTACCCTATCTATTAAAAAAAGAATCATCCAAATCGAAGAACCCAGTACAAAGTTATGCCTGATAGAATCGGTTAACGGACCAGAATTCAGAGGGTGAGTGATCAATATCCTTCATTTCGCTACCCTTAGGGGTGGATCATCTTTTAAATTCAAATGAGACCAAATTCGAAGTACACCCTATCCACTGAAAAAAGAATTATCGGAATCGGACGCCTCAGTAAAAAGTTATGCGTGATCATACATAAAAAAAATTATGGAAAAACATAAAATATACGGGTCGAATAGAGAACCTCCTCCTTTTTGGTTTCGTCGGTTAAAAAATGGTCGCCATTTGAAAAATAATAGACACAAAAATTTAATTTTGCCAACTTTTCTTATTTCTATCTATCATACTAGTTACTAAAACTTTGCGTTTGTAATTTTCTGATATCACCTGAGGTTTTCAGATTAGTTTACGTCTGATCATGGCCACCTAGATGCAATATCAAAAGTGACTCTAAAAAAATTAAGTAGGCGTAAAAACTTTTTAAAATGTAGCATTCTGATCCAGAATTGTCTCAGAAATCCAGAAATGTTACAATATACAGGCTGTTCCATTTAAAAATTAAGAACCAGAGCTATTTCCGGGGAAACCGAAAGTGACCGGACAGTGAAAAGTGCGAAAACTCTCCTCTTCACATACCATTTACCTATACCTAATATCATTTTTATACACCTAATATTCTGGAAGTTATGACTTGTCTAATAGATTCGTTGATATATATATATATATATATATATATATATATATATATATATATATATATATATTGAAGAAGGGTAGTCTCGTGACTGGACTAGTTGAAAATAACTATGAACTTGAAATAAACTTTAGTAGATATCGGTGCAGTCAGATATGCAGAAAGAATCTTTCTTTTAGTCGCTTTGAAAATGTTTATTATTATCAGCTGTGGAGAAAGACACAAAATACGATTCAAACAAAATCTATAGAACTTATTCATGAAGACAGTAATTGGTCACTATTTCGATTGAAGAACTTTTCAAAATCAATACCGCACCCACTACTATAGCTAAGCTACTCAATGTACCAAACTATATATATATATATGATCAAACAGTACCGCACATACAGCTGTTTTGATACTATTAAACACGTTTCTGAACATGCTATCAGTAATGCCATTGGACGGTGCAAAATGCGTTACGGATAATATTACGTGTCGAAGTCACCAGTCCAAAATAAGCGGGAGAACCATGTTTGTTCACAAGAAAAGTGACCATATATGACAAAAATTAAATGAAGAAAAATCGCAATGCTGGCTTACCTCGGAATGTTTCAAATGATACTGCGTTGATGATCGTTTTAGCGTTGTTCTTTTATGAAAATCATTTAGAATTCTTGGGAAGTTTTCACGTAAATGGAAGGGTTGTTACACAAATGATTGAATTTATGCGTTCACAATGCACAACTTTATTTTATTTTGTACTTTATGAGCACGCATCCTGCTCGGTTCGCCGATACAGTTTTAATTTAGCAGCGAATATATTGCTATTTTCGCTAATCGTTAACGGCTTTAGTTCTAGTGTAAAGGCCAGCAAAGTTTTATTGTTTTGTTCAATGCGTTTATCTAGTTTAAAATTTCAGTTTGTTGCCTTCTGAGCGGTGGTGTTTTGCATTATAGGGGTGGATCGAATTTCTGAGTTTCAGCTTCATATATCAGATCATAGTACATTAGATCGACGGTGAAAGTACATTGGTTATGATTGATATGAATTTTTTAGAATTGTTTTAGTTATTTAAATTCTTTTGAAAATAGATGATAAACACTACTCTGTTTTTCATACCTTTCACCAAGTTTGTTTTCATGTTTGGAGCATGATAGGAATGGAAACTTATGAATCTATTAGAACATATTCTTCGCACAAAATGGTATAGGAAACCAATATGTTCTAATAGATTCATAAGTTTCCATTCCTATCATGCTCCAAACATGAAAACAAACTTAATTTACCATAATAATTGAAAAATTAAGAAGATTCAATTTAAAATAAAAAAAAAAAAAAATTCATCCTATTTTTCAAAAGGAATGTTTAAATGAACTTAAAACAATTCTAAAAGAAAACTCATATCCAATCAAATTTATTAATAAATTACTATTCAGTACCGATCGTCAACCTAGTGTTACTACTATTGAATCTGGAAATACAATTATAAATTTAGACCTTGCAACATTAAATCCTCCAAGAATAAATTCAAGTCCACAACCTCAACTAATAGAACCTTATATTTACAAAACATTACCATATGTAAGAGAACTAACCTCTAAACTGACAAATGTGTTTAAACTAGATAAACTACGCATTGCAAACAAAAAAAAAACATTAAAACTATTGCTAGCCTTTACACTAGAACTAAAGCCCTGTTAACGATATATGAGAAATCAAATGTCATATATAGTATTCCTTGCCTAAATTGTGATAAAATATATATCGGGCAGACCGGTAGGAGTTTAACAGGTCGCATAGCATCTCATAAGAGTGATTGCAAAATAAAAAAAAACAGTTGTGCATTAGCTGAACATAATATAAATTCTAATCATTTTAGTAATTTTAACAACCCTTCCATTTTAGCAGTAGAGAATAACTTCCACAAAAGGAATTTCCTAGAAATGGTTTTCATAAAAAATGAACCAAACAGCATGAATAAACGATCTGATATTTCCAACCTTAGTGTCATTTACAATTACTTGTTGAAACTTGATTCCAATTGAATTTAAAAATTGCTTAGTATTTTTGATTTTTTCTCTCATTTAACAATTTTTGTCATATAGATTGGTACTATTCCTTTTGTCTTGTGGACAAAACACATGGTTCTCCCTTGACTGTTTATTTTTGGACAGATGACATTTGACACTTGACACTTCATGTCATGTATTACTTGTCAGCCACCATTTTCCTTTTTCAGTCATGCTTCAACCATGTGGTAATTACTGTGCCTGTTCAAATTTTAAAGTGTTTAAATTAAGTATCTAAAACAATATGTGCGAGTGCCATTGTTTAATTTTTATATATATTACTAGTAGTGGGTCATAGTGATATGATTTTGAAAAGTTCTTCAATCACGAAATGGTGATTAGTTCGCTGTCTTCACTTAACCTCACCTTAGTAAGTTCTATAGATTTGTTTAAAATCGTATTTCACAATTGTGTTTTCTTTTTTCTCCACAGCTTGTCTTGATAATGAAAATAAACAATTTCGAAAGCTTGACTAAATAAGAAAGAGTTTTTCTTTTTCTCATAGGCCATTATTTTGACTGCAACCTCAAGGAATATCCTTTCTACAAAGTTTATTTCAAATTCATATATAAATATATATTTGAGTACATTTCTGGTTGTGAGTACCATGATGAAATTATACCGAAATTTCCTAATTATGCTCAATTCGTAGTATTTCCATGAAATCTGAACCCAAAAGTAGTTTCATTCATCGTAAGCAATTTGGAGGAGTGATTAAGTTTGCTCGCAGAAAAGGCATAGTAGGTGCCACGAGTCGTAAATCAAATTACGCCCTGTTAGAATCTAATTTTCTGCTTAGAGGCACTCAGGCGTAATGTGTAATATAAAATTGCACGTAACATACTATTTTTGAAGTAAGGAAAAATGCGATTGGTTTCTTGGTATTCATTCATACGACTTTGAGTTATTCCAATCTCGGATGACGTTAGTGTTAATGCCTCCTGATTTTTTTTTGCATGTCAATAAAGTCGCCCACGGTCTAGACGGGAAATTAAATGTGCTAAGATTCGCATACGAGTGTTTATTCCGACTAATGTCCGCTTCAAATCAGTTGTTAGATGACAGATTGCGTGCTCATCAAATTATTTCTATCTATTTTGAATGAATCATTGACAAATTGAGATACTGGAATTTGGAAACGTTCAGTCAGAACTGAATCGTCAAGATTAAGATCTCATCGCAAAGTGAGGATTTAATAAGCGCCTGTTTTGGTTAAATTTGATGAGTAATTAATCCTGTCTGAGCAACTAAAGTCGACAATCTCAGATGGGGCAGTAAATTACAAAACCTCATATAACTGGCGCTATTGAATTAGGCGAATCCATCCTTCCATTATTACTGGTAATTATATCAAAGAAAGCCGCGAGAATTGGATTTTCTTCATTCCAATCTATAGAATATAAAGTCGAGTGTCAGATTGAAGGAATCATTATATTCTAATGTCAAAATGTGGAAACTACTGAAATTATCCACATACCGAGGAAATTATTACTTCCACATATCTTAAAATTTCAATTCAAATGATCTGGATGAAGAAGTATTACTTACAGAAAATGTTATATTTATTATAACCCATATCGAGGTGAACAGGTTTTGAAACATTTCGACTACAACATAATTGCGTACGGAAATTCCAGTCCACTCACTTATGGGAGTGAATGAAGTACGGGGTACCACCAATGAAAAATTGAACGAAACCCGTTTTGGCTTGGTTTTTCGGCAACAAATGAAAAACACCCTTCATGATGACATTACGATCATAGATTTTCTAAATAGATCAAACACAAAATGCTGACATAAATGCAGTGTTGCCAACCCCATCCTAGAGTAAAACTGCATACATGCTTAAAAAAACTGTAGAAAACTGTTGATGATAATTAAAAAATGGTAAATCTACAGCTTTTTCTTATTTTGTATTTTTTAGTAAGGGTAGAAGAATAAAATGATTTTTTTTATCTGGTCCAAAATTGGAACATGGGTCCTTGTTGGATTCCAAAAATATTTTCCCAATAAATTTTTTTGATATCTTGTCAATTTGACACATTTTTCGGCACCATAGACAACTTTTTTTTAAATTCCCGTCAAATCTGAGGTCACCTGATTCGCAACGGATTTTTTAGTTGTCAGACATGCAGAAACAAACCGCCATTTTTCAGAAATTTCAATAACATTTTTTTTTCCCATATGTAGACAACTTTATGACGGACATTGTATATATATATATATATATATATATATATAGTAGATTTTGTGGTTCTTGGGATTTGGAATCTTAATAACTGGAGTTTCAATTTACATATATCAAAACGTTTCGCCCCTAGCTGGGGGCATTTTCAATTGTTTATTAAAAAAATTTTGTTAACATTGTGGGTTTGGTGTGTTCTTTCCAACATTGTTAACGGAGACGATTACATATTTTAATGTTTGTATGTTGTTTTGACTCGTTTAAAGTTATGATTGCGTTTTTTTCTTCATGAAAATTTGGTTTACTTTTGTGTTGTCGGTTCTTTTTCCTTGAGTTGGGAGGTGATCGTTGCAATGGCGATTGGATTCCATTGCATCGATCACCTCCCAACTCAAGGAAAAAGAGGCTGTCTGGCACGTGAATATGCTCGAAACAAAGAGCAGGAACACTGTATGAACAGTGGTCCAGTTAACTAATTGATTCTCCATTGCGCAAATTTGTTATATTTTATGCTGGTCGACCATAGATACCATCCAACATCCAAACACATTGGAAATCGTATATTGCGGCAAATTTTTCACACATCTGTATGCTTATAAGAAGTAATTAATATAAAATTGTTTTTGTGAAATTGTTTTTCGTATGAAAAAATAAATCTGAAAGCTTTTTGAAATGAAAATGAATGCATCAAATTAACACTACTTTGATTCATTTTTCTCACGGAGAGCGGAGCCGCTAGGCGGCGCTGGGCCCAGGCAGATGCCTTTATTGCCTAATGAATGAGTCGGGACTGCACATACGAAACCATTTGCGAAAATCGTTTGTTGGATTTCACCTCATAGTCCAGTGAACTGAAAAGGGGTTCAATTCTTAAACCAACTACCACCAGATAAAATTGACCATTTGTAACGAAGTTACTATTTTCCCACTATATTTTATAAGACAAAAGCTCCCTGTAAGAAATAAAAACCCTATCTCCGTTAATAATGATCGGAAAAATATCATTCTTGTCCGACATAAATTCGCGAAGCATGAATTACACATGTCGTAATAAATAGCCCTCCCGAATCGATTACGTAAAACACCTCGCAACTCATAGCGAAACAAAGCAATCGTACGTCACCCGCCCCACTCTGGAGCAAGCACTTGAATCGAACGCAAAACTCGAGAATCAAAGTCTCCACTGAAGATCGCATTCATTCACGTACGAGCACGGTGTATCATCTCATATGATCAAGGTCATACTCGATGTTAGTGTTGACTACAAACCGTATGGGGGTGCTGAGATCGACTGAAATGACCAACAGGCAATCGCGGGGTAGGGGGGTGTCCTTACTGTCATTCACGATTTGTCATCTTCCACGTGTAGAACATAAACAACTTATTATTTTTCTGTTTGCTTTCGATGTTCGAAGGAGTATTCAATCAAAATGGTATTTTAATGTTGTGTGGCTTCCTGTGATAACAATGGAAATAATGTCAATATGCATCGTTTTCCTGTTAATTGTACACAAGTATTTATTTCACTATCACTCCTGAATTAACATTTCGATGGGTGCTGCACTAATTATATGTAATAATACATTAATGTAGTTCACACATTGATGATGGTAAGTTATCATCAAATGGTGCATTTAGGGGTGTTAGTGATAAGCGTACGATAAAGTGATCATATCTACATTTTTAATACAGATGCTATCTTTTTCAAACAATTTTTCAAAATATTTTCATTACCAAGCACACCGCATATAATGAGGAGGGTTTTTCAGCTTATCATGTTCAATATTCTTCCTTCAGAGAAAAATTCATTAGTCGCTGGTTTGAGTTTTCAACACGGTGATAGCTGAGTTTGTCATTTTGATTGAATATTGCCTGTTTGCATCACACTATGCTGAGAAATCCTTTGTGTTGAGGAATCCTCAATACCACATAAAGAACGGTGGTCGGGGGTTCTGGGCAGAAAGGTTTCCTTGGCTGAGTACGAAGGTCTCGTAATTTATTTTCATGAGTCGAATTCGAAAATTGCCGCCTATTGATTAGTTCATGACTCCAACCACGAAGGTGGCACTGAAATCAGTCGGGAAATTTTGACATTGAGTTTGCGGTCTATATCAGTATAGAACTCTTGTCTATGCGTACGAGCCAACAGTCCGATCGCCACCCAGCACAGTTGAGTCTAGACAGAGACGCGCGCACCGAGCTGACGTCACAGCCGTCGCCACCGAGAACATGACACTGTGTCTGAGCAGCCGTTGACGTCACGAAGGAAGGGAGGCCGATATTCTGGACGTTGGATCAAATGCGAGAGAAAGCAGTCAGTCGTTCCGAAGCAGCGAAGCCAGCCAACACGCCAGAGAGAGAGTTTTCCGCCAGAAGCACGAGAGTACAGCTGAGGCGCACGCACCGAGCTGACGTCACAAGCAAGAAGGATTTTTACAAGCTGGGTAATTATTCTGTGAAAGTATAATTTGTATCGCAAGCGACAGAGTCCACAAAACGGCACGCGCAAATAAGTCGTGCGAGAGGGATCCGGAAAAGAGGGAGAAGCCGGCCCTAGTTCCGTTTCGACATATTTCAAAGATTGAGTAGCTTGCCCAGCCCAGCAGAAGCAGTCACGCGTCCGACTAGTATCCAGAGTGTGAGCCAAAGACCGAAGCAGTCCACGACCGTCCCGGGCCTTGCCGAAGCAGTGAGATCGGAGTTTGGTAAATATGTTGTATCAGGTAAAAGACATCAGGAAATGTTTGTAAGTACCACAGATGCGATGTGCGCATGATCGTAAGAGGCACATATTTATTTCAAAGCTGTGCTGGTAATTTCTGCATACGAGTCCGTACGATACCCCCCCCCACCGCAAGAGCTTTTGGTTGCTAAATTTACCCCGCTTGCTTGAAAACACCCTTCCCGCTTCCTCTGTATATAGTGCTTGCCATGTGTTTATTTGTTGTGATAACTTGAGGCCGCCGTCAGCCGCCCTTCCTGTATTTCTTTATTTTTAATATACCTGTTTATCCTGTTTTTAGTATTCTTTCATTTACTATCTTGAGTAGAATTTGAACATCTAGTGCGCAGTCGCCACCCAGGTCCGAAACCCAGTTAAAGGCAATTAAAGCCTGCCTTGCTGGCCCTGTTACAGTGTCACGACTATATTGACCCCTGGAGTGTCTTTCTTCACTGAGACTGCCCGGAGCAAAAGTGGCCTTTTCCACTATAAAGCTAAAGGTGGCGCCCGAGGAAAACCGAGAATAGTGATAAGCGCCAAAGTTTGATAATAGGGGGAGAAACCCCTTTACACATTTTTGACATTGTTTCTATCAGAAGATATTGTTTTTATTTTTGAGTTAATGGTTGATAATAGCTTCATTACTAACCAAAATTGAAATACATTGCGAACATCATAGCCTGGCAACAAACATATTGACATTCGATCAAATAAATTGTTTATATTCGTGGAATCGCACCATCATTCGTACCTAACATTGTTATTGCTCGTGAACTGCAAGTGGATCCGATCAGAGAAGAAACTAGAAACATCAGAGTTGATCACACAAAAAGACTCGAAGACCATCCAAACAGCCTTGTCAAGAGTTTAGCCAGTAAACCTATAGTTATGTTAGGTTATCTTCAAGTGAAGCGGTAACCGTTCCTAGCACCACACATTTCTATTGTGGATGTATCCAAATTTAAATGAAGTGCTATTTTCAGGCCCGTGCTTTTGATGAAGTCAATTATGATATTCGGTCATACCTTCTTCAGGTCTTTGGCCTCCCCTTGCCCGTGGACCAGATGATGGAATCTCGGATTGTTTATTCCAGTTCCTTGCATCTGCTGTTTTTTCTTCGTTCTGGTAGAACCGACAGTCTGCGCTTTCAACAAGTCCGATTCTGCGAAGATGGACTTGCTCACTGTCCACCAGTTCTCAAAATATTTTGGCTGATAACACTCTAACAACGCTTATTTTGCTATGCTCTTTGATATCTCAAAGGAAGGTTCTGATCCTATAAACCTCTTCATAGAAATTTCTCGTTTCCTTCGGAGCCTCCATGTCTGGGGATCTATAGCAGAATTATTATGTTGTCCCTGCCTTGGCATTGAAGGACCTCCACGCAGTTCGATACCAATCTGAATTCTATCTGTCTTGATACCAAGGCTTTCAGCGAGTCCCTATGCCCAGCAGTCCGTGATCCTGTATCTCAGATGTACCAACTGAAAACACCACCCTGTAGGCTTGCCTAGACGTAACCTCTGATAACATTTGGGCCTTTTGGCTCATTGCACCTTGCTTGTTAAATTATCTCACAGTACTTATTCCAGTAATTAAATACCTTGCACAGAATGTGTACAACTGTATCTGGTTCCTTTCCACATAATCTGCATGTCATATCAAACAGTCCTATTTTATTGAGGTGCTCTTTCACTGGCGCATGTCCAGTCATGAGCCTCGTTACGATTTTCAATGGCTTCCTGTTCAGAGTTAACAGGTCTGCTGCTCCTTCCCATTACGGGCTTCTGATACTTTCTCGTATCTGTTCCCTGGAATATTATTTCAGTGGGTGTTAAGTTTTCCTCGGATCCAGTCGACACATGTGCCGTACACTTTGGTACTCCAAGGGTCTGACCCAGACCCAGTTCATTTTCGATCCTCTCCTAGCGAGTTCGTCTGCTTTTTAATTACCTGCAAACCACTGTCGTTCTTGGACCCAAATCAGCTTGACGCGGTTTTGTTCTGCCAGAGTTGTCAGTTCCTCTTTGCAGGTCCCCACCAATTGAGATTGTCACTTCTACGAATATGGATCTTTCCCTCTACTATCAATTTCCTGTTATTCTCCTTCACACATTGAAGTATGCTTGAAATACAGAGGTGTGATAACCCAGATGATAACCCAGTGAGTAGCTGAAGTTCTTGGGTGTTTAGAAAACACTTCTGCTTCAGCACCATTTTCCACGTTAGACCCATCTGTGTACCAGACCTCATGCTGCAAAATGGTGTTGCGTTCAGTGTTATTCGATACAGTTCTGTCCGGTATAGGTACCCTGTATGATTTGTCGAAGGAGAATCGTTTTGCAATGTGAACTGAGCTCATGTCTAGCACGTCTCTGATTACAATGCTCATGATGCTCATGTGTCCAGTACATTTATGTTGTGAAGTATGTTTCTTGGTCTGAAGGCACCTATCCTTGCCTCTCTTAGCACACCAAGTGAAGGGGAAGCAATCCCAGCAGTATCTCCATGGCTGCAATAGGCGGTCAAGCCAGCGATGCTTGGACATGATTTCAATTGATTGATTTCCACTACCCCTTCTCAGTATTCCTTGCATGAACTTCCTCCTGGAATATTGCAGCATATTGTCCCACCTTCACATGTTGAATTCTGGCTTCACTCCATGTACTCCGGCCTCAATTTTATCTTCGATTATGGCGCCGACTGTGTACCATTGTCGGTTAGCCCTTGTGAGTTTCTGTTCTTTGTGTATATTATTCATTCATTTCGGGAGAAATTCATGAATATTATCAATCGAGGGATATCTGCGACTGAAAGATACATTTCAGTATTCATGTTGTGAAAAGAAAATTAAATAAAAAATATACAATGGAAAATGAAAAAATCTATAATAACTGAGCTATTTTCGAGATATCGATGGAAAAATAGTGCTTTTTGCATTATGTGACTCTGGCGTTATAAAAGTTATTGTTAAGAAAAAACGTTTCAAATTATATTCTGCAACAAAATGAAATGTTGCTATCGAGAATGTTTCCCTTTTCGAAATAAACAATTTAGATTTTCGGCCGCTATAGGATTGAATGGTGGAGTAAAATCAATAATTAATTTACCCGAATTGGAGAGTACTGCATTCTGCATTTGACATGTGTTTTTCAATGAAGTATTGATTGAATAATCTCAGTTTGTTAGGCTGTCACGGGGTGATATGAAGTGGTTTCCGTAAACTGATCCAATTATCAGACTGGATGGAACACACCTGGCCGGACACCTTTCACTTTCAAAATTACTCTATTTGAAATGAAATTATCCACATAAGTTGAGGAGAAGTTCTGGAAGGAAATGAACACAAAAAATACTTAAAAAAAACGAAATTATCTATCAAAAATATTTTTGCAACAGCAACATAACCATAATCCATCAACCCCACCTTCTCTTTGATGAAAACTCATCTGAGGCATCATTCGTTGTTTTTTTTTCAAGAATAAATTGATTCTAACACGCATTTTTACGATATTTATCGATTGCATGGTGATACCAGTGAGCCTGAATATATATATATATATATATATATATATATATATATATATATATATATATATATATATACCGGGTGTCAACTAATCTATTAGACAAGTCATAAGTTCTAGAATATTAGGTGTATCAAAATGAGATTTGGTGTAGGTAAATGGTATGTGAAGAGGAGAGTTTCTGCATATTTTCACTTTCCGGTCACTTCCGCTTTTAAATTTTCAAATGAAACACCCTGAATATTGTAACATTTTTCATTTCTGGGACGAATCTGGATCAAAATATGACATTTTAAAAAGTTTTTAAGCCTACTACATTTTTTTAGAGTCACTTTTAATATTGAATGGCCATGATCGGACGTAAACTAATCTGAGGATCTCAGGTGAAGTCAGAAAATTACAATCGGAAAGTTTCAGTGACAAGTATGATAGATAGGAATGAAACAAGTTGGCAAAAGTACATTTTCGTGTCTAACTATTATTTTTCAAAGGGCGACCATTTTTTGACAAGCACTTCCCGAAAAATGTTTTTTTACGAATCTAACGATACTAATCTATTTGCGATTGATTAAAATAAGAACATAAATTTAATTAAAAAAGATAATAATTTATTTACTTTTGCCAAGTGTGCCATGGATAGCCATGATGCATAATATTTTGCAGTTATTTTTATAAAGTCTCCTTTGGAAAACTCACTCACTCACTTAGGTAATGACAGTGACATAAGCTTTATGATCAGACAGTAAAAGTTTCTTAATTTTCGTTGAATTTCAGTTCAATTTTGCTTCAAATAATGTATACTCAAAGTGAAAAAGTGGATATGTTATTAATATTTGGAATGTCATAGGAATTCAAGAAATGCTGCTGAGTTGAATGTTCAGAGATATCCCAATCGGCAACATCCAGCCCATCAACATTTTCCGTATGTTGAGAATCGTTTTAGGCAAGAAGGAAATCGAGAGGCGGAATAGAGGTTTATCATAAATGAAGAGACTGAGATTAACATTTTTGCTATGGTTGAGGTTGATAAAACGATTTCTTCAAGAGAAATTAGTCAAGAAATGCAGATAAGTCACGAATCACAAAAAAATATGAAAAGCACGGATATCGAGCATTTAAATATCAGTTACATCAACATTTGTATGCTGACGATGGCGATAGACGGGTAGTGTTTTGTGATTGGCTGCTTCAGAATCATGACTCAAATTTCATAAGCTTCATTCTATTTTCCGACGAATCACGAGTAACAAATAATGGTATGTTCAATAAGCAAAATACCGGTACAACAAAATCAACATGCAATGAGAGAACGCCATTTTCAAGAAAATTCTGGTGTCAATGTCTGGACTGGTATCATTGGAAACAGAATGATTGGGCCAATATCATTTCAAGGTCAGTTAACAGGGGTAATATTGTCGATTCCGTAACTAGTATTCATCATTTATAAACTGACCAGAAGTAGTTTGTAAACCTTATGCTGTTGGAATCTCATTCTCTCAAATCGCATTGCCAATTGCATATATGTTGTGGTTGAAATAAGATTTTGTTAAATCTTTTCTTCAAGTTTTTATACTAAAAAAAAATATTGTTTCTTATTTCTTGTCAGAACATCATTATTATTTGGCCTCAAATTTGTTTGGATATGCTGGATAAAAATTGTCCCACACATTTTTTTTTGTAAAAAAATGATTTTGGTAATATGTTTTATATATATATATATATATATATATTATCTAATAAGTATATATTATAATATTATACTTTCTCAATACATCAGGGAACTCAAAAACAGTTGCATGTGGAAGAAGTTGCTGAATTGTCCAAAGAAAATCAACAAATAAGCACATTGAAAATATTTCGTCATTTGTCGACGATAAAGGCAATTAAGAAGTCCTAATAAAACATCACCCTTTTATTTATATGGCTATTAATATATCATCACCTCCTAGTTACGCGTATGTGAAAAACAGAGTTCTCAATAAACAAGAGTACAAATTCAGAGTTTTTTGACAGCTCGCCTTATCGCATTGCGATATGAGATATCATAAAACTGTTTCAATGTATTCAGGACGAGAAAAAAACGCTATAGATTCATAGATTACGACGGCCCAGTAATATAACTCAATCGTGAGAGAGATAACATTCCTCGTATTTATCCATTCGCGTATGACAGCAAAAAACCATTAATTATTAAGAAAATGATTAATTTTGACAAGTAAACGATTGAATGCAACAACAAAACCCTTTATTCCACTCTGCGTACACACCCACCAAAAACACGACATTGGATTTCATATAAAACGCGAACCGCGGAATGAAAAATTATCATTCTCAGAACCGAAGTCAATGTCGTTACACGTTAAATCAGTCGATAATAAAATAGAGGAAATATGACCATCTCGACGGTCATGATAACTTTATAAGAAAGTGAAAACTTCAAGCTCTCGGTATTCAACAGTGAACCAAAGAACAAGTACGCTCAAAATGAGGTAGGAATTCATTCGGTCACAATATAGTGGAATAACAATGAGAAGAGTACGAATATAGTAGTCAAGTAGTACACTTGAGAAACCATTAAGAATAATTAGATTCAGATCAAGTTCAACCGAGTAATGGTCGCTCCAAGTGAAGGCACGAGTGAACAGTATTTTTCCAAAAATTTCCTATTTTTTATCAACGCTTCAAGACTGTGAATAAGTCAACGAAAAACCTCAAATCGATAATTCATGACCTCATAGAAAACCGTTTCCATACAACGATACTCTAATATACCGTGCGAGGTGAAAATAAAATAAATATTTTTAGAGGAGTTAATCGAAATAATAATACAATTGAACTAATTGTCAATTGAAAACCTTCTCAAGTGAGCAGTGTTGGCTGAGTTGAAGTAGGTTCATATGTATTTTTCTGTATTTATGTGTGGGCATTTTTTGTTTTAATACGAATGTGTCTATAAATGTATCTCCATAATTTCATATTACCCAAGTTTTCAAAGGATAATTATTTCCAGCCGTTTTTGACAATTAATGTCACCATTGTTTTTGATCAGTCTGATTAATTTGTAGACTGTAAAATTGAATCAAAATAAACTACACCCTAGCTTTTTTTCTGAATATTGTCTGATATTTTCCGTTTATAGAACGGATGATCTATTATTGAATATATATGTCTACTCTCAACATTTTTATGGGTGCATTATTATTTTTTTATTATTATTTTTCGAATGTTTCTGGAATCCGGTACGTACTTACTGGATAAACAACTCACGCTCAAGCACAGAGAGAAAGGGTATTTCCTGTAGACCGCTCCAGGGACATAATCTCGGTTCGACCATCCTCAGATAGTCGATGCTCGTGATGCTTGTTTTCGCAATCTAACAAAAAGTCTGGTGTTACAGGTGTGTTGTGTCAATTCATAACCCCCTTATAGGTCGAGCGTATCAAAATTAAGGTTGGTAATGATATGGAATTCTCATATTCTCTTGGTTCAAGATAATGTATCAAGTGACAAAAACACTGAGAAAAACCGAATTTTATACACACAGGTGAATGCAAAATGAGTTTTTAAAAATTACAATAAAAAATAATGGGGTATTGAAAATCTTAAGTTGATACTGTTGTGTATTTCTATTAATTGTTAGTTACAGTTTATACTCTGTATTCATGTTTATAGGATCAGGGTATTCATGAGTTGATGGCCGCTGTCAATTTTGACAAAAAGTTGTAAGAGTCTTTTGAATAAATTAAATATATAAAACTATAAACGACTGTTTCATTTAATAAATATAACAGATACCAAGGAGACGAAATGTTGAATCTGAATTTCAGAACATTTTTCTGAAACAGGCTATGACAATGTACTTTCCGTTTATTCCACAATTCCCAGCGGTATAGCCTCGGAAAAAAAACACACAAAACCACCTGCTGAAACGAAATCACTTGCTGTCTGCCGTGATACCACACAGCGCAAAGAACTGAGACAGACTGTCACGATAGGGCTGGGGCGCGTCCCAATACCCCAACTCGGTTGGAGGATGAGTGAAAAATTTGACATATTGTGTCAATTGTCATTTTGATTGTTTTGGAACGAAACGAAACAAATTAGTTATTTGTCAGTTGTCATCGCCCAAAATAAATCAAATATTCATTGAAATTTAAGATATGGTTTAAGGATTTAACAATGGAAGGAATTGAAGGAAATATTCTTGACATTACTGGAGTACTGAAACAATTTGTAGTTGATAAAATCAAATACTTTATTAACCCCATTTGCCCACTTCGCATACACTGTAAACAAACCTGCATTCTGTACTGGAGCAGATTGATTTTCACCCCTCACAACATTTCCTTTATCATCCACTAATAAAAAATGCGTCTCTGTCGTAATACCCATTTTGTTTTCGAGCACAGGTTTTGATTTGAAATAATTATATATAACCTATGACAACCTTCAATCACTTCTAACTATAATGTGCAACGCGCATGCGGTTGAAATATTTCAACTTTTTCACGGACTCTCGAGTTCGTGGAAAAGTTGTTCATCCGATTTAATCAACCGGAGTATAGGAACGACTTTCACGAGTTAATAAGTGGGAATCCATCGTGTTTATGAACGGTTAGGATGAAGAGTTAAGAGTATTGGAACGCGCCCCTGGGGTAGCGAATTTTTAGCGCGAATTCGACAATCCTATATGCACGAGAATTTCCGAAGATGACAAATTCACATCGAAATAGGATGAATTCGGCAAATTTATTGGACAATAGTACTGAAATATCATTTACCAACCATTTTGGTGATCCAGCACTTTGCATTTTGACATATATCAGTTGTTCAACAAGCAAAATTGTCAATTTCACTCACTCACTCATAACTTTTTATATTTGAAGTTACTATTGAATTCACATCAATATTCTATATCTATAAGAGCATTTGCCATTCTGTTTCTAATCACAAAAATATTTGAAAAATAAAGTTGAACATCAGCAGTTTTATATCTGAAGAGATTTCGATAACAACGTGGTAGACATACTGACAAAAATTGAGTGAAAATTGACAATGGATGAATTTAACTATAGCCGAAGTAATTTGAATAGTGGACTCTTGATTAATTGTTGTAGATTTTAGATTTTTTTTTACAAAACCAGAGATTGTTGAAATTAAGGAATTCTTTTCTAACTGTGTGAACATCATATTCAATTATAACTTCCAAGTAATGTATTTTATAAATGACACACAAGCTGCCCAATGACCTCCATATGGAGTTGGCGACGCAATGACTTGTGGTGCGCCTCTATCGTATAATTTGCAAGCTGCCTCAGAAGAATCGAATGTTCAAATTACTTCTCATGCACATCGCTCACTGTAGTCGAATCTGACAAATGTCATCTGATAATTGTGATTTGCGAAGTGTATACTGATTTCATCTATTAGTGCTGAGTTTGTTTTCATTTGTATAAAATTGATATTGAGTATGGATTGCTGGGAGCCTGCAACGAATGTAAATAAAGATTCTTATTTTTTTTTTCTATATTTCTCAAACAATCTCTTCAAAATTCCACATATTTAAATGTTCATAGCATCGGGCAATTGCCAGTGGTTTCTTACGACTTAGGCGCAATTCACACGAAACGGGTGCGTGGTGGCGGCGTGGGACTGGCGTGGTGACATGAGAAGCCTACACGAGTGACACATGCCATACGAAAGTCTGAATTCAGTGTTTGTTTTTCGCCTTCAGCACAAAATGCGTGACGATTTCGAATTTAATACAGAGTTCTGCGAAGAAGTGCAACTGTATGCAACTTTATACGGCTATAAATGATTGCCGAGATCATTTTCACTTCGCTTCACAGGTAGCTAACTGTTGATGAGGTCAACACAGCTTTGAGGCACTTATCGAATCATAATTATAAAAAAATCAGTTGTAAGAACACAAAAGGCACAATATAGTATTGTTTTCAAAATAATATCGACCAGCACTGTGACCGAGAATAACACGTGAATACTGTTGCCAAGTAGTGTTTCCAATACATTTAATTTCTATAAGGAAATAGGAAATGCAAAAATGGTTATGTAAGTATGGAAGCTCACTACACACAGTGACTTGATATTCAAATATACCTTTTATCTTATCAAGGGAACCACAAGTCTTGAGTGAAGCAATCAAGGATTTAGTAAGAGCTTTCGCAGATTACAAAGTAGTGGCGATCTGGTCATATGGATCTTGCATTTACATACCACATTCTCATCAAATCCATGCCAGATGATTTTATTGCTAAATTTATAGGATATTCCACAAGCAATTTGCCTCTAGGAAATTTTAACTCGTGCAAATTCCAACCTTATTATCAAAGATTAAACCACTCAAGATTCGCTTCCGTGATTCAATCAGATAATAGGACCGCACATCGCACTCAGTTAAGTTTCCAGGCAAAACGGTTTCTGGAAACTTTAAAAAAATAATGGACTATAGAATCCAGAACTTATGATATTACCCTTGATAAATTGTTCTGCGCTAAGAGGGTTCACGGAACCTCTATAAAAATAACGGTTTTAATTTTTTCATTGTTAATAGAAAGTATATTGATGAATATAGGTGATGAAAATATAATACCCAGATTTTCTGGATATTTTTGGATAACGGTGAAAATGGTGCGAGAGTTACAGTTCCTGGCAGATTGACAACGGGAAGTGGCCTCTAGTATCCGAATCTCAACATGTTGAGGTTTGGATGGAGAGGGATTCTCACGAATCTTTCGATTTCCGTCGTTTTTGTCACAGTCGTGGTTTCATTCACTAAACGTGTGAAACGCTTCTTTCTCAAGAGATTATCAATAATGTCCAGTGTATATCCATTAATTATTGCTATTTCCTTGATCTTTTTTATTTCAATCTGAAAACGATCAGCATGCAATGGGAAGTTTAAGGCTCTGTGTATTAGAAAGTTGAAACTAGGTATTTTTTGTTGAATGTGGTGTTCTGGCATGAACCTGTTCGTGTAGGTGGGCTCTCTGCAGATGTCTATTTCCAAACGCTCTTTATTTCTAATCACCAGTCAACTGTAGATAACTGCAAAATACTCTTGAATGATCGCTTGAAATTCAAGTTGCATATATCAAACCATACAGTTCCAAAATCATACGATTTGTCAAAAATCCATAAACCCGGTAATTGTGTCAGGTATAACCTACTATCGGACGAGTTCAATAGTTTACCTATCTAGCCAAATAGTATCTCTATCCAGAATTTTCATGAGTTTATCGATAGAATCAAAAACCTAACTTTGGTGGAAGGTGAGATTTTGGTTTCGTTCAATGTAAGCTCTCTGTTTCCTAGTGTCCCTATTCCTGAAACCCTGCAGTACGTGGAAGAATTTTTAGAGTCGAAAAAGTTTTAAACGGAAAGAGTCGAGGAATTTTTCGAATTGACATCCTCAAGCATGGATCAAAACTATTTCATATTGCAAGATACCAACAGAAGGAAGGCACTGCCATGGGCAATTGTCTGTCACCATTCATGGCAAACTTTTTGAATTCGAATCGAATCTGAAACTTCAAAGTTAATATTTTCCAAAAATTTGGCTCTGGTATGTGGATGATGTGTTTTGTATTTTTGACATAAAAAATCAAAACATAGACGTCTTTCTACCATCTATGAATTCAGTGTTCGAACGAATTAACTTCAAGGTAGAAATGGAACTTGACGGACGATTACCTTTCCTTGACACTCTGTTGATCAGAAATATAGAGCGTTTGGAAAAAGACATCTTCAAAAAGCCCACCCACATGAACAGGTTCATCTCAGCCTATCCAAAACACCACATTCAACACCAAATGGCTAGTTTTAATTTTCTAATACACAGAGCCGTAAACTTCCCATTGAATGCTGATCGTTTTCAAAATGAAATCAAAAAGATCAAGGAAATAGCAATAATTAATATAAACCAGACATTATTGATGAAAGGAGCGTTTCACTCACACGTTTAGGGAACAAAACCACGACTCTGAGAAAAACGACGGAAAGCAAAAGACTCTTGAGAATCCCACCCCATCCAAACCTCACAAGAGGTCTCAACACTATATTCCGGGATGTAAATCTCCAAGCAGTTTATAGCAATGGAAATAACTTGCAAATGTCATCAGGAAATCCGAAGGACAAAACTGACATATTAGATAAGTCGGGAATTTATGAAATTAGTTGTCAAAATTATGACAAAGTCTATTACGGTCAGACAAAACTTTCAATTTCCAAAAGGTTCCACGCACATTTGGCCCGTGCTACCTACAGAAGGAAGAATAAGTCAAGTGTGGCGGACCATATGATCGAATCTTGTCAAAAAGTTCATATTCATAATTTAAAAATGACCAAATCGGTCAACGACACTAGAAAATTAGACTGCCTGGAGAGCACCAAAACCATGATAAAAATTGACTTGAAGATAATGGGCCTATGTATCCCACTTTGTTTTCTTTGATCCCCATAGAACCATCAAAATCCCATCAGCGGCGTGAGGAACAGTAATTAGTATGAAATTATCCATTATCCAGAAATACTAGGTATATTTTGTAAGAAAATGTTACAATTTATTTAGTGTAATTAACCCACTGATGATGATAACTTAGTTAACAAAATGCGCATTAACGTGTGAAGTGAGTAAGTATGTGTGAAGGGGTTACTTGTGTAGTTTTTTTATTGATCCTTTCATGGTTATCAATACCATATTGTGTTGCTGTTACATATAGCACGGGCATTTATTTCAAGAATTGCCAATTTCTGGTAATATCGATTGTACATTTATTCAAGTTCGAAAAGTGGAAAAATTTGCACGTTTGAGTTTAACAAAAGCGATAGTGCAAATATCTCCGACCACGGATCTTTTCAGCAGCAGCTCCTGAATCCTTCCCTGGTAACATCCCGGGAATGAAATATTTGGCACTCCACAGTAACTCATTTCAATATTGATCACGAATGTAAGCATATGTGTGTATAAACCACTTTTATGTTCAGTTCGTATCATTTTATATTTTCCTCGCTCGAGTTTTCTGCTACATACAAGTACGTGTGTCATCTGCATGGTCCCAATTGTATGAACCGCAATTTGAATACAAATGTTTGTCAAGTTTCGAGAGCAGAAAGTGGAAAATTTTATTAAATTTTGTCCCCTCGATGTCAGCGATGCGGAAGAATACTTCAACATGAAGCTTAGTTCCATATGAAGGATCAAAGAGCTCTGTCAGAATCACAGCTTCAAAAGTATCACGTATGAATAGAACGAACGCTCATTCCAGCATTTTCTATACGAATAATTATATATTTTGCCTGAATGGGATGGTGGATATGAAGAACAATAGTTTGAAAAAATATATTTGAAATGTTTGATATAACAAAGGGATGTTTGATTTCAGTTATTTTCACTTGAAATATAAATACATGGTTTCATTTTAATTTTTTTTATTTCTTTATTTAACATCGGCCTATTTCTGCGACCAGGGCTGAACACTGACGCCGGTGAGCACCCTTCCCCCCAACCGGAAATTTTGACGAATTCAATGTTGTTTCACAGGTAGGGTCCTTTAACGAGCTCAACATCTATGAACTCGGGACCGCCATCTTAACGTCCCCTTCGAAGGTCGGCATATATATCGTCTTATGTCATGCTCATTGATAAGATACCTGCAGCTGCCAACATGCTACTACGCTACAGTTGTTAGGGCATTTTACGCGCACCTTCCTTGTCAGGTGAACCCTAATCCAAGTACTAAACGCGTTCGACGTCGCTTGGCTCAGATATCGATGAGACTTTCATCAACCTGACCAGCCACCAATCCAATCCAATAAGATTTATTTACACATTTAAGAATTACATGCCATGTCTTAATACTAAATCTACTTATTTACATAATGTACAATATATACAATATAATTTACAGATTGCGGGTTATTCGCGTAACCCGCAGTCCGAAGAAGACCGGACCGCCCCCTGGAGTGCCTCAACGACACTCCAGGTTCGTCTTGGCCCAAGACGGGCTGCCCCCTTCGTACAAGCGAGGGAGTTGCCCCTCCCAGCAGACCTTAAGCTTTTCTCTGGGTTTACAATTAAGATCATGTTTGTTTATGAATGTGAACCAGTCTCCTACTTCTGTTTATACTAGTGTTTGAAATAGTTTTGTTATGTGTACTTTTATTTGTGTATATTGCTCAGTGTAGTTTCCCAGAAAAATGAATGATAAAAAACCTGGTTAGGGGTATGAATTTGGTTTTGAGTGAAATGTGGGTTATTTGTGGAATATTGAGGGAATATTTGAGGAATATTTGAGGACTATTTGAGGTGGTTTTGTGTAAATATTTGTGGGTTAATTGAGTTTAATTGGAAGCTATTTGTTTTGTTTTTTTTTAAGTGTGATTTGAGTATGTAGTTTGAAGTAATTTCGGTTTGAGTTTTAGATTTGTGGTTTATGTTTGAGTCTATGCTTGAGTAGGTTTGTGTTGTACGTTTTTGTTTGTTGTTTGAGAATCAGTGCCCATCCCCCATCGGCCAGAGGACCGTAATGAGGGAATTGCGATTCTCGCCTCCTCCCCCTCATGTCCCGCAGGGCCACAGCCGCTAGTGAGGCAGCGAGTTGATGTATAATTTGAGTTAATGATATTATGACCGTTTTCAATTCGGCCATATTTTGTGTCTCATTTGAGATTATTGTTCTCAGAATTGAAATTCCTTTGTGTGTTTCGTATGTCGAGATCTGCGGGGGTGTGGCCTCTCCCTTCGTCCGTTCCGTTCCGTTCCGCGTTTCTTGTTTCTTCAGGACTTCTTGACTCCCAGTTTGTCATTGATCTACCACCCTGGCCTCCCATGGCGTGGTTTTGTATTCTTGAGTTCTGGTGGATATATGTTCTTGCTTGTTGTAATTTTTGCTCTCTTGTTGGGTTTTGAGCTTCCTTCAGTTTTAATTTCCTGATGTGCTCTGTACATTTTTTATAATTGGCCGGATAGTCAAAGCCACAGTTAGCGAATTTCGCAGGGTCGTCTGGGCTCTTTGTGCAAGTTCCTGTGAGATGTTCATCGGGGCATTTGAGACATTTGGGAGTCAAGCTGCATGCCCCCAACCCTGGCATCTCCTGCATTGGGTTAGGGTTGTGTCTGTCTTCCTTAACTCCCAATATATCACTGTGTTCTTTAAGATTTTGCATTTTCTTTTTAAATCTGATATTGTGGTCTCCCCATCTTTTATTTTCAAATATAGCGATCTTCCAGTTTCTTTTCTATTAGATATACATTTTTTATTTCCAGGGAATGTTCATCTTCTAGCCATTTTTAACCTCTAATGTTGTTGGGCTGTTATCCATGCCCTCGAATACGAAGGCATGTTGTTTCTCTTGACCAGCCACTGGTGCCTATTTGAATAATGATATAATAATAATAATAGAATAACAACATTTATTCACTAAGTGAATACATGTGGGGAGTACAATGGTGAATGATGGTGACACAAAAAAAACATGGATTAGAGTTAATTGTGAATAAATAATAACTCGATAAGTATGTAACACTTGTTTCGAGAGAGGATTAAGTAGCGATATATGTGCGAAGAGGTGAGTGAACATGTCTACATAATCAGCTGAATGCTAGATCTAAGTATGTAAAACATGAAAACATACACTCAGTTACTCCAATACACGCATACGATCACATTTACCTTTAATAATGCTATAACATTTAATAATAATAATGAAATTCAACATATTTGTTATGATGAAATGTGAATTTCAACTCACACGAGATGAGTCATCACAATTCTTGTGTATAGTTGTTCTAATCCCAATTGGAACGGCAATAAAATAAGAGCACTACGAGGAGTGTTCATATGCACTGCCCGGCAAATGGGAAATTTATATACTACCAGTGTTTTTACTTTCAAAGCGTTCCTGGTACAATCATACAGAAGTTCTGGCGCGTGTCTCTAGTTGCCCAGATTATTAGTAAAGGCGCTATCAAATATATTTGAGTAATGAAAGCTCGGCTAGCTGGATTGGACATATGTTATCTCCAGCTGCATAATATCCTCATTTCACAATATTCCTCAATCAGTGCCGTGCCGTGAGGTTAGGAATTATCCATTGAAAATAATTTTATCATTATGGCTTTCTGGAGACCTTTCGAAACAAATAATAAAATCCAGTTGAGATAACATGTGTCTACTTTTACATGGGGTGATCAATTGCTATGATTGTAAGAATAAGTAACTGAAGAAATACCTCTGAAAAATAATATTCGAATGCCTATGTCAATGCGGCAAGTGCAAAGAGAATTCCTTCTCGAAACTTTTTATATCGTTACAATTGGGATTAGAAATACTATAGCTGGTGATATTATATAATAATAACAGAGTAAAAATAAAAATACTAGAATAAGCATAAAAATAAAGAAAATATGGAAGTACAAAGTCTTTGCTGCGACATGGATGTAAATTTGTATTTCAGTTAGTAGAGTTATGGATAGGGGTTATTTTGAATCATCAGATTATTGGGTTACTTGCGATGAATTTCCTTAGGAATTTCTTGAAGCGGTTTATTGGCTGCATAACTTTGATTGAGTCAGGAATTCTATTGTAAAGTGTTGGTGCCAAGAACGTGTATGTTTTTCAACATCAATGGAGCAATATACAAGTCTTTTTGACGGGTGTCGTAGTTGTGTGCAGGTAGTTGAGCTTTGTTTTTAGACATGTGGTATTTGGTACAAGACTGTATGAAGACGAATTGCGAAAGATCAGGAATTTGCGTTTCAGAGTGTAATGCTTGTGTGGGGTATCGACCTTTTTTTCCAAATGTGAATTTTAGGAACCAGCGTTGTAAAACCTCCAAAAAGTTAATATGTGTTCTTGATGTCCCTCCCCAGACTGTCATTGAGTAACGGAGATGGCTTTCAACTAGTGAATAATAGATGGTTTTGAGATGTCGCAAAGGTAATACACTTTTCATAACTCTGAATGTATACAAAGTTGTTCTTAGTTTCTCCATTATATACCGAATATGTGGATCCCATCTCAAATGTGCATCCATTACTACTCCTAAGTATTCAATTTCTCCAACACTGACGTCGATCCTGTCAAAGTGAGGGGCGCTAGTGGAGTTGCAGCTGACTGGTTAGTAGTTGGTTTTTTCTAAGTTCAGGGTTATCAACTCATGTTTCAGCCAATTCATCATTATATTGAAGTCAATTTCGATGATCTTTTTCAGTGAATGTCAGTTATCAGACTCGTAGAAAACAGCTGTATCGTCAGAAAAACCGATAATACTTCCGTTACGCTCTAGTGAAAACAGTCCATTCATATATATATATATATATATATATATATATATATATATATATATTATATACCATTTGAGTTGAGTTCTTGAATGGAATTCAATGATTATAATAATAATAATAATAATATGTTTATTCACCAAAAATATAACTTGCATAAAAAGGACAATATATAGTAAGAATAAAAAAAATAATAAAAAAAAATAAAATATAATCGAAAACACACTACATCTTCAAATACATCATATGAGAATAAAATTCAATATGGAGACGTTGATTGTAAAATATCAAGTATAAAATTTGAAGATTTGAACAACACGATATTTTAAGATACAATGCACGACACTTTAAAATATAACATACGAGTATAATAATAATAATAACGGAAGGACTATAAATAGAAATATTACAATGTTATTTATAATACAAATATGTACAGATACTGTCTAAGTTTTAATTTTTCTAATAATTTTCTTTATATCACTCAATCAGCTGTCTATCATTTTGTGTATTTTTATTCTGTCTGTCCCATTAACAAATAATAAAAGTTGTGTTGTGAAGCGTTTTAAAGAAGTTTCATTGATGTTGAAAAGGGAAACATTCTCAATTGAATATCGATAAAAAGATTTTTCTGTGAATTGAAAAATCCACGATTAAAATGAAATTATTTTTTGTGAATGTCTAACAGAAAACAACTACTTCCCCGGCTAAAGCCACGCTGGACATTGAACTACATCTGATAGATATTCTGAAAAGGCCCTAACTCAAAAGAAAAAATCTGAATTTGAAAATTTGCATTTTCCAATCGAATATTTCATTATCAAGAAGAATTACGCTGACATTTCTAACACCTAATTCATTAATTGACAACAATGTTGCTTCCAATTCTCAATAAATAGGAATCCTATATAATAGTTTTTTCATACTTGACATTTCGAATGCATATTGTGAAAAAACTTATTACCGAATTTCGAAAAGATGGTTGAAAAGCGAATTCAATTATTGATTTGTTGAAAATATAAACAGGATGTTCATAAAATCAGATGTGGAATCATCTGCGACTGAAAGATAAACTTTTGTCACTATCTTCCATCGTCAAGATAACCTCTTGTGGGGTATTCATGTTGAAAAGGGAAACATTCTCAATTGAATATTGATAGAAAGATTTTTCTGTAAATTGAAAAATCCACGATTAAAATGAAATTATTTTTTGTGAATGTCTAACAGGAAACAACTACTTCCCCGGCTAAAGCCACGCTGGACATTGAACTACATCTGATAGATATTCTGGAAAGGCCCTAACTCAAAAGAAAAAATCTGAAATTGAAAATTTGCATTTTCATTCAGATAGTTATTTGATTTTCTATTCCAGTCTTGATTAAGAACTCATAAAGATGAATGAGGCAAAGAAGAATGTTTTCCAAAAGAGAGTACTCACCAGAACTCATTCGTAACATTGACGCAGGAGAGACATCGCATTCACTAGGTCTTCAATACATTTTTGTCGACGAAAATCTATTTCACGCTTCCACGATCATCAGGAAGACCGGAAGAAATGGGAAACACATTTTCAAGAAGCAATATCACTTTGCAAAGATGGAAAAAGTTAGAATCATTTCTTTTGGAGAGACACTTTGAAATTAGTGTTTTCTGACATCAAAACCTGTCATGGGGTATGATAGATTGATTTGTTGAAAATATAAACAGGATGTTCATAAAATCAGATGTGGAATCATCTGCGACTGAAAGATAAACTTTAGTCACTATCTTCCATCGTCAAGATAACCTCTTGTGGGGTATTCATGTTGAAAAGGGAAACATTCTCAATTAAATATCGATAAAAAGATTTTTCTGTGAATTGAAAAATCCACGATTAAAATGAAGTTATTTTTTGTGAATGTCTAACAGAAAACAACTACTTCCCCGGCTAAAGCCACGCTGGACATTGAACTACATCTGATAGATATTCTGGAAAGGCCCTAACTCAAAAGAAAAAATCTGAAATTGAAAATTTGCATTTTCATTCAGATAGTTATTTCCAGTCTTGATTAAGAACTCATAAAGAAGAATGTTTTCCAAAAGAGAGTACTCACCAGCAATCATTCGTAACATTGACGCAGGAGAGACATCGCATTCACTAGGTCTTCAATACATTTTTGTCGACGAAAATCTATTTTATGAACATCCTGTTTATATTTTCAACAAATCAATTTCATTGATGATTTTTTGTGGTAATTGACTGAACATTTTAGGTGCCAAATAGTTGTAACTTTTTTGGCCTACTGCTTTAGAAACTGTTGATTGTTCGAATAATAGGTTCATCTCAAATGCGATGATAAAAATTACTCAAATTGATATATTTAATTGATAAATTTGAAACTATGATTGTTAATCAACTGATTTGTTCTACAACTTGACATTAAATAAAGCTTTGATTCACTCATGTTTAAGTAACATAAATTGATTTGTTTCAACCAAATAATAAATTTATTTCAAACGCCATAATGAAAATTACAGAAATCAACGTATTCAATTGATAAGTTCGAAACTATAGCTGTTCAATTGTTCTGTTTTGACTGTGGATATTACATCCGAACATGTGGCTGCCAATGGGTATGTGTGGTTTGATTAGTTTAGTGACACAGGGTAAAAATTTCAGGTTGTTATTAATGAAAACAATTTTAAACAAAAAACAATAATACCCAATGGGAAATATAATAGAGAATACATTGGTTAATTTTATTAAATGTCATATAAGGTATTCAAGTGAAGGCTTACAAAAGATCTTACTGTATAATAATTATCCCTGCGTCACCCACCTGAAAAATTTGCAACCGAACACATACCCCGTTTTCTATTTATATTTATTTCAGTAATAATGAAATGATAGTTATTAATATATCGTAGATATTTGGGACCTATAATGACTGGGCTATGACATTTGTAAGGGTAATATTTCAGGGTGAAAGGATCTAATGGTTACTGAGATAAGGGCAGTTCCGTTCTAGATTTTCAAACAGACACATTTCTCCAGGGCATTTGACTCTAGTTATATGGAGTTGGAGCACGCTTGCAAGTGGTTCCGCAGTGGCGGATTCTGGCGATATAGTCCACATGGTGCAATTCATTTGCATTTGTCCCTTTGATTGAATAGAGTTTTTCTAAGTTCAACAGTTCAAATTTTTTTACAAACGTGAAAACTACGGTTGCATTGTGATTCGGCCCGTATAACCTTAATCAAACTGAGGCCTGTTTTCGTAAATTGCACTAGTAATGAATAAAAAGCAGACTCAGACAAGTCGTCTGTGAAGCGCGCAAGGCTACATCAAAGTGCTGAACACATGATACGTGATTCGCCTGTCATCGTAGTCTTCACATGTAATTTATTGTCAAGTTGAAAAGTGTTATTCGTGATGGAGCAAGTGCGTACAACTGAGTTTTTACCCATTACAAGCCACATTGGTTCCGCGAATCAGTCTGTAAACTTACATGTCTAATGTTGCAGCAAATCACACGAATAAAATAATTATAAAAAAAATATGAATAGATATGAAAGAAATATAAATTAATATATTGAAAATATGTTTTCTTTTTTACATACATACATTTTCAAATATTTTTCATATTGTTTGTTTACTATCCGAATTCGACAAAAAAAATAATTTTTAATGTGTATTACATGAATAAAAATATGTTTCATCCATGTTTTTTAGATTTTTATAATCATTAGTATGAACAAAATATAATTGTTTAAATGAGTGTGAAAATACATTCTAATACATTGATGTCACCGAGTTTTCCAACCCAAATATGCACAAAAAAATTATGAATTGACTTTGAAAATTCCCAAATATATACCATACAAAATAAATATGAATACTGCAATTTGTCAAGTATTTCCAATAAAAAAGTAATACTAGTTGTTTATTAGTGTACAATAATAACGGACTTTTCTCCACTCCCTTCTACCCTTTGGTCACGTTTATAGTTCTCGGTAAAAAACCATAAAATTTCGTATTCAAGGTGAATTTAAACGCGTGTTTGTGCACCCCACAATACAGCAATGGTCAACCGGAAACTTTTTTTTACTTCATTTATTCATTATAGGAGCACTTTCGAGACTGGGCCTGTCTTTGAAACGAAGCTTTCACCTGCCGAATCACAACACAAATGCCGTTTGCGACCAGAAAATTCAAAATATTGCACTTTGTAGACATCCTTTTTATCAATGGGGGTGAGGTATACTGTCTGGACCAGTTTGTCCGATTCCGCCACTGTGGTAAACTCCTTTCCCATGCTCCAAGTCTATGGGCCTTGCCAACCTGAATTTCTCTAGTTCATTTAAATTTATCGTTATTCAAGTAAGTAATAGTCTGAACTGTTCCGCACTTACGTTAAATTCTGATTAACTTACATTATAATTTCAATATAAAAATAATACCATTTGAATGTAATGTTATTCGCCACAGAATATTTCATCGAACAGAAATTCAATATATCTTGTTTGAAAGCCCAAAAATCTATGTTTAACTCATGATGAATGAGAGAAATACTGAGGAGAAAATCTAAAACTTATTGAGTGAAAACTTACATAACTCAAAAAAGTTATAAGGTTGTTAGAAAGATTAAAAATATAGAGTCAGTGAAGATTCCTCCCAGATGGTCCGGAGTCCTGAAAGTCAGTAACTTCGGTAAGTGAAAAGTATTTTTTTGATGTTCTGGGAAATTATTCTGTCTGCATTTCTGAAACCACGCAGGTTATGAATTTTCAGAGTTGAATTTGATTAAGCAATCGCTCGCTCGCTCGCCAATATCAATGTACTTCAAAAATAACAAATCCAGGTGGCCAACGTTAGCTCATCACAGAAATAACATTTTTCTCAATTGCTGGCACATTTCCTGTCAGTTTGGTACAAATGATGTATTCCATGCCTTGTCTCTTCTGACGCTAAAGCATATGTGCAATATTTATTTATTTTTTCACTGGGGAATATAATACTCAAATCAGAAATATATCTTACTATAAAAGCGCCTTACCAAAGGAGGAGTGATCGTAATTTCAATAGGTCGATATTCATTTCAAACAAAGTCAAATCTGGTCTGATCTCTGTCACAGTCGTCATGAATAAAAGCAGATTCATAATTGATGCACAGTGCATTCAGTTTCTGTACTCTAGATACTTCATTTTGTTTTTATCAAAGCACAAATTGTATGGAGAACTCGCCTTCGTTTTGATTGCTGTCGGTTGCCAAACGAAGTAATATTCACCTATGTCAAGTTATGAATCTAACAATCAGTCTAGAGCCTGCAATGTCTCGTGTTCGTGAAAAGGTTAGGAAATTTGCATCACTCCCATTTGTTGTTATGCGAATCATGATGAATTTGAGTACACTCTGATCATTTCTTGAAGGTGTAGATTATAGTTTTTTAATTGCGAATTGGCTCCTTGACCTGATTCACCACGATTTTTTTTTGGCCCTTGGGTTCGGTGCCCATACACCCAGTAACTATATTTTATTCTCTCATTGAAAGAACTTCACTAGAACTAATATACTATTTGTTAATTGCGTCAGGAGGGTTGTCCAGCTACGCACTCCACATCCAGGGCACAGAGTAGAAATACACAGAGGAGAATGCTAGATAAAACGAACAAAATTTGAAAGAGATGGAATCCTCTCTCAAATTGAATGCTCTGGGAGAACTGTCAGAATAGTGATGCCGTTCTTGACCTACATCAAGGTTATTTTAAATATAAAATGAAGGGGTTACGAGAATACCTCCATTTTGAATGATGCCGTTTGTTATGGCACAGAATTGGCAACTTCTCATAATCTCAAAATCAACCAGTAAATTCAACACTATATACGATTTCGAAAGCGAGTTATCGATCAATTGTTCATTTTTCAATAATGTTTCCGAACTTTCCACTTATGTTGGCAGTATTGTCCTAATTCTATATAAAACATAATTTAGAACTGGTATAGTCCATCCAATATCAATTGCAGAAGCTGTTTCTATAGGGAGCAAATGAAAACTCACTTCGCTCACACGAGCGTATATGCGAAGAAACGGAACGAAAAATAATCTGTACTACTCGTAAACATTTTCCGTCGGCATACGGTAGATCAAAAGAGCCGATAGTCAACGTGGACTCGAGTGAGGGCTGTCAGTTGTACAACCGATTCGTCTGGACCAATCAAGTCGGATATAATGCTGGCAGGTGTGTGTCTACGATGGGAGGTCATAAATCACGCGTTATATTTGTGTTTTAATAGCTATGAAAGATTAAAAACCAGTAGCGTCTATGGTCTTGGTGTGTGCCGATCGAAATACGTTTTAGGATATAATAATAACCTACATCAAACAATGAAAGAAATTATTTTTCTTTCTTAATGTATTTGTATGAATAAAAGCTTGTCTCTAATTTTTCTTCATTTTTCATTATTTATGAAGTATTTTTAAAATCTTAAAATATCTAAATAAATTTAGTTATCTCCGCCACTGCTGCTTACACGATTTCGCCGCAAAACTTTTTAATGCTTCTGCAATTGATATTGGGAAAACTATAACTGTGCCTATCTCGAAATAAAGGCCCGAGGTCAATGAAGCGACAAACCAAACATCAAAGGAAATGGGCGGAACTTCTTATCTGTGTGTATAATCTGTACCCAGGGGTGACTTCCAACCACAGGGGTAGACCACGGATAGGGGGAAGACAATGATGTTTGGGGCAGGAAGAGAGGAGACATAATCTGAACTATCCTACAACTGCAAATTACACTTACACTTACATTCTAACAATATACTGTACACAGAAAGGTTGTTCAGTGCTAATGAATTCATAAAATTGAAGGGTGGCGATATATCACAATTCAGTAGTTTTTCATAAATACGTTCTCTTTGTGCTTGGTATCTTGAGCATCCAAAAAATATTTGGTCTGAGTCACGTGTTTCATTGCAGATCTCATATAAGTTTCAATCCAGTATCCCTATTTTATTTAAGTGTTGCGGGTATAGTTCATCCATTATCAATTGCAAAAGCATCAAAACAAGTTTCCCAGTCTTGAGGCGCAATCCTTTGAGCAGCTGAGGCGGAGATAACCAATTTTATTCAGATATTTGAATATTTTGAAAATACGTTAAAATAAAAAAAATTATTCCATAAACGAGAGAGTATGTATTAATAGGCAATCGGATCATCATAATTTAATTTTCCCATAATCGAAAACAAAATATTTTCCAACAAAACACATCACAACCATAGAATATTTTAAAACCTATTTTGATCCCAGACCTGAGACGCTACTGGCTTGTATTTACTCAGACCTCCTGAAACTGGTAATTTATTAGTCTCAACGTATAGACACACCTATAGTCCATCCAATATCAATTGCAGAAGCTGTTTCTATAGGGAGCAAATAAAAACTCACTTCGCTAACACGAGCGTATATGCGAAGAAACGGAACGAAAAATAATATGTACTACTTGTATACAGTCTCCGTCGGCACAAAGAGCCCGCTAGTCAACGTGGACTTGAGTGACTGCTGTCTGTTCTACAACCGATTCGTCTGGGCCAATCAAGTCGGACATCAATGCTGGCAGGTGTGTGTATACGATGGGAGGTCATAAATCACGCGTTATATTTGTGTTTTGATAGCTCTGAAAGATTAAAAACCAGTAGCGTCTGTGGTCTTGGTGTGTGCCGATCGAAATACGTTTTAGGATATTAAAATATCTGGATAAAATTAGCTATCTCCGCCACTGCTGCTCACAAGATTTCGCCGCAAGACTTTTTTAAGCTTCTGCAATTGATATTGGGAGAACTATACCATCATAAACCGCCTGAAATTTGGTCATGCCTGTTATAATTTAATCATTTTCAATTGCAGAACAGGCATGACCAAATTTCAGGCGGTTTATGATGGTATAGTTTTCCCAATATCAATTGCAGAAGCATGAAAAAGTCTTGCGGTGAAATCCTGTGAGCAGCAGTGGCAGAGATAACTAATTTTATTCAGATATTTTAATATCCTAAAACGTATTTCGATCGGCACACACCAAGACCACAGACGCTACTGGTTTTTAATCTTTCAGAGCTATTGAAACACAAATATAACGCGTGATTATGACCTCCCATCGTATAGACACACTCCAAGCATTGATGTCCGACTTGATTCCAAACGAATCGGTTGTAGAACAAACAGCAGTTACTCAAGTCCACGTTGACCAGCGGGCTCTTTGTGCCGACGGAGACTGTATACAAGTAGCACAGATTATTTTTCATTCCGTTTCTTCGCATATACGCTCGTGTTAGCGAAGTGAGTTTTGATTTGCTCCCTATAGAAACAGCTTCTGCAGTTGATATTGAATGGACTATAATGCTTTCACGTCCATAATTGCTTTTTTTATGCCAGAATTCCACTGGAATATCAGGTTGTAACAATGTATAGCGGGTAATAGAATTTTCACAATATTATAAGTTTCTTCTTAAATGGGTTTATGTTTTCGTCGAGGCTCCTGTTATTATTGATAGGATGCCCTTTGTCGATGCTCCTCTTGGCCAATTCATCAACTTTTTCGTGTGCCTTGATCCATATGAAGTTTATATCGAAATTATTTTCTTGCAATCTGGTGACTCGCAATTTCATATGGGTTGAAATGGTGACATGTGATGTCAATTGGGTTTGAAATTGTTTCCAGGAAAAAAAGTGAGTCAGATATTATGACAATTTGGTTGATATCTCGTTCTTCCAGGTACTTGATTGCTCTGATGATAGCGATAGCTTCGGCCGAAAATAATGAAGTGAGTGGGTTCAGTTTACATTGGTTTTGTACATTCAGATCAGGATTAAAGTTTGCACAGCCTACTCCAGTGTTTTGTTCAGAAGGACACGAACATGTTTGGGGAAATTTGTGTAGGTAATCATTTGGCTGATTTATGGAATTTCGTTATAGGATAGGCATGAAATTCTCAAAGATTCTGAAACAAAAAAATATTGAGCTGATTCCGTTCTCTCATATTTGTTTCACACAATTTTCAATCAACGATACCTTCGTTATTTTGCGACTTCCATATAGGTGATCATTGGTTGTACATCCTGTTGAAGAGATGCCTCCTCTTTGAGAATACCCTGTATACAAATTCTGGTTTAAACATTCGTTTTTCATTCGGGATATGAAAATATCATTTTCAAATATGTATTGCTACTTCTTATCTTATTTGGCAAAAATGGGGGACGTTGTCCGAATTTCCATTTGGCTCGATACCCCAGAGGCATCTATCAATATTTCGCGACAGCAAATGAGCTTGACCTTGCCCTGCTGATAAGGTCGTTCGCCATATTTCTTGAATACCGGATATGAATTATTACGTCAACGTGAGATACATTGTAGGGCACATCACTTCATAAATTCCGAATGTGATATCCCAGAAAGCCCCTGGAGAAAGACAAACCAGCAAGACCAACAACCTTGGCTCGAGACTTGATATTTGAGTTTGACTGCATTTGGATTTGAGCCAAAACACTTCAGCTCTCTTCAGTCGTGTCATTTAAAGTGGAGAGCAGATTACAAAGGGTTACTCGGGTGAAAAATATATTTTCAGAACAATGGCAGTTATTGATTCTGCTTGGCATACATTGCAGAATAGAAAGGGTTCATTGTGAGGAAAATTGGAGTGAAACTATACAGGAATTTTATATGTACCGCATGTCTCAAAAAATCAAGATTATTTTCCAGTCTTTCCAGAGCAGGCAGCATTATTCACATGTTATCTCAAAAACTTCACCCGTTTTGATGCAATCTCTGGTTTTTCCATTAGAGCCCTCTACCATTTCTTTTCGAAAAACAAAAATTATACCCAACGTTGTGTTACGGATATCTACATCAGTAATTTTCGTCGTAGGTTTTCTCTTATTACAAACTGTTCATTTTCTGTCATGGAATGAATAACTGTACGTACTGCAGATTTAGTCAAATTTCGTGTTTTGGGAGCTTTTCTCTTCGCAGGGAACTGATGAAAATGAAATAAAACCATTACAGTTCTCTCACGTTGGCCTTTGTGCTGTATTCTAGAAATTGGCCAAGGGCTTAATTTTGATACCTGAGCTGTACAATTATTAACAAAAACGTTTTCAGTGGAAGACTCTCTTTCATTTTGGAAATACTCCAGAACATTCAACACAAGTTTCCCATTTTGCTCGTTCAAAACTTCCGGTGAGTCATTTTCAAATTCGTGAAAAGTGTATTATAAACACACAACAAAAGAAGCAACACAAGACACCAGAAGGATCTACACATTCAAAATGAGGCTACTTCCAGGCTAATTTCAAGTCTCTCTCAGTTAAACATCTGTTTTCGATGGGAAGTACATCTTATTGGCATCCTTCTTTAGAGTAAGTGATTTATCCGTAACGTTAGTCGTAGCTTATTCAGGGTCGTATCAGGGCGTGCCTTGAATATATATATATATATATATATATATATATATATATATATATATATATATATATATATATATATATATATAGTTACATCTTTCTTATGTTTTTGGATTCTTGAAAAATTAGGTCGTTTTTTTATAATATATATATGTATATATGTATATATATATATATATATATATATATATATATATATATATATATATATATATGAATATGTATATTTGAAATAGTTTTCTTGAATCCTTCCTGTATATTTTGTTTTTCCGTAGTTTCTTGGGTTATTGGATTCCACAATTATTGATACATTTATATTTTTGAAGACGTTTCGTCCCGGGCCTGGGACTTCTTCAGTTTCATTTATTTCATGTTAGGTAAAATCTGAAATTTGTAATTTTATATTACACAATTATATACCTAACATGAAATAAATAAAACCGAAGAAGTCCCAGCCGGACAAACATCTTTAACAAATAAATTATCAATAATTTGGAATCAATAACAAAAACTGGAAATATATATATATATATATATATATATATATATATATATATATATATATATATATATATATATATATATATATTGTAATGGTTTGATGAATTGAAAAATATAATAGTTTTTTTGTATATTGATATGCTAATGATTTTCGGTTATTCTTTGAGAGCCAAATTTATATGATGTAAATAGATATTTCTGACCCTGTAATAATAATTGTCAGCGAACGTCACTGTTCTCTCGTCACGCTACCAACAATTATTATTTTCTTCACCACAGCTAACAACAGTTGGTACGCCCTTATCTCATATAGTGGGTTCAAAGGAATTAGGCCACTGGTGGCTAACTTCAGTTTGTTGAATGATCTTAGTTATGTTAGTTGATCATTGTGAGAAAATAAACAAACCAAATATCAAAAAACAATTATCTCCTTTATTCAGGAAGACTTAAAAATACCTGGCCTACGAGAAATAACTTATGCTAAAGTGAATCAAACAATTATTCACGAATAATCATAAAATTGCATATCATGGATAGATAAACAGAACCTCACTTTTTCTGTGAGAGTAAATTTCTGTTATTGTTCATAAAAAAGTGACATAGAGTTCATCGAATGTGAAAATGTTGTTTGTGAAATAGTTCAGGACCGGGAAAGCACTATTAAAGGTTTTATACCTGGTTGGAACTGTTGGTGTTCACAACTATACCATAAATACAGGAAGTCTCCTCTCTCCAGCCTCCGTTAGCACTGCAAAACCATTTGTCAGGAACGTATCGATGCGGGACTCAGCTTTTGGAATCGTGGATATACGATATCATCAAGGTTATCTTGTTCTGTTAAGCAAATGATGGAATTATTCCATTTTTCTGTTAGTGAAATTTTGTGCGTGCTTCCGCTTTGGAAAATATTTTCGATCTTCTCGAAGCTTTGTTTTTTCGTCGCTTCGCAACATCTTGCCCTTGTTGTTGTTCCATTTGAAATTTCGAATTCGCGCACCAAATAGTCACTTTGCACTGTTTATATTAATGTTGCACAATTTATACACACAATTAAATTCCCATTCTTATCATTAATTACAAGTTTGAATAATAATTGCTTATGATACCTTCTCTTTGCCATTCTCTCACAATTTCCAACTTTTCATTTGATCATCTCTTCTCTGATTGGCTATCTTTCATAAAGACGTTTGCTGTTCTCTCATTGGCTAACTTTTAGTTTGCTACAATTTCATGTATAGAGTGTTTCAAGTTTATAAATGTGTTGATTACTTTTTATTCATGATAATTTTGTAAATCTTGACTTTTATTTGTGTTTTGAGCAATTATGAGTTATGATAATTTTGATAGTGTATATAATTGACTGTTTTATGATACTTTGACATTTTTATCTATCCATATCATACCTAGGCTCATAAAATACATTGAATTTTAAAAGTTATTTACAAACAAACTCTTGAAATTGATTATTATTTATTATTTATTCTTTTTGTGGCTTCTTTGTCTTTTAAAATTTACAACTGGCATAGCATAACATAACAATATATATATATATATATATATATATATATATATATATATATATATATATATAAGTGGAAATGGCTCAGACATATATATTAGTTCTCCCGGATGCATTATTGCTTACTTCGATATCCGGAAATGTTTTAACTACCCTACCGTTTCGCTATAGTGGAGCTCATTCGTATGTAAATGGCGAAAAAATGGCCAAACAACGTTCACTTTTCCTCAGTGAGGACTGTAGGTTCACTTTAATTCAAAGAGATTGTCGTCGCCAGTTGTTATATATGCATATTTAATATAAAACGAAGCACTGATCGATGTTAACAAATATTCTCATGTTTTACAGAGTTGGAATTTAGAAAAATACGCATATGTCCAGTTTCTTTAAGCGAGCCATTCATATCATTCAATATGGTGGATTTTAGATTGAAGGGGGTCGATATGGCTCTTCAGCCTCTCCGTACCTCAACCTGTAAGGTCTTTTGAACATTACTCTTTATATATTCAAGAGCCGGGATTCCGAGACTCCTTGCGAAGCGTATCAGTTTCCTGAGAGCCAAATTCCTGATGTCTGAGGGCGTTAGTAAAACTCCTTCGAGGAACTTGGGACGTTTGCAGAACAACCCTTGACAGTCACAAAGCGGATGTTTTGCAGTTTTAGTGGAGTTCTCGCAGTAACGGCACAGTTCACTGTCTGATCTATCCATTTTTTTGAGGTGATACCTCAGAGGACAATGTCCAGTGAGCAGTCCCGTTACCAGTTCCAAGTTTTTTTTGCCTATCGAGAATCATCAAAATCCTTTTTGCTTGTCTCATTCCAGTGGGTTTTAATTTGGTCAGCTTTCCAGCGCCGAAACTCTTCATTGTTGTGGGCTTTGGAAAGACCACAAAAGGGATCCTAGCTAGAAAATTGAGCGTTTGCGCCTTCCTTGGCAAGGCTGTCCGCTTCTTCATTGCCTTCGATTCCCTTGGGACCTGGCACCCACATCAGAATGAACTGATTGTTCGTAGCCAGTTGTCTCAGGGAGAGTTTGCAGTCCCAAGTCAGTCTAGACTCACAAGTGTGTGACTTTAGAGCTTTCAGTGCTGCTTGGCTGTCGGATAGAATATAGATCTTTGCTTTCCTGAAGCCTCTTCCGAGGCAATCTTAGGGGCAAATCCCTAAAGCATGAGTTTCCGCTTGAAAATTTGTTGGGGCTTGGCCTAGGGATTTTGAGAGCCTGAAATTAGGATACGTTACTCCAGCCCTTTCGTCCATTTTGGAACCATCAGTGTATCATACCGATGCATTCCCTTCTAGTTGAGGCCCGTTCGTTGCTATTATATGATGTTTGATGATATCTGATGGCTCATACCTTCATTCTATGGAAATATTTTCCAGAATCATCAGATGTCCAATAAGATTTTCAGCCTTCAAGTTTGATGCCTGGTGCAGTTTGAAGGTACTTTTTTTCGCTTCTTTCATTTCACACAAGTGCAGGGGCGGAAGATTCAGCATTACCTCTAGTGCTGCAGTGGGGCACGTGAATATTGCCCCTGTGATTACCAGACAGGGTAACCGCTGCACTTTCTGCCCTTGATTTGTGCCGTTGGGTTTTTGGCCACCATACTAATGAGGCATAGGTGACCATGGGTTTGATAATCGTTTGACATAACCAGTCTAATTTTCGGCTTCAAACCTCATGTCTTGCCAAAAACTATGCCGCACGTACAGGTTGCCGCTGTAGCCTTAGAAATAATATTTTTTATATGACTGTTCCATGATAGTCTCTGATCGATTATGAAGCCTAGGTATTTGACCTCATCGGAAAAAGTTAGCTGAGTTCCATTCAGGGTTGGGGCTTTCAGTTCATACTAACGCCTCTTTTGCGCACCAGCTTCCGATTATATTTAGGGCTGTCTGCATGCGATTGGATATGGAAGACCAGGTCATCGGCGTAACCTCGAGTCGTGATTCCAGATTCATGTAGCTTCACTATCAGATTATACAAGGTCAGTGACCACAGCAAAGGCGATAGAACCCCACCTCGGGGACAACCTTTTATCGCTGTCATTCTGACGGTTTTCTCTCCGAAAGCAGCTATGATGATTCTGCTTCTCAGAATTGCATGTATCCATCTGATCAGTGAAGTGTTCATATTCCTTTTCTCTAGCGATCTGATGATGGGGTCATGTGAGGTGTTATCGAAAGCACACTCTATATCTATGAATGCACATAGAGCCATTTCCATGACCCAGTATATCTTTTCTATGCTTTCAACTAAGCTGTAGCATTCATCGTCGATTTGCGTGCTTGATAGGCAAACTGTTTTTTGTGGAGCGGTCTGTCCAAAAAATTTACACTTTTATATATATATATATATATATATATATATATATTCCAGAGTCGGAGGTTATTAATTTTTCGTCAAATTGAAATGGCGGCTCATGGAATTTTTGTTAGAGAAAAAAACAAAATAGCGCTCCAAGATGTCGGACGAGATTTACATTTATAGTCCGATTCGATTCAAAATTGGTTTGTGGGGGTTCTCAGGGTCGAAGATTCTGAATTTTTCATCAAAATTCATAAAATTGAAATGGCGGCTCCAAGATGGCCGATGATCTCTGTGTATTCAAAATTGGTATGTGAGGGTTTTCGGGGTCGGAGATTATGAATTTTTCATCAAAATCCACAAATTCAAGATGGCGGAACAGTATGTAATTCATAAATTGAAGATGTTAACTCCAAGTTGGCGGATGAGTTAATCTTTAGATGGTCTCCTCATTGGAAGACTAGATAGCTCAGACAGGAAATAAAGGCCTCATAATAACGAGGCTTCAACAAAAATGCATAGATTAGGGCGTACTTGAGTACTAAAAAGCACAAAATGAAATAATTAATGGAAAAACTTTTCAACTAGAAGCTTTTATTCAAATGCACTAAGAAGTAAAAAATAATTGCTTTGGATGTGCGACGTAGGTTATTCCGTGAGTAATATATTCATAAGCTTATCGCTTTTGTATTCGAACTGAAATTTTTGCGCGACAAGCCTTTGAATCTATAACTCACCTACGTCACACATCCAAAGCAATTCTTTTTAACTTTTTAGTGCATTTGAATAAAAGCTTGTCTTTAAAAATATTTTTTAATAATTATTTTTCATAAGAGGTTCTTTACTTTGTGATAAATATATGCTACTTGATAATATATTATTTTTCTTTGACACATATAACTCATCAGTCTTTCTCTAATTCAAACTTAATCAAACATAATCATTTATTATTTTTCGAAGGTACTCAATGAAGAGTTTCAAACCCAAATAAGTGATTGTTCAATAAATTATTGAATTTTTATATTTTCAGAAATGTTGTTAATCTGAATTTTTAACTTTTTGATATTTCATGGAAATTCAGAATTGAATCAAACCGAAAGGTAACCAGTTTGGTGAGATTATTAATTTTTAGATTTGAGTTGGAATACATAGGAATATTAGATAGGTTTAAGAAGCTTTGAAACTTACAAGTTTTGGTCGTAGAGTTCAAGGCCTGGTGACTAGTAGGCCTGCCGGCATGTTCAGATAGTTTTCTAAATCCAATTTTCCAACCTGCTTTTTTGATACTACCATTCACATCCTCACTTTCCCCCTCTCTATAAGACTTTTCAACTCCACATGCAACGTTAATAACACCTCTGTTGATTCTTATGCGGTGAATCGGAGTCTAACTCTGAAATTCTCAACTGCCAGAAAAAACATCAAAAGGAAAGGAAACTCTTAATGAGATCATTCATTTCATGATTCCAAAATATAAAACATAAAACTCTGGAAAGCACCTCAGATTTTCCTCTGGTATCCTCGATATAATTTTTATCTAGCATTACTTTGAAGTTTGGCGACGCCGACGGTCTACTTTGCCAACCTCCTCGCGACTTTTTTCCACTGGCGAATTCCTGATCCACATACACACGCAAGCTCGCAAAGGTATCGAGCACAATATATTTCTAATAGAATGGAATCTTCTGAAATTTGAATGAAATATTTGCATGAGATCCTCCGCACAAAGATGAAATCCAATTCAATATTTCATCATGATAGGTTCTGCAAAATTTATTTTTCTTTCGGCATATTAACTAGTTTCCATAACATTTATGTGTGGCTAAATGGCCCAAGAATTGGTAATAATTTGATATATAGGACATTTTTATAGTCTATGGGTATCATGTCCATTATAAAATATTATGTTTTTTCACAATATTGGAAAATCATGGTGATTTAGAAGAATCACGTAGACAGTTATCGTTTCGTATTCTTTGCAGAAAAATTGTTCTAGATGGCAAATATTAATACACAGAATGGCAACATGTTACTTCAGTGATTGTTGGAGACATTACAAAGAACTATATTTGTCTACCCTTCGTCTGTTTTTACAACGACATCGACAATTATCTGCAATTTATAAATATGTTTTATAGAACTAATGAAAAAAAAAAAGAAGTTTTGAAGCTCATGGGGCATATTTGTTTTTTTACTCATTTAGTTTCACCAGTCTCGATCTGTTTAATCAAATCTTAAATTTAACCCACTTCTGGTTTTCCGATTAACGTGAAATTTGGTGGGTGTCCATGTGTTGTAGAATTTTTGTTAGAGGAAAAAAAAGAATGGCGGTTCTAAGATGGCAGACGAGATTTGTAATTATGGTCCGATTTGATTCAAAATTGGTATATGGGGGTTTTTACGGTCGAAAATCATGATTTTTTTGTCAAAATTCATAAAATTAAAATGGCGGCTCCAAGATGGCACACGATCTCTGTGATAATGGTCGATTCTATTCAAAATTGGTATTTGGGTGTTTTTGAGGTCGGAGATCATGGTTTTTTGTCAAAATCCATGAATTCAAGATGGCTGCTCCAAGATGGCGAAGAGTTTTGTGATTATAGCTCGATTCTATTCGGAAGTTTTTTGATTCGATTCAAAATTGGTATGTAGGGGTTTTGGGTCAAAGATTTTAAAAAAATTGTCAAATTTCATAAAATCAAGATGGCGACTCCAAGATTGCGGACGATCTATGTGATTATGGTCCAATTCTATTCAAAATTGGTATGTGGAGGTTTTTGGGTCGGAGATTATGTTTTTTTGTCAAAATCCATGATTTCGATATGGCAGACGAGTTTTGTAATCATGGTCCGATTCTATTCAAAATTGGTACGTGGGGGTCGGAGATTATGAATTTGTTGTCAAAATTCATAAATTCAACTGGCTACGAACAATCAATTTATTCTCTTGTGGGTGGTCCCAAGGGAATCAAAGGCAATGAAGAAGCGGACAGCCTTGCCAAGGAAGGCGCAAACACTCAATTTTCCAGCCCGGATCCCTTTTGTGGTCTTTCCAAAGCCCACAACAATGAAGAGTTTTGGCGCTGAAAAGCTGACCAAATCAAAACCCACTGGAATAAGGTTCCAGGCCAAAGACAAGCAAAAAGACTTTCAAGCCCATCGCCGAAGAAAGCTGAACAGCTTTTCGAGTTGGACAAGAAAGACTTGAAACTGGTAACGGGACTGCTCACTGGACATTGTCCTCTGAGGTATCACCTCAAAAAAATGGATAGATCAGACAGGGAACTGTGCCGTTACTGCGAGAACTTCGCTAAAACTGCAGAGCATCTGCTTTGTGATTGTCAAGGGCTGTTTTGCAAACGTCTCAAGTTCCTCGAAATTCTTAATCTTCGACCCCGAAAATACCCACATACCAATTTTGAATCGAATCGGACCATAATAACAAAACACATCACCATTTCGAATGGAATCGAGCTATAATTACAAAACTCTTCGCCATCTTGGAGGAGCCATCTTGAACTCTTGGATTTTGACAAGAAACCATGATCTCCGACCTCAAAAACCTCCACATACCAATTATGAATAGAATCGGCCATAATCACAGAGATCGTGCGCCATCTTGGAGCTGCCATTCTAAATTGATGAATTTTGACAAAAAAATCATAATTTTCGACCATAAAAACCATAACATACCAAATTTGAATCGAATCGGATCATAATCACAAAACTCTTCCGCCATCCTGAGATTATGCATTTTTTGTCAAAATTCATAATTTCAGGATGACGGAAGAGTTTTGTAATTATTGTTCGTTGACAACTTCCATCCACTTTCTTTTGCCCTTTTGTTTATTGCATCTTGTATACTCACTGACTCCAGCTTCTTTTCTTTGGGCGAACTTCCATTTTTGTCTACTTTCCCAGATTTTTTTTCTGTGTGTAAAACGTATTGCAACCATCCGGATTTCAGTGTTTTCATAATTCCCTTGATGAGAGATTTAACGCTTTCAATTCTGAGCCATATAATACCACTGGTCTCAAGTTAGCTGCTCTTACGATAAATTCAGATCTAAGCATATCCATTATTTGTCTATTTCCTTCGGCCATTTTATTATATATGCCATATATTATATTTTTTGTTTCAGTAAACTTCACCCCTAATTGAATGAATTCATCATTTAAAAATTAATTCCTTAATGTTTACTTTAAATTAATTCGGCATATTTATTTCCTCCTCATTTTAGTTGATCTTCAGTTTAAGCTTCTTCGATTCATTGTCTAGTACCTTTGCTGTCCTGAATATTTCCAGTTTCAGCCTTACAATGTTGCTGAAGAATAAAACTGGTAGTTTTCATGATACTATTCATTAACCGCTACGTACCAAGTACGAAATCAAAAAGAATCGAGGAGAGGGTTTTTTTCATTTCTGTACATCGAAAACAGACAACTATTTATCTCACATACGACTTCCTGTATTTTGAATCGCCATTTCCACTCTCGTGAAACTGGAGGATCAAGTCAAAACCGAAGATTCCGATCTTGGACTCATTGGAAGTATTGATGAGTGAGGAATTTGATTTCTTAGCTTTCTTTCCCAATGTATTTCTAGTTCAGTACTGTAGCACATAGAGTATATATATATATATATATATATATATATATATATATATATATATATCCGTGAATTGGAGAAATAGAAACTGCGCCGGTTCGAACTAAAAGTTCCATACAACAGGCTTCGGAGAAGGGGGAAACAAGTAGATACGGTCACTGAGGTGGTGGAGCTCATCCAGCATCCAGTATTGAAACGACCACTGTGGCCTTCTCCCATCTAACAACCAATTTTTATCGGAGATACCCGAACCATTGTCTAACTATGGCTATTAATAGAAATTCCATAGGCGTACAAAATTATTTGGTACAGGCGATTCACGAGACGTAGAGAACTTACACTCCTATAACGTTCCTAACACTCCTATTTCTTTTTCCGCTACTGAATAGTATTTACCACTGGGCATTTTGGCAAGGTAACGAGTAAACTATTGCAAAGTTGAATAAATAACTGCACTACCTATTTATTATTCAAACAAACCTAACCTTTCAAACGCTGCATGTCAAGACACTGGTGAAGATTCGCCGTAGCACAGCAAATCGTGTCCACTCGTGTTTTCCCCCTCTCTACCTACCAAACGGTCATTTCAATACTGGACGAGCTCTAGCAGCATCTCGTTTCATACGAACCAGCAGAGCTTTCCGGGAAAATGAAGAAGGATAAGATCAAGGGGTAGGAGGAACAAGTGGCAACGGTCACTGAGGTGGTAGACATTCAAGCGTCTCGCTTCATGCGATCCAGAATAGTCAGCCGCCTGAGTAAAATGAGAGGTAGGGGGAACAAGTGGATACGGACACTGAAGTGGTAGACATTCTATCGTCTCGCTTCGTATGGTCCATCATAGCTTTCCAGCGGAATAAAATGAATAAAATGAAGGACTAGGAAGAACAAGTGGATACGGTTACTGAGATGGTAGACATTTCAGCATCTCGCTTCATACGATCCAAAGTTTTAATACGTGCAAGCAAGATAGATAGATGAGGAGTAAAAAACTGTCACAGTCTGAAATTTAACTGTCTATTCTGAAATTGAACATCAAATATCAGTGATGTTGAAAATAGTACGCGATAATTGTATTCAGTACAAATATTGTGACATAATAAAATCCATGATAATGTTATCTCGGTGTGAGGAGTAAATCTCTATCCGAAGAGAAATAGCCGATCATTACATTTTAAATATTAGATGGTGCTTAGTGATTGGCCAAAAATTGTAGTTTGATATTTTCGAGTTCCGCATAGTCTGAAAGCACTCTTACTTCGCAGAATGCGGTGCCTGGAAATAACCAATTAATTTTTTTGCCAATTGTTACTTACTCTCAGAAAATCGAGATATAATGATTAGCTTGAAAACTACAGCTCGATATTTCTGGACGCTGCAATGATTGGTGTTGAAATTTTCGAAGTCAATGTTTCAACACATCAATCTTTTATTGTTTGGCTATTTGCTTTCGTTTTCTTGCACTTTGTTCAATACAATTTTTTTGCCTATTTGCTTCAGCTGGACCAACTTTATTGACTTTCATTTTGTCGCATCATTCAAAACGTCACGGCAGTAGTTTACCGCTGGCGACAGACGAAGTTTTGCTGAACGCAGCTTATCTATACATTCATTCTGTACATTCTGTCAATTCATCCATTACCGGCATAACCCAACATAACTCAGTTTTGTATTGCCTCCGTCGATGGTTAACACGTTTTTGCTTCCATATTTTTATTCATAATAATGGATGATGAGTGTTTTAAAATAGTTGCCGTCATAAAAAGATGTGGAGCCTATAGTTGAATATTCCTATGTACCACATAAGTGGAAACATGATGGCTCTGTTCTTTGAACTTTGGGAAGTGTAGGTTCGGATTATATTCTCATTCTGGCAGCTAATCGATAGTAGTTGATGGTATACCTGTATGGTTTGATAATACAATTCGAATCTCTACTTGGCATTGTATAGATTTCTATGATTTAGCTCCACAATAAATTATTAGGAGAGAGTAAATTGTATCATGTCATCCTCATCCGAATGGATTCGGGCTTCAGTATCTGATAATAGACCAAGTTACATTATTGTGGAACAGTAAGTATGAACTAGGACAAAAAATGCGCAGGCAACTTAATTGGTGCCAAAATAGGTAATGTAGAGTATATAGTACCTAGACCTGTTTACCGACTTGTTTGTTCCCTGACTATGTGAACATACATGAGGTAATAATTAGGTTAATATTTACTAGGAAGTTTTCCCTGAAAGTTCAAGTATTTTGAACATATTTTGCTGGTCACTTTTAGGTGAAATTCACCTAATAAATAACTCTATTGACCCATGAGGCTGTGAAGGTATATTTGAAGTTCATTCAAGTAATTCCATACTATGCACTACGCCTATTAGGTCTCAATTACGGTTTTTACAACTCGAAGTTAGTTAGTAGTTGAAGGTAGAATATTTGGTCAGAAATAGGTGAATTCGGACTTCTTGAAGCCATATTACCCCTCTGCTTGCTATATTTTTTTTATAATGTTAGTTGGGGTGTTTGATGCGCTAGATGGTGGTGTTCATGGCAGTCCGAAAAACTCGATATCTTTGATTTTCAATCAAGTTTAATATACATTTAAAAAATGAACAAACTTCAAAACTACTCGATCTTCCGCATGGAATGAAATATTCATCGAGTTGACTATTATGTAAGATTATAATACAAACTTCAGTGCAGCAATGTGCAAATTCATTCAGTAGTAGGCGAAGCATATTTTCGAAGGAATTTCCTTTTCTCTATACCGAACCTATTCGTGTTCTGCTCACGTAACCAGGCCAAAAATGTGTCAGAAGATGGTAACGAACTCATATGAAACATTCTATTTACTTTGCGGAAATCTCGGGATTCAGAGGGTTCGCTGAATCATAACAATCTGCTTTTTGTACACGTCGAATAGTGTGTGCTCACAGGAAGTTTAATTGGATTTCATGGGGACATTTTAATTCTAGATTGCGGAATAATTATTTTGCATTTGAGAATAAAAGCTTCTATAATTAAAATGAAACATGCAAAAATTCAAGAAAGCCTTCTCTACTCGATGTTATACGAGTATTTTTCAACTGTGGCCCAAAATTATTGAATTTTTTATTTTTTATTTATGAACAGTTCATTTGGAATTCATAATATCATCGTAAACAGTCAAATATGGTATGCTCTGATCGACTAAGTAGGCTAATGAATGGGTAAAAAAATAACATTAAATCTAACATTTTCAAAACTTCAGGGTGAAACAAAGTACCGTGTGAATCGAAACTATAGGTACAAATTTGCAGCACGGTTCAAGGTTGGAAACATTGTTGAAATTGCAAAAAAAAACAATTAAAGAATTGTTTGATCGCAAATTTCAATAACATAAAATTTGCAAAAATGTTATTTCTACTTTCATGGTGAAGCGTTGTGAAATATTAATTATTGAAAATGTCATCTAACTGCCGACGTCATGGACTGCTGCAAAATTAATGACAATTCTAAGTAGCGCATGTCATCATTTGCAATGAAAATCTACATATGTTATAATAATAATAAAGGCCCTTATTAATCATGAAAATAACAGGTAGTGACATGATAATTTGAAAGTCGGGCGAGGTTCAATTCATTCTGGATTCCAGATGGGGTCCGGAATGTCTGTTCTTCCACCTAACCCTAAGGAAGAAAGATGAATCATAGAGAAATTGGATGTTATATCAGAAGTAAATCTGTATAGCCTAAACCAACAGAGAGATGGAATAAAATCGTGAGAAAAAAGAAGAGAATATAATATTTGCGACTATTGACGATCAACTAGCCATTTCGATAGTTTTGATCTGAAAGAACTCAAATTTAGATATTCAATGTTCACTGGAAGTTCATTGAGTATTTCAGTATGCTCTAGGAAAATGAGCGCTGGAACTCAGCAGTATAATGCGCCGGCACCGTTAGGGATCCTTTAACCTATTATTGATATTATGTATATCTGTTCGAAATGTCAGTTTCTCAAGTAAGTATGGTGGATTTTTTGATAAAAATATGCAGAGTGTGAGTATTTTCTATTTTCGGAAATTTTATGCTTCTAAATAGATGACTGATGTGACATTATTTTCTTACCCCGAAAATTATTCTGATATATGCAATTTGAAGTTTTTGAATCCGATTCGAATCCATTTCACTGATACAGCGGTCATATAAAACATCACAGTAATTCACGTGTGATAATACTAATAATACTAATATTCTTACCGGTCTAGTAAGCGAGTGTCGCCTTTGATAGATTAGTTTGAGTGCCAAAGACAGTTCGAAATGTGACTGGTGAATTTCAGATCTTGATAAAAGATTACTCCCAGATTTTTTACACTCTTTTGTAATTCAATGGTTTGATTATTTATGATAATGGGATATTCATTGAAATAGAGATCAGTATCTCGCAATTGATCATACTTTTTTTTATAGCATGGCAACAGAGTTCAGTGGATTCAGAAGAAGGCAGTGATTTTTATAAAGCTCATATGATTGGTTTAAATCAAAGTTGAGCGTTTCGTCTCTAAAGAACACTTACCCGGTGAACAAAGACGTCTGATATGGAGAAAGGTAATCAAATACGGTTCCAAATAAAGTTCCGACGAGTTAACAACTTTTTTTTTTTGTAAAATATATTCAGGAAAAAAATTACAACTTAAAAATTCATTCTCATAACGTCAATTTAACAATCCTTGATTTGTATATTCAGGGCTCAACATAATCGAAACCACTTCCTCGAGTTTCTCCAACATTAAGTGAAGATGTGACTTGTTCAGTTTTCTCGGGATGAAAAGAGATGTGTACTTGCGTGTCATCTGCATAGAAATGACAATTGGATAATGTAAAATAAAAGATGTATAACGTGAAGAGTAGTGGACCTAATATTGATTCTTGGGGTACTCCAGAGGAGGTCATTAAAAAATCTGATACTTGTACTGCACTGCATGTTACCTGTGCTTGAGATAATTATTTACAAGCAACAGGGCATTGTGAGAGAGACCCACATGTTTTAATACGGAAAAAATGAGATTGTGATTCAGTTTTTCAAATTCCTTACTACAGTATAGGAGAACCAGAAGAGCCCAAATCATTCGCTTCCAGAATATCATCACCTGTATTCAACAGAGCAGCTCAGCAACTCAGCTAAACTACTACTACTCATTAGAAATGTTTATGTAATAACTGATTTTTTAGCTCATCGATATCATGCCCAAAGTTTCGAGTTCACTTACTCGTTTATCAACATCATCAGGTGTTTTCGGTCCAACATGTCCATTCTTCTGGTATTTTCTTGTAGGTGATGCGATGTTACTCATGTTGCTGAGTTCACATACTAACCACAATTGAAATATACAGTTACACGTGGAATTAGATAGTATTATAAGAGTGATGTTAAGCACAGTTACTCATTTCGCGCCATGTTTCTATCTGTTATAATTTTGAAAATAATTTTTAAGCTTATTAAAAAAAAATTATAAAAAATTCACCATGTCGTCATCGGAAAGGGTCGCACATTTGCAGTCAACTGAAGGATTTTGCAGGTATGTTACTATTTTGGTCGCAAAATGAGTTCAAATAATGTTAATTAACAACAATTATAACCGGAATCACACGTGGCTGCACGAAATAGTTAGTTATAATTTTGAATGCTGGAAAAAAATCATCCTACAGCTCGTTTCTTATCAAAAACTCAATTGATATCTCTCAATTTAGATTTGTTTGTTTTTTTATTTGACTTGCAGTCACGAACAGCTCCTGACTTCCATGCATCATTTGCATTATTTTACTGAAAAAAAAAAATTATAATGTTCTTTATTGATTTATTGTTGAAAAAGTTCATTGCACCACAGAAATGTCACAAATAACGATTTTTTTAGCTGAATCATAAACAAATTACAAAGTTCAAAATAGTCCTTAATAATCCATTGATCATCTCACAACCATTACAGCCATGTATTTTGTCGCGTTTTCCTGGTAGAACATAATTTAATTCCGCCATTTCATTCGTCTGTGAACGGAATGAAAAAATCTTCCGATGAACATGGAAGCTCCCCATCAGAATAAAAATGAACCGAAATGCGTCAGAGTTCGTGAGCTTTCTGATGAAGGATCCAAATTGAATTAATTAATTATGAGCACAGATATGTCCTCCGAATCCATCATTGATGCTATTCTTCAACAAGCTGGATTCAATTATACAAAATTAAATATTTGAATGAACTACCAACGCATTCTGATTACTTCATTATAAGAGCGGATGGCGGAACTGCGAGCATAATTTGGTTGAATTGAAGATCTTTGTGTGCTATTCAGGAGTTAGGTGTCTTTCTGCAAATAGCATTATAACGGTTCACGCCACCCCAGATGTTACTATATCTTTTGAGAATATTACTGAAAGGGGAATGAACTTGCTTATGTAGACTGATTTCAAATGTGTATATTTACAAAGTTATAAGTTACTCTATGTTGAATTTCCAATTGGTCTGTTCCTCGAGAAAGAACTGCAAGAGGACGAAAAAGCTTGAGTCGCCCACAAATTATTTTGCAAGAATTCCAAAATCGTACAAACATTCCCAGATATAGCTCAACATCCGGCGAGTGCATTGGTAGGGAGAGTAGTTGTTTTCTGGTATTTATGAAATCATTACTTCATTTCCAAGAAAAATATTGCTTTTCAATAATCAATTGAGACCGTTTTCCTTTCCGAAATGAATATCCCCCAAGAGATTATACACAGTAAAAAATTATTCACACCAACTCACACTAGCTAACACCATCCGGTGTCCCACCAGGTCCTGATTGTTCTAGTGAAAATTAGCACCGGCATTTTTTTCACCATGGCAGGGTGTCATGTGTTCTTCTGTACAGTGTAGTGAATTAATCTTACTCAGTAGGAAGTTACACTAGAGTAGTGCTAATTTGAGGAGAATGAACACTTCGGTGGTGTTTATTATGCATTTCCTTGAGTGTTATTCGACACCAAAATGGTGTTATACACAATCAAATGGTGTTTTTTTAAACCTAATTTTATTTCATGTAAACTCTCCCTGGTGCGTTCTCACACTAAGCAAGTGTATGCAAATGTTTTTCTGGTGAGAACACCTATTCAGTTATTTTTCATTTCGTTTTATTGGACTCCGAAATGGTGTTCTACACAATCATTCGGTGTTTTTCTCAATGCTGAAACATATTTCAAGGAAACCCTCCCTTGCCAGTTTTTACTTTAAGCAGGTTCATTCGGAATTTTTTTCGATGGGAAAGGAGGTAATTAATTTTTATCCGTTTCGAAAAAACTATAAAGAATAGAATTACCCATTGAAAGAAATTGAGTTTTCTTCGAAAAGAATTAAAATTCATTGCACCCTCTTCTCTATCAAAAACAAATCGAATGAACCTGCTCAGAGTAAAAACTAGTAAGGAAGGGTTTCCTTGAAATATAATTCAGCATCAAGAAAAACACCAAATGACACAGTTCATCTGGGAATGGGGGAGGTTGAATTGAAATGTAACAAAAGATGAATGCATAATTCTCATTTATTAAATAATGAAAGAAACATTACAATTTAAATCCATGAGATCTGAATATTCTGCCTGAATATCTATATACTATTATCAAGTCAACATCAACATACTCTGTATGGCTCATGAATCACTATACACCCTGAATAATTTCGATACCAAAAGTCGAATAAAAAATCGGCTAAGGGGAAAGTTCTTAGACAGATATGACTTTATAGTTTATTATATCCTCCATCCCCATCTCCTCCTACTTAAAATCATGAATTACACTGCCCCACTAAAATAAAAGTTTTCACTGTTATCAGCTTTATTAAATTAATTTCTCCGAAACCAGAAAGAGAATAACCAAAACCCGTCAATTCGTTTTATGTGAGGGGACTTTTGGCAGACACATCCTATTAATGTTAAACCCCAGCACCTCCTACTTCAAAATTTTGAATAATACCAACCCACTTGTGATTATTCCTTCTTAAGGAATTCTAATTACGAATACAACAGAGTGTTGCAATTGCACAGGACTTTGAAACAAAAATGTATTTTTCTTGTTGATTTTTCATTTCATTTTCTTTGTGGCACAAGAGGGTGCGCTGTGGGTGATAGAATAATAAAGTCATATCTGCTAAAAACATTCCACTCAAAATAAAACTTGAATGAACAATTCTCCGCGATTTTCAATATTTTTCTCGTTTTTGGAGATATTCAGGGTGGAATGTCATTCGTGGGTCACACGGTATGCTATATAAAAAATAAAAAGATTTTCTATGGAAACGAAATATAAATAAATACATTATCAAGTCAAGATTATATATATATATATATATATATATATATATATATATATATATATATATATATATTTATATTTTATATGTAACGACTATACATAAAATATGGAAGATTTTCTATGAAAACAAAAGGATCCCACGCCGTTTTGTTTGTGAGATTTTTTCGGAACGAATGAGTTTCAAGAAACAGCCTTTTTATTTTCTCTTTCTTGGTGGATGGGGTTGTCATAAAATCTTTCAATTTTTCGTCCATATCGTCAGGTATTATTGTTGTCTCGTTTCGGACAGGACTATGGTTTGCTTTTATTTGATGCACAGATTTTGAAGATGTTCCTTCAACTTTATGGATCCTATTGAGAGTTCTCAATCGGTTGGCTAGGTAACCACCGTTAGTTAAGGGATTGAAAAAGATTTCCTAAAAATTCAGAGGCATTATACTGTTTATCATACCAAATTTGAACTTACATATCCACCACAGGAGCTCTCTAAATTTCGATAAGTGGGAAATGCTTCAACTAATTTTTTAGCATATTCCATTTTTGCACTCTTTGGTACAGCGGTTCCAAACTTTTCAAAGAGAATATTAGCAACAATATTGACTAATTGAATGCGACACCTGTCAGTCAGCATCTTATTTTTGTTATATTGGTCTATAATATACTGCCCACCACCACGTACAATACATTTCTGTATATCCTGATAACAAAGAGAAGTTTCAATAAAAAATTCGAAAATATAAAGTATGTCTATTTTTAAATGAACAATGATATATATCTCCCCAATTGAAATACTTGGATATCGAAAAGTCTGTGGTCGCTCATAGACCATATTATTTTCTATGTCCCACTCAATATCACTTACATCAGATTCTGGCGAGGCCTCCTCTCGGATCACGGAATGGTTACTCAATGTGGACAATGAAGAAGTGGTTGACAAAGAATGTGTCATTGACCTGCCGATGTCTTCAAAAATGATTTCCGCGTCCTTAATACCATTTTCAATATTAAAATCTGCAACAGGTAAAATAGCTGAAAAACTGTTACAAACTTGCTTTATGAATTGAATTTATATGAACATGAATTGAATTCATATGAACATGAATGAAAATTCTAAGAAAGTCCCGATTTGAGAGCAACGACTTTTCCTGACAATCTGCCGAGAGGTGGTGCAAACGAATCTGAAGCCAAAAATACACGTAAATACGGTTCCTCTCTCCTCTTACAGAAGAACTCCAAGATGTCTTCATCAACTTCTGTGAAATCTTTATCTTTTATTATAATTGATGTATCCTCTCCAACACCAATTTTTTTTTACTGAAAAAAAAATCCTTTTTTTTTATTCATGAAAGATAATAATATAATCATTTCATGCATGAATTGTCGATTTTTTTAATTATACAGTTTCTAACTTTTCATGGACACACCCTCGTAACTTCTGTAATTATTGATGTAGAATTATGAAATTTACACGCCAGCTGCGATGAAACAACCTAGTCTGGTTCACAAGTGCTTTTCCTTCCAACTTTTTTCAGCAGTCTCGGAAAAATATGTCATTCGATTTGGAATAGCATCTAGATGATTTTTGAAAAAAATGAAGATCCGCTCAAAAAAATTGGAAAAGTTATAAACAATTTAGTAAAAAAAAAATTTCCTGGGAAAGTCTCAACCCGGAATTGTAGGACCAACATTTATAATTTTCCCAGAGGGTTGAAAATACGTCCGAAAACGGCAACTCTCGCTTGCGCAAGCCACGACCACTTCGGGTACTTTTACAATAAAATGTATTTAAACATACTAAATGTGAAAATTAAGAAATGAAAAAATTTAGGCACCTACCGGGTAGATAAATAAACATTAATCCGCTAGCAAAAAAAAAAACTATTGCGATTTTTCAATAAGTTATGCCATATTTAATTAACAATTTTTTTTTAATTGAAATTATAAATATTAGTCCTACAGTTCGAGGAGTCGAAACTTCTTTAGGAAATCTCCTCCTCTCTTTGAATCCTTTTTCAGATTTCAAAAATCTCAATTATTTTTTGAGATATTTGCATAAAACCGAAGCCCTTCAATTGTTTTTACTAAATTGTTTATAACTTTTGCAATTTTTTCGAGCGGATCTCCATCTTTTCAAAAATCAACTAGACGCTATTCCGAATAGAATGACACCTCATTCATATTTTTCCGAGACTGTTGAAAAAAGTTGGAAAAAAAGCACATGTGAACCAGACTAACCGACATTTCCACATGTTTGCAATAATCGCACGTAAGTACTTGAAAAGGCGAAGACTTCTAGTTATGAAAAAATTCGCAGTCATTTGAAAAACAAATACCCATTAGAAATCGAAGACATTTTGGATTAGCGTAGGCGCAATAAGTAACCAATGACGGGAAAATAGACACTGAAAATATGGTGTAAACTAACACGTTAGTGGTGGTGAATTACACCTGTTGGTGTCGAATCACACCAAAAGATATTTCCAGTGATTGAAATGTAAAATAATAGCATGAAGGTTCCAATGTATCTTGATTTTACATGAAATGAAGTCATTTGCGTAGAACCAACTAACATTAAGTTTCCGATCTGTTTTGATTATGAAACATTTCAAAATCAAAAGAATAACAAAATCCAAAGTCCAGCAATGTTAATGTATATATAGTAGGTACGCATGATAATGGTACGTACTTCCAACCTCAAAAACATTTTAAACAAAAATATTTCCACTTACCTTCAGTAATTATTTCGATAGCTGATTCTCCACACACTATCCATCTATCCGATGCCCTGAAGTTTATTTTCAGACACTTCATTTTCGGATTCATGGGAATATGGAATAAACAACAAGCTATACTTCCTCTTGTAAAATGAAACAAATGCAATGATAATGAGATTTGACACCGCTTTTTCGGTAGATGCGCGGGAAACGCTGAAGCTGAACAACTGTTGATGTAGGGGATTGGGATGACCATATGTCTTGGTACAGGGTTGCCCGATGTTAGCATTTGTAACGAATTATAAGTGAAAATAATGTGACAGATTTTTGAAAACATGTCTGGTAATAGATACGTGAGACCGAAGACTCTAGTGGCTATTGCCGAATGCAACCGGTGTGAGGAAAAATTTAGAGAATTATTTTTTTTATTATAGAATTCTCGTATGTTACAAATAGGTATAATCAAAAACAACATTTTTTGTGATTGTATCAACTGAAGATGTACTGAACTATTTCTGGTTCATTTCAATAGTTTTCATTAAGATGAGTGACATATGTCAAATACATACGTTGTCACTTGATGAAAATAAAAAAATACCCACCTCTATATATTCTCTTGGCAATGATGAGTCGATTATTTTCAATATAAAAATGCGTAAATGATACATGTTTCCCCATTGGTTTTTAGAAATGTCAAAAAATAATCATATATAATTTTTGTAGAATGAAACTCTCTATATAAAGTAGTATTAAAAATTATCGCACCAATCACATTTTTCAATTGATTTCAATTGTTTATTAGACAATATTGACTTTTTTTGGCTCATGTCAAGTAGGTATTCTTGTCAGTTTTGAATTGTTGCAATTACACTTCATGTCATTTGGCTGAAAGAAAACAATATCTTTACTTTGCTCATGTTTGGTGCGTTTAAAATTGCCTTTAAAGTGATTATTTTTTTAAGAGCTCGAGGAGGTATTACGAGATGTTGGGATTCATCTTTTTTTTTTTCGTTTGTTTGTGAGGTTAAAAGATTTTTTCATTTTTAATTTTTTTTACCTCATCGTTATATTTTGCTGAAATCTTCCAACTTAAAAAAATATAAAAGTCTTCCTCAAAAATCTGTATCACTATTTGTACTGATGAGATAATTTTGAATAACTTTCGATGAAAACTGTGGAATAATGGATTTTCCATTAAAAAAAAACGTTTTCGTTGTGGAGGCCGATTATGAAGTTTTCAAGAAAACGTGCTTTCCAAGATGGTGGCTGATTCACCCAAACCTGATTACTAATTATACACTCCTAATCAATTTCAAGGACGAAGCAAATAAGATGGCAGCTGAACATTTGTTTCACTCAAAACTTCGCTTTCTAAAGTATCCCAAATATTCTAGTGAATGTATTGAATGGAAAAAATGCAGGTGGCGCAATTCAACGATGAAAATTGATTCAGATAACAAACATTTCAAATATAATTGCTGGTCCCATTAAGTTATATGAGAATTGGCAACTGTGTTGAATGTTTTATATCAAGAGAGATAATCGACTATGCAGTGAACATGAAGTAGGAGATACGGAATTACAAAGTACGAATATAATGCCTAGGAGGGGGTATGAAACAACCCAATCCAATATATGGTACCCATATATATGTATATATTTCATCAACAACAATAACTATAGCTGAGTAAGCGGAGTGAAAACTTCGTCATTATTTTGCAAAAAGTATAGGTAGTGTTGTATATTTTTCCACGAAGTTCAATAAATTCACACCATTTACGCTGATTTCTTATTTAATCTGGTGTAATAGCGTTAGGTATAGATTTTAAATTTCCAAATAATTGCTATGAAAAATGAACAATGTCTACAATTTTTCATTCTGTCTATTATTCTCATGAAATCATCTGGTAAGCTTATTGTTACCTATGATTCAAATATGTACTTACTCTGGTATCTATATATTCATCCCGAATCCTTATAACAAAATTCATAAAATATAGTAGCCTTACACTCTGTTTCTATCCATCAATCATTGGGTGCTGCATTGAGTCAGGAGGTAATTTCACACCAGCGGCATTCAAAATCAATCAGGGAGAATGCAAGATTTCATGAGTAAATATTAGCACCAAATTTCATGATTCATTCACGGTTTCGATTCAATCGTGATTTGATACGGTGTAACTGGGTGTTAATTTCATACATTGCGTGTAGTTTCTGATTGAAGATGAATAAAAGCACTGTTGGGTGTACTACTTTTCAACCACTTGGTGTCTCTTTTGAATCTATTTTTCAGAATCACTCTAAATCACCTCACTCGTGTTATTTCTCACTGATGAGGTCAGAATTGACACCACTGAACACCTTGTTATGAAATTTTTAATAAAACGGACAATACATTGCTATTCAGGTGTTGATTTAAATCGGAGTTGGCTCTGAAATCCACTCGATTGAAAGTACACCCTAAAATTTTTTACTGTGTATTAGTCGAAAAGAGCGGAAAATCATCAAAACTTTAAAGCCTAGAGGTTCTCTAGTCGATGCGTGTATTTTTTTCATGTATGACCACGCATAACTTTTCTCAGAGTCATCCGGTTTTGATTCGTAGAGAAAATTCCACTCCCAAGGGTAGGAAAATGGGGGATGATTGTTGGTTCATCCATTGAATTTTTACTTCTCAACCGATTCTACTACTACGCATAACTTGGTACTGGTTAATACGATTTAGATGATTATTTTTTTATTGTACAGGGTATGCTTGAAAGTTGTTCTCATTTGAATTATTTTTTAAATTACACCGCTAAGGGTAGAAAAATAGGGGATGATTTATCGATTTCACACCTGTAAACCGATTCTGTTGAAAATTGGCACACATATGTAGTTCTGATAACATTCCAACATAATGGAGGCCCGAAATTAATCTGATGATGGAGACGGAAGAGAGTTGAGGGATCTCTCCAACGGTTCACAGCAGCAACCTCGTGTTTGGGGTAATATGTACATACAAAATTACATGTCCTGACTAACTGACTCACTGATTGACTGATATATGATCAACGCCCAGATCAAACCGCTGGACCTAAGAGCTAAAATTTTGACAGCATATTTTTTTGATATTCGATACTCAATGGAGTGAGAAGGTGGGTAAGAAGGGGGGTGAAAGTGAAAGTACAGTTGGTTTTGAAATTATAGTCATGGAAATTAGTATTTGAGCTCTTCTTCATAAATAAAGATAAATGTGTTTCAGTGTTTTTGAAAATTCAATTCAAGTTATAGATTCAAAAGCTTGTCGCGCAAAGTTTTCAGTTCGAATACAAAAGCGACAAACTTTTGAATCTATAACTCACGGAATAACCCACGTCACACATCCAAAGCAATTATTTTTTACTTTTAAGTGCATTTGAATAAAAGCTTGTCTGTAAAAAGTGTTTTATAAATTATTTTATTTTGTGCTTTTTAGTACTTGAGTACGCCTCTATCTATGCATTTTTGTTGGAGCATCGTTATTATGAGGCTTTTTTTGATGTAAGTTCTGAGCTATCTAGTTCTCCAATGGGGAGAAGATGAACTCTTCCGTCATCTTAGAGTTGCCATCTTCAATTGATGTAATCTAACTGAAAATCAATAATCTTTGACTAAATTCATAATCTCCGATCCCAAAAACCACGACATACCAATTTTGAATCGAATCCGACCATGATTACAAAATTCGTCGCCATGTTGAATTTGTGAATTTTGATGAAAAATTCCTAATCTCCGACCCCGAAAACCCCCACCACCACATACCAAGTTTGAATAGAATCGGACCATAAACATAAACAAAAATGATTCAGATTTCTAACAGGCTAATGAAATATAACGTATAAATCTACAAAAAATATAAACAACAATGAATGTAATATTATTTATTTTGCTAACTATTATATTAAATAATCACTTGATTGACTAAACATTTATTTTCAAATCATTTATGATTTTAGTTATTGCTTTCCTATTTTTAGTAACTCTATGTTTTCTATTCTCCAATTTTTCAGTTAGGTGATTAATACCAGCTTCTTCTCCTCCATCGTGATACATTTGTTTCAGAAAATTGTAAGTTATACTTTGTTGCGCATTTTTTTTTCAATAATTCCCGTGATTTAGCACTTAAATTAGGTAAATTACAAAATATTCTTTCGCTCTCAGGTCGCTGTAAAATACATTCTTTATATGATTTCATGCATGTTGATAATTCTGACTCTTTACCAATGAAGCGAACTAATTTTTACAAAATGTGTACATCATACATCGCTTCGTGGAAATCATCTGATGTTTCGTTTGGTATTGAATCCTTTGGCTAATTTTGATAGCCATTCCTGCCCTTTTCAATCTGGGAAAGTTTTTCTAAAAATAACTAAGCTATCCACAAATCCTGCTATCATGGTAAAATCTTCTATTAAATAATTATTAATGATTGCTCTTAGTAATCTCATCGGATCTCGCATTATGCACAACCAGTAAATTTGAAGTTGCAGATAAATTAAAAAATTCTTTAAATGCTACCAAACAATCTACCAAATTCAGTGAATCGACTTATACATCATTCAAATATAATTGACCAGAAATTGTACTACACCCCGTTATTTTTGTCGCCACAGGCTAACATATATATAAAATTCTCTATTTTCACATTTGGCGGCGATCATCAGTCATGCACAATCCAGATGTTTCCAAATCAAAATAAACTATGAAATAATTTATTGATATTGATTCGATGATTTTTAATAATAGTGATGATGCTCTTACTTCGTTTATTCCAGCGTTTGGTTGATATGTTACACCTTCTGACTTTTCCTTCGATTTTTTCAACATTTCCCTTTTTTGGTCAAATCAACTCTGCGCAACTTTGTTCTCTTGATTAGCATCAGTCTTCTTTCTTCTTATCAGAATCGTATCTTTGAGCATATGTATGACTACGTTCCAAATCAATTTTTTTTTCTTATATTTGATAACGATACCTCTCCAATGTTTTTAGAGCAAACTGCTCTGTATCTTGAACAACTAAATGCGAGCGATCGTTGGATTGCGACGTTGCCAACAGCCCAGTCATGGCTTAGTTGCTGTGTCATGCATGCCAGTTGCGTTTCTGAGTGTACAGTTCCCTCAAAAAATATCCCACTAATTCAGCGTTTGAATATGTATCGCGTCGCGCTACAATCGAGCCTAATTTTAGACACTGTTTGCAGCACGACAACTACCTTAAGTGGTAAATAAAACAGACTTCGACCGAAGGATGGAACGATCTACTTACACTATCAGCTAACGCCATCTATTAAATTGATTGTAGTCCGGTAGTGGTAATGTATCTTCAGACAATGGTGGTAGGTTTTGCCATAGTATAATGGTTTTGCAGAAGCTGAGCTAGTGTACGGACTATACAGCTGATAAAATAGATGGTGCTAGCATCTTAAATAAAAGACTGTAACTGGCAATATATAAAAAATCTGTAAATCTGCAGTGGAAACTGTAGGGTTGGCAATTCTGAATGAATCCATTTTCGTTGACGCGTCTCGTCTTGTCGGCTCGGCGTTCGGCCGTCGACGGCTGCGTCTCTACTGTTATAGGGACCAGTCCAGACGCGACCGTCGAACGATTATTTTGTGGACATGTCTCAAAAAGAGAATTAGCTTCTGCAGATGAAGTGCTGAGTGGCATGTAGTCTGGTTCACAAGTGCCATTTGGTCCCGTTGGCGAAGACCCCCTCGTAAAATTATGACCAACGTGTCATTGGATGCCGAATTTTTTCTAGATATGATTTACGCTTTGAACCATGTTTCGCAAACAAATAGTTTCAAAGTTATAAACAATTTAGATATAAAAAACGAGGACTTGATTTTTTGCAAATATTCCAAAAACTATTGCAGATATTGGAAATCTGCAAAAAGATCCAAAGAGAGCATGAAATTTTCTGAAAAAAAAGTCCGAACTTCCGGAACGGTAGCACCAATATTTATAATTTTAATTGAGCGGTGAAAATACGGGTGGATAGTAGAATGAACAATAATCTGCCGGCAATTTTTTTTAACTCAATTTTATTATGAATTATGCTTTTGTTAATCAACAATTTTTTCCAAGTTGGAAGTGAACAAAAGAACCTCAATAATTTTCAAACCGTAGGCCAGTTTTTTTAGCTGTTCCTTGAAGGCTTTAAAAAAGATTATTGGTGAAAAAATTAAAAAATTAAAAGTTTCAATTTTTTATTAACAATTAAAGATGCTGAAAAAGTGAAATCATAAATAAAACATTGTTTTTTTTCTCAAATATGCCGATTGATTTGTTTTTATAGTTAAAAGCCCTATAAATTTTTTAATTTTTTACAATAATTATTTGAAAAATTGTAAGTTGAGTGAGTTGAAGGTCAGGTATACGGAGAAGGAGCGAAACCCTTCAAAACCCATGCTAATTATAAGTAAATGTGATTTAAATGATGATCTAATTACTCAACTTACTTACCTAAGTGAAAAAAAATATAAAAATTATATTCAGATTATTGAAAATAACCAACATTTCCAGTCAAGAAAAACATTTTTTGTAGGTTGGTACTTTTATTAATCATTGCAAAAAAGTCAATAAATGATGTAGTTAACGCTTCGACGAAAAGCTCAAATTGTTCATTGTTTAATAAAATACAAAAAAGACCTGAAGTATTTTTATGTAGTTTATAAATATTCAAATTTAAAAGTTTCAAAAAAAAAATTGAGGTATTTTTATGAATAATAAAAAAATTAATTAAAAAATGAAAGCTCAATTTGTTCATTGTTTCATGGAGAACAATGAAGACTTCAAGTGTTCTTGTCGTATCTTCTATAGTTTATAAGTTACAATAATTATAATGATACGAAACAAGAAAATAAAATTGAGTTGAAGGCATGAGAATTTTTTAAATTAAATAAAAAAAGAAAACAATTTTTTGGTTCAAAAACGACACACGGTCATTTTTGTTGTATTTAAAAAAATATGGCGCGAAAATGTATTTGTTCATAACAAATTGTATATTTAATAAACAAATACAAAATAAAAATAAAATGTTTTTCAGAATAAGAAATAACAATAGAAATAATGTGCTATTTTAAGCAATAATTTTTTTTTAAAAACGGTTTTTCCTTCAAAATCAATATTTTTATTATTAATTACATTTCCAGAAAAAAAAATTAAACCTCTTAAACAATGTTTTTTTTAATTTTTTAAATAAAAAAAAAAAATTTTATATTTTTTTATTTTTCCACCGAGGATTTTTTCTAAAGTCTTTAAAGAACATTAAAAAAAAATGGCTGCCGGTAAATTATCAAGATTTTTTTGTTTACTTCCAACTTGGAAAAATTTATCAAATTATAAAAAAATTTCCGGCGGATTATCGTTCATTCTACTATCCAGCAAGTGCCTGATTTTTTTCATTTCTTAATATTCATATTTAATTAGTTAAAACATTTTTATTCCAATTTTTATTTTCCAAATTTTCAGAATTCATGTTTACGACTTTGAGCATGGTTAACTGCCACAATTTGAGACGTTGCAACGAAAACATATAGGCGTAGCGCATTTAATCACTAGCCTGGTTAAATGCTACCCTTTACTCACTTGTCCTGAAAGTAGATGTTTTCCTTTTCAGTGCATTTCTATGAAAGCTTGTCTTAAATTTTTTTCTATACCTGTACTATAATAATACACTTATATGCCCATAATCCGTTTCATAATGAGATCCATTATGATACAGATTTTTCATAACGATACAGATTTTCAATCAAGCATGCTGTGCATTTGACGTTTGTCCTAGATTCCTATCTAATTGTTTTATTTGTCAAAATCAGTAGGTATTAAATTTTCATAGGACATAGCTAAACTTCGATAATTATATTATCAAAATGTCTGATATCAGCGATATAGAAGAATTACCATCGACTCCTCCACACATATCGGAGAAAGCAGAAAAAGCAGTACAAAATATTTTACCCCAAAAATCTAAGAAAGTGTACGAATAACTATATCAAGGGTTTATGGACTGGAGAAATACAAATAATATTTCGACATTCTCCGAAAATGTTTTGATTGCTTATTTTCAAGAATTGATGGAAACTATGAAATCATCTAGTACATGGACACATCATTCAATAATAAAATCGTTGGTAAATATCAACCATAATATAGCCATTTCTAAATATAAGAAGCTACAAGATTTATTAAAGCGAAAGTTCGAAGGATATATGGATAAAAATTTGAAATATTGTCACCTGAACAAATAAAAACGTTTATCGACGAAGCACCCGATGAAAAGTTTTTATTTATAAAAGTAAGTATCTACCTACCTTGCATTTTTTAAAATTTTGTCATGATTACATTTTCCATTCGACTCATGCATGATATATTTCATTGTTGTGGAGAAAACTTGATAAGTTAAATCGTGGCGAAGCGGGCTAAGGCGCTAGATTTGAACTATAGACTACAGTATGAGACGCGGGTTCGAAGCTAGCCTAGGTCATGCCTGCTTTTTATCTCATTTTTGTCTTTTTTTTTTCTTTTCTTTTTTTCTTATTGTTGTATTTTATTAATTCATCTTTTTGTATTAGGTAGCAATGATTTTTGGAGTACTGGGAGCATATCGAAGGCATGAACTACATGACCTAAAATTGAAAATGTCAAAGATATGAATGGAATCTTAATTGTTAATGTGGTAAAAACTAAAACAAAAGTACAACGAACATTTACAATTACCGGCAAATACTACAAAATTAGTAAAAAATATATGAATCTACGGCCGAAAATTTGCCCCACCCCTTCTTTTTTCGTTAATTATTTTATTGGAAAATGCACAATTCAAAACATTGGTATTAATAGATTGGGCAATTTAGGGAAGCAAATAGCAACATATTTAAATCTGCCTGATCCGAATTTATATACAGGGCATTGTTTTCGAAGGACATCTGCAACCCTATTAGTTGATGCCGGTGGTGATATTACTGCATTAAAGGCTACATTGAAAATTCGGTTCAGAATAAAATTAGCATTTCCAATACAATATTCTACTGAGACTCTACTGAGACTAGCAATAATGAAATAAATGTAAATATTCCTTCCACTTCCAGATCAGTGGGACCAGGAATAAACTTTTTAAACTGCACAATAAATAATCTTAATATTTTTAAGAAATCAGATTCATTACAATTATTATGTTCAATATATTTATAAATAGAATGTTTATGGTTTTCCTATATCCATAGTAATACCTACCCGAGGTAATACCATTAATTACAATTTTGTGGATTTTTTTATAGAAATACGAGTAATTACTGTTATTGTCTCATAATATTTATAGTTCTTCATTATTTATTGGGTGTAGAAAAAATAGCGTATTCAAGTCTCATGTAATGGTTATTAATACACTCGCATAAACCATACGTATCCCGGTTAATGCTCGTGTAGGTATTAATAACCATCATTACATGATCGTTGCATAATATACTATTATTCAATTCTTTTTAGTCATTCATGAAAGCCGTCATCTTCTTGAATTTTGACAAAAATTGATAATCTCCGACCCCAAAAAAATCCACATACCAGTTTTGAATGGAATTGAATTTTTTGATTTAAATAAAAATATCATGATCTCCGACCCCAAAAACCCCCACATATCAATTTTCATTGGAATCGGGCTATAACCACACAATTCGTTGTCATATTGGAGCCGCCATCTTAAATTCATGAATTTTGATAAAAAAAATCGTGATATCTGTCTCCGAAAACCCCCACATACCAATTTTGAATATAATCAAACCATAATCACAAAACTCGTCCGTTATATTGGAGCCGTCATTTTGTTTTTTCTCTAGCAAAAATTCCATAAAGCATTGTCGCCGGAATTATGAACACCTGCCAAATTTTACGTTGATCGGAGAACTAGAAGAGGGTCAAAATTCACATGCAAGATTTGAACTCAACATACATACAGACAAATGTGAAGTTAAATAAAAGCTCGTAAAATCAGCCTTTTGAAAATGATTGCACCTTTTGTCGCTCACCTCTCGGACTATTACTGCTCCTCAGGGCCTATAAATTATTTTTGAGTTATTTTCAACTCAAACAGTACATCATAGTAGTCCAATGTGATGCGAATATAGCCAAATAATGTATATTTGAGTTTGTTCGAACCAGATAAAGCATGGGGGTTATGTAGAAAGTTATTTTTTATTAATACCTATATTGTTTATGAATAGTGATATAATAGGTATGTCTAGATACAATATTTAAGGTGGCTGAAAATTTTAACAATACCTAAATATGAAAATGAATGTAGACAAATTCAAAAGGAATAAATTGCATGATCAAACCAATCTAAGTTCCACAAAAAATAATCAATGACCGCAATATTAATAATAATAATAATGTTTATTGTCATAAATAAAAAAAGTGTTTATAATCAATAATATTAAAATGCGATAAGCATACCTAGGTGAGTCACAGAAGTGTATAACAACTATGCGTTGTTATAGTACTTGTGTGTGACTGTTATAGTACTTGTTTGTGAATGTTGTTATTGACTACTTATTCATGATATAATACGAAAACCTTTCTTACATATCAATTTCTCCAGACCCCAAAATTTCGATTTTTCGGTATTCAACACAAAAGTTCCAAGTTTCACTACCACTTTTTTCAAAACTACCTACACAAAACCAATCTGTTCACTATTATGCGCGATACGAATTTCTTCCCGAATATATTATATGAAAAACTAAATCGCATACCTAATTCTTCAATATAATCACTTTTTAATTCTTCTGATGTCCTGTGTTAATCCAACCGAAATCAGAAAACATGAATCATAAAGGCAAATCATCCATTACAAACAAACGAGAATTCAAAACGATTCAACACACAAATGCGTGAATAACATCTGTTTGTATATTCATACTTCCGCAGTAAATAGTAAACACAGACAAAAGTTATTTTACCTTTTTCGTTATATGTTAATTTTCTATCGGTTGAACGGCATTGAACTTCGCGATGGTGAAGCTGTAAACGCCTGTTCCATCTAGCGCGAGTAGACCGAACTCAGCCTGAAGGTTTCTGTGATTATTGAGAATATTTGTGGAACAAGTTGATGATAACACAGAACCGAGGAGTGAGTCTTAATTGCTCACTTTTGAGATTCATTGCAAAATGTTAATGCAAAATGTAACTATGTGCATCATATGAGCTGAGGACACCACTGAAGTTTCAATAATAAGTCCAGGCATTTAGAATACACAGTGCGAAAACCGCTTATGGAATAAAATTATTTCAAGCGATACCAAAAAATGCTCGGACAAGCCAATTCTTGTTTTGAATGTGACGTCATTTGTGTTGTATCTCTTTGTATTTGGTTTTAGCCAAATGTATTGATTAAATATTATTTTAAATACAAAACAAGGATCTATCTGATATTATATTTGACAACCTTCAAATCTGTCCTAAACAAAATCAATCCTTAACTACTTGATGAATAAGTATTAAAATACAATGTGATGTAAAAATAAGAAACATAAAATAAGAAACATAACATAACAAACGCCCTTTTCTTGAAAATAAAAAATAAAAAGTTAATTGAATCTTCTCGGAATAATAATTTTTCTTCCAATTCGTGTTACTATGCCGCGGTCAGCATCGTTGTCGTAGCTCTTGGGTGAAACTTCAACTTCAGGGTATTCTTCACTAGACTTCAGTGATTCATGCTCAACTTCATGATATTGATCAACTTGATTTCTTTCATTGAATTTGAACTCTGGGCTGTAGTAACTGGTAAGGTTTTCGTTAAGTTTCACTGATGTTGAGGGTGAGGGATAAGGTCTGAGATGTTCACGATTTCTTGTGTAAATTACTTGCTCACTTCTTTCAAGTATGTTATAGTCATTTTCTCTGTTTCTTCTCACTACTTCTCCTAATTTCCATTCGTTATTATGTTAAAATAATATTTTTTGACCAATCTGTAATTCGCTTAGTGTTTTGATGTTGATGTCATAATGCTGCTTCTGATTGAATTGATTTAACTGCATTTTTTCTCGAGATGGTTCTATTTTAAAATTAGGAATCAACGGACTCTCGGGAACAGGCACTAGAGTACGAAGTCTTCTACCCATAAGTAATTCAAATGGAGAAGGTATCCCATTCTTTGGAGTATTGTTATGGTAGAGGATAGCCAACAAGAGATCTTCAGAATTATCTTCCAAAACTTCAGTGAATAGATTTTTTATTATTTGATTGTGACGTTCTATCATACCATTCGATCGAGGATAGTGAGGACTCGGAGTAGTTAATTTTATATTATAATGTTCAGCAAAAATTTTAAATTCAGAAAAGCTGAAGGGCTGACCATTATCGGAATTTTTTTCCAAGGGAAGACCAAAAGAAACGAATATATTTTTCAGATTTGGAATTACTGAAGAAGCGGTTTTGCTCTGCAGTTTATTAACTATCAAAAACTTACTGAAATAGTCAACGACTACAAGAAAATCTATGCCCTCAAAATATTTAAAATATATACCAACTTTTTGCCATGGATAATCTGGAATTTTATGAGGTATGAGTAGTTGTTTCGGATTGTTTTTCGAATGTCTTTGACAAACATCACACGAGAGAACAAAATTTTCGATATCTCTCATGATTCCTGGCCAATAAATACCGTATTTAGCTAGATTCTGACTTCCTGTGACTCCTTTATGAGATTTGTGTATGACAGATAGAAACTCATTCCTCAATAGTTCCGGGATTATTAGTCTTTTTTTATAGAATAAAACGTTTTCATGTGAGTAAATATAATCACGTATTGACCAGAAATGTTTAATATCCGGGTGTAAAGGTATTTTATGATGTGGCCAACCTCTTTCAACATAAAGCATAATTTGTTTCAATATTGGATCTCTAGCTGTTGCGTCAGTTATTCTTTTGACATTTCCTTCTGATGTAGCAATAATAGAGAATACATGTGCTCCTTGATCAATATAATTTGTATTTATTATATCTGTTCTAGGATCTCGACTCATAGTATCGGCTATTTGCAACCTCTTTCCTGGTATGAACACCAAATATATATCATATCTCAATAGACGAATCATGAGTCTTTGTAGTCGAAGTGATAAATCATCAATAGGTTTTTTTACGATGCCCAGTAGGGGGCGATAATCTGTATGAACTTCGAACGATCTGCCTTATAAATAATAGTGAAATCTCTCACAACCATAGACAATTGCAAGTGATTCTTTTTCAATTTGGCTATAACGTTGTTGTGTTGAATTCAGAGATACTGAAGCATATTCAATAGGCGAATTGTTTCGCGAAACAACAGCGCCTAGTCCATAACTACTCGCGTCTACTGACAAAACTGTATTTTTTTTACTATCGAAGTAACTCCAGACTGGTGATAATGTAATATTTTTTTTTAAATCATTGAAACATTGTTCTTGTTCTATGTCCCATATCCATTCACTTTTTCACTCAGTAGTTTTCTTAAAGAAAAAGTTTTTTGAGATAAATTTGGTGAAAATTTTGCTAAATATGTGATCATACCTAGAAATCGTTGTAACTCTTGTTTATTTTTCGGAATTGACATTCCTTTTATTGCTTGAACTTTATTTTCATCTGGTTTTATACCATATTCATTAATTATATATTCCAAGCATTTCACCTCTGTTGAAGCAAATTTAGACTTTTCTTTGTTCAATGTCATTCTTGCATCTTGAATTTTTTTAAAAACTCTTGATAAATTTTCATTATGTTCTTCGATATTATCACCAAAAACTAATATATCGTCAAAATATACGATCACACCTGAAAGATTTTCTAAAATACTCATGACGATCCTTTGAGAAATTTATGAAGCACTACATATTCCATATGGCATTCTTAAATATTGATATCTACCAAAAGGTGTTGCTACTGTACACAATCTTGAACTCTCATCATCTAATGGTACTTGTAAAAAAGCTGACGATGCGTCTAGCACCGAATATATCTTCGACCCATTTAATTGTAAAAATAAATCTTCGAATTTTGGAATTGAAAAATGTTCCCTTCTAATATTTTTGTTAAGAGTTCTTGAATCCAGACAAATTCTAACATCCCCATTAGGTTTATTGACAACAACTATTGGATGAACCCAATCAGAGGGTTCATGAACTTTTTTGATCAAACCATTTTTTTCCATTCCATTAAGTTTTTCTAAAACTTTATTTTTTAATGCCAAAGGAACTTTGCGTGCTGCATGAATTTTTGTCAAGGGATGTTCTCTCAATGTTATTTCACATTTTTGATTGTGCAATCTTCCAATTCCATGAAATATTGATTGATAAGTCGAAAGGATGTCTTCAATTCTATTTATGAGATTGATTTAAAAATCATTATTAGGTTTGATTATATTCAAATCCACTCATCCTTGTAAACTCAAAATAGATTGTGATGAATCAGATTCAATTATATGGAAAATCAACTCCTTTTTAATACCTTTATATTCACATTCTAATGCTACAATACCTTTTGTTAAAATTTCATGTCCCGAATATGATGACAATGAAATATTACTCTTCAGTAGATGTTTCTCTTTCTCACTTCTAATTCTCAGAAATTCAGTTTCATTTAAAATATTAACATCACTTCCTGTATCAATTTTTATTTTTAATTTTGTACCAGAAATGATAAATTCATTCCATTCAATAAAATTGTTACTTTTTTTTGCAATTGACCAAATAATTTGTTTGTCTTCGACATTTATATCAGAAATTGATGCAACTGGGTTTTCAATATTTAGTTAATTCAGTTGATATTCATTATTAGTATTTTATATTTCTTGAACTTTGAAATTCCCAAACATGTGAGAGAAATGACCTTCATTTCTACATTTGGATCATATTTTAGAAAATGCCGGGCAGTTATTGAAATGATGTGAATAATCACCTTTGAAACAACGAAATTATCTGCTTGCATATACATCTTTTGATTGATTGTACTTTGTTTTATGATATTGTGTACTTGTAGATGGTTTCGAAATCATACTCACATGGATATTATCCTTCAAATCAATTTCATTTTTTGATGTATTATTGATAATTTTTTGGGTATTTACACTGATTTCCAAACTACGACATATATCAATAGTCTCATTCAGGGTTAAATTTCGTTTGTGTAATAAATTTTCTTGTATTCGTTTATTATAAACCCCGCAAACGACTCTCAATAATATATCTTTATCTTTAAACTCACAAGGACAGATGAGGCTTTTTATTTCTGTTAAAAATTGATCGAAAGTTTCATTTGGTTTTTGATTTCGATTGAAGAATTTGAAGTGAAGGAGTACTCAATTTCTAATTGGGTTACAATACTTGTCAAATTTTTTCAAAATAATATTATAATTTTCTTTACTTTCACCTTCACTATACTCGAATGTATTATAAATTCTTAATCCTTCATCGCCTATGATATTTAATGATATGACTATCCTAACTGCATCCTCCTTCTTGATAGAACCACTTGCAATCATGTATAACTCGAACTTTTGCTTCCATAACTTCCAATTTCCGCATAAATTCCCGATGAATTCCATCACCGAAGGTGTTTTGGCTGAATTTTTATCCATTTTCTTGGATATTTTTCTACTGCGCTTCTTCAAGATGAATTAGTTTACCGCTGCTACCATGTTGTATCTCTTTGTATTTGGTTTTAGCCCAATGTATTAATCAAATATTATTTTGAATACGAAACAAGGATATGTCTGATATTATATTTGACACCCTTCAAATCTGTCCTAAACAAAATCAATCCTTAACTACTTGATGAATAATTATTAAAATACAATGTGATGTAAAAATAAGAAACAGAAAATAAGAAACATAACATAACACAATTTGAACTACAATAAAAAAATTCAGGGTGAACCACTTGTGTGCAATACAAAAATGTTTGTTTTTTTTCCCAATGGATCACCCTGTATTTTTCCATATTTTTGTTGCCACCTGATGAGCTGATTTCCAAGACCTATAACACTTGTGGGGTCAATCAATTATTTGATGAATTATAGGGACTATACTTTAAAATTATTCAAGGGACTTGAGGAAAACTATACTTAGAAAAGTCAGCCTAGTACACTCTTTAACTATAATACAGGGCGATTCATTCAGGTGCAACACTGAAAAGGTGCTTTTCAATGGATCACCATTGACCTATGAAATTAGTAGACTGAATTATCAACTATTAAAAACTTTTTGTTGTTGAAACAATGTATTTGAACGTTACTTTTTATTTTATCGTATTGTTCACAATGCTCTCCATGTATACATGACAGTAACCCAATCTATAATGGAATTCCTTCCTAACTTTTCCTAAAACTTCGGCTGAAATTTTTCCATCTCTGTTCATATTGAAAAGTGAGAAGCTTTAGTATTACAACAGAAATCATTTTCACAAAAGACATTGTGATATTTGGGTACACACTGTAGAACCTAATAAGAGATCTTACTGCTATTTTCCACAGAAGTTTTTGCAATTGAACAGTAACTTTTTTTTTATGTCAGTGTTACCATACATCATTTTTCTCTATGAAATATTTGACAGAAACTCTTAGAATAGAGATTTTGAAGTCAAGCTGAAGTCGCCAATATTTTCAATCTGCGGCATTCTAATTTGCCGAATCTCTTACAAGAAACTGTGTCCAAAATTCATGCCCAGTACAGATAATATGGACATGTTAAACCGCTCAAAAGAAAACCTCATTTCATATTGGACGATGTGAAATTAAATGTTCTGTTAAGTGTCCAAGAGAATATGACGTCGAATTCACGCCAAATTGCTTTAGAAAATAATGTCAGCTATGCAACTGTCCTGAAAACATTTTATAAAGATAAACTTCATGCCTATAAAATTCTGCGAATAAAATGATGAACAAGTTAGACAGAAATGAGATAGCTCGTCAGTCTATTCTTTTTTCTGATGAATCAACTTTCACGCTGAATGGAGAGTGTACAGGCAGAACTATAGATATTGGTCGCAGAAAAACCCTCACTGAATGCGCGAGAATCACACAAAACATCCTCAAAAGTTCAACGTTTGGGCAGGTATCATCGGTAACCATATAATTGAACCAATTGTTATTGAAGGGTATATGACAGTTGAAACATATTCGAATTTACTTAGAAATGAAGTTGTTTCTGCCATGCTCAAATTTTATCCAGATGAAGTAAATCTGGCCCTACTGAGTGGAAATATTTGGTTGCAACAAGATGGGGCAACACCCCAGTTTGTTGTACCTGTAAGGGGGTATTTGAATGACACTTTTCCCAATAGGTAGATCGGACGAAGAGGTGCTCTGGAGTGGCCAACTCGGTCGCCAGACCTAACGCCGTTGGATTTCTTTCCGTGGTGCCATTCCAAAAATTAAGTTTATGCGACTAAGCCAGATAATATTGAAAATCACAAAGAAAGAATACGAACAGAAATGCAAAATCTCCCCAAGTTATAGTAAATGTTAGGCGAGAGTTTGACTATAGATAGAACAATTGATAGGATAGAATAAAAAGTAATGTTCACATTAATTGTTTCAATATCATGAAGTTATATATAGTTAAGAATTTAGTCTACCAATTTCATAGTTCATTGATATCGGCTCATTGTTAAAAACAAAAATATACCTGGTGATCCATTGAAAATCACCCTTTCAGTATTTCACCTGAATGAATCGCCCTGTATAATATTGCAATACTAGTTAAAGAGTGAACTAGATTGACTTGTCTAAGCGTATTACCTTCTTTAAGTTTTTCTCAAGTCCTTCAAAGAATTCCAAAGTTTAGCACCTATAATTCATTAAATAATTGATTCATCCCACAAGTGTTAAGGGTCGTTGAAATCACCTCATCAGGTAGAATTCAAAAATATGAAAAATACAGGGTAATCCATTTGAAAAAACATATATTTTTCGTGCTGTACACAGTAGTTCAAATGATATGATAATTTTTTCGGATAACACCTGAAATAATTTTATCCCATAAGTGGTTGTTTATGTATGCCGAATCGTCGGAATGAACCACACACTAATACCCGCATTTTTTTTTATTTTCAGGCTATAAAATATTTGAATACATAAACAAAACTCAAGTATACGTTTACTCAGTTATTTGTTCTCTCACTCTCATTGCGGTAATCTCACGCTATTTGGTGAATACATCTGAATTGTTGGTTTGTTGTTTTCTTTTCCGGAACGAATAAATTAATCATTTTTTAACGAGAATTATAATGTGAATATCACCGTCAGAACGTATTGTAACGTAATGTAACTGAATCCTAAAAGGAAGTTGGAACATTTTGTCACCGGTTTTGTTATCAATGAAAAATGATACATAAATAAGAAATCTAAATATGCTAAAATAAACACAGAAAAGTCAAATTAAAAGTGTAGCGACACAAAATGAAAAAGGTACATAATGAATCCCACTAGTTAATACGGTTGAGAAATCTTAGAAGAAATATAATTCTTCGTATTTATAAAGTAGATTGCCGAGTAGCAAATTTTTTATTTATCAGCTGGAAGAGGTTTGATTTTATTTCTTTGTCCATTCAGGAAGCGCATTGCAAAATTTTGATGCATGATATGATAAAGCATAATATGTAGTCCTCAGCAATCTCGGATGTACTATATGAATGGTAAAAGAAATCCTTGTGTTGTACTGGTGACTGGCGATTATGCATATAAGTATTATATGTCTTGGCTTTTAAGAAGATTTCAATAGAAATACTACCTATTGGTCCCATCATCACAACAAGAATTTTAATATATTTTTATATATTTTCTCGTGGGCCCCAGAACTCAAAAATACCATAAATTCAAATGTTTATGTATATATATATTGTTATGTTATGAAAAACCAGGTATATATTTTAAAAAGTAAAAACCCGTGAAGAGAATAATTAATAAATAGCTATTAGTTTCAAGAGATTGTTTTTACATAGTTTTGGAAGTTATATTTCCTTTATAAGCCTATGTATGATATGAATAGATACAGATGTCCAAATTATATAACACAATCAATTTCATACACTGTCAGAATGATTACAACCCATAATTCTTCAAAAGACAACAAAAAGTCTAGATTTACAAAATTTTCCTGAATAAAATGTGATCTACAAATGTATAAATTTGAAACATACAGTATATGAAATTGTAGCTAACTAAAAGTAGCCAATGGTAGAACAGCAAACTTCTTGATGAGAATAGCCAATCAGGGAATAGATGGTCATATGGAAAATTGGAAATTGTGAGAGAATAACAACGGGGTGATGTCATAAGCAATTATTATTGAAATTTGTACATAGTAATAAGAATTGGAAAATAGTTGTATATATAAATTATATAAGATGAACAGTGAAAATGTGACAATTTAGTGCGCGAATTCAAAAATTCGAATCGGAGGAGAGGAACAAAATTGGTATCTAGGTGACAACAAACAAAGCCACAAAGGAGATCGAAAATAAATTCACAAGCGAATGCCACGCAACATTTTGGGAAAAAGAAAAAGGAAATAATTCCAACATTTGAAGAACAAAGCCAATATTACCTTAATTATACAACATATCCAAGTATCCAAAGCTGATTTCTGGATCTGTATGGTTCCTGATTTATGGTATTGGAGTTCCTGATAGAGCTTGGAGTGAGAAGGGATCCAGTTTCAGGGCATATCTTGAACACCGACATCTCCAGCCAAGTATACAAACTTTAATAGTGCACATCCGGTCCTGAACAATTTCACAAATAACGTATTTCACATCTGAAGAACTTTATTTCACTGTATTTTGAACTATAATAGAAAACTTCACTCTCAAGGAACAAGTGAGGTTCTGTCTATCTATCCATGATTTCATTTTTATGATTATCCGTGAATATTTGTAGATTCACATTAGTATAAGTTATTTCTCGTAGGCCAGGTAAAATTAAGTCTTCCTGAATAGAGGAAATAATTGCTTTTTGATACTTTGTTGTTTGTTATCTACAATGATCACCAATCATTCCTACGACCATTGAATAAATTGAGTTTTGACATATCAAGTAGTGGCTAAATTGCCTTGAGCCGGCTATCTGAGATAAGAGGTGTACCAACTGTGCTAGCTGTGGTAAGAAAAATGATAACAATTGGCAGCAACGTGACGAGAGAACAGTGACGTAGCTAGCAATTATTATTACATCATTGCAATATTATACAGGGTGAAAATACTTATCTATATCATATCAATCTGGCTCACAAAGAATAGCGAAAATTATTAGCTATTTTCTTTTTATAAAAACAATTCATATTTGCAAATTATCATTACATAACAATTGGCACCCAAAGTGTAGTGCGAAATAAGAACAAAATAATTTGTTAAATCATCATTATATTAAATATATATATATATATATATATATATATATATATATATATATATATATATATATATATATATATATATCTATATATATATATATATATTAGGATGACCCATTGTGACCGACACAAATTTTTTTTCAAGTCTCGCATGGAAATATGTTAGGTTTTTGTAACTGAGGAGCCTTCTTAAAATTTCAGGTGGATCGAATATTTTTAAGGAGTCGCTCAAGAATTTTGAATCTTGGGGAGTTCTATAGATTGGACGTTTTCGAGCGACCTTTAAATATTAATTTTGAGGATGTATTTTTTTTCAATGAGACATAATAATGAACCAATATAAACCACGAGATACATAAACATTCCAATGAATATATTGTTAGTAGCATACTTAATTAAATTGGATAATTAAAAAAAAATAAAAAATTAAAAAAATTATTTACTCATTGATCAGCTTGAATATCTTTTCTGATTAGTAATTCAATTTGAAATATAGAACTGAATGAAAATAAATTAGAAGTCAGTAGTTTCAAAATGGCAGCTGTTGATAGATTAAAAAAATTCTCCATCTTCGATTTTTATGCCAATATTGGCAAATTCTGTTTTTTATAATGCTCTTTTCATTTGGAGTTCATTTACACATGTCAATCAGATAAACAGAACATCTTTGTATCTTTCTTCTGATTTGAGTCATATTACATAAAAATTAGGAAGAATTTGGGGAGATTTGGATCCTTCAACAACTTTCAATTGAAATGTTCAAGGTTTATACGAAAATAGAATAATTTTTTTTATTCGAGCCAGATTACATAAAAACTTTGGAAGCGTTCAGAGAGGTTTGAAATATCCTCCAATTTTTTATTGTAGACTTTGAGGTTTATAGAAGAATATGAATGCTGCTTGTGTTTTCCATTGATTAAATGTGCTATTTTTTCTAACAGATGATTCATTAGTTTGATTGATAGCTTTTTTAGAATTGATAATTGAATTATGAAATTTATTTTTCTGACTGGCTGCGCCATCGGTTGATTTTTCAGTTGAAGTAGGCACCTGAATATACAAGGAATAGTCATTATTAGATTTTGAATAATTGAATGGCAAAGTTTAGAATTTTTTTATTTTTGACAGTTGAAGAAATAATATTGACTGTTCTGAATACTGTTTTCCAAGGGCTTTAAAATGACATCGATTAAAAAAATTGAAATGTCTGTTTGACGCCAGCAAAGCGAGTGATGTGTCAAATTGAGGAAGAGAACCCATAGATTGTAAATTCATCAATTTCCTTCCTTTAACTTTATCACGGTTCAAATGCTTGAAATCACATGAAATGATAAAATCACATATAAACTCTTAATCACGTCATGGAATTATATTCAAATCCACCAATATCTCATAAACCGGAAATGCCACTGATTGAAATTTTGGTGTCAATGAATTTGTTTCGACGCCAAAAAACATAATTAAGCATTTTCACATGCCAAAAGGCACTAGCAAATAACTTCGTTATCATTGATGATATCTCAACATGTTGGTACTCTGAGAAGAGGGGATTCAACGTTCTGTACGAATTATTAATAAGTCTCAATGTACTTATATGGAAACGTCAAGTATAAACATGGGAGTACTCTAGAAGCTAAGTACTTCGGAAAAATTTAACTTTGATTAGGTCTACAATCTATTGGGGTATCCAAATGTAGCATCATAAAAACTTGTCAGACTAATATATTAATGTCACCCCGGAATGAAAGATTCAGAGCTCAGTGAAGTACGCGGTATATTTCAGCAGGGAATTTCTATTGAGTTCAACGCCACTGAAGCATTATTATTGATATCATCCACCGATCATACCATGTACTTGCCCAACAATTGAAAAAGTTACAAAAATAAACTATCTTGGTGTAATAATTGACCAACACATGAGGTGGGATGATATATGTCACGAATAGGCTATGAAAATTAACTTACAAATTTTACACATTGAGAAAAATTTTGAATAGAAGAAACATGTGCATTTTATACCACTCACTAGCAGAATCGGTCATACAGTACTGCATTACTGTTGGGGGGAATGTTAGACAATGTGTTGCGCAGCCTCCAGGCTGTACAAAACTCTATTATAAAAATAATATTTAAAAAGCATAGATTATTCTCGAGTGAACAACTATATAAAGAAACTGAACTCCTTAATCTAAGAAGTCTATACTCACTACAATCTTTAATGTGAATTTTCCATAGAAAGAACAGATATGATGAGAAAAAAAAGTTAATACTAGATTTTCAGAAAACTTAGGTTTGGATCTACCGTTGTATAAAAAACACCACACCCAAAGATATTTCTTCTTTTTCGGGCCAAAGCTCTTCAATATGATACCTCCTCACCTAAAAATTATTAGTAAGAAAAGTAAATATAAGTCAAGCATGAAATATTTTATAAGCCAAAATCAAAATCTCATTTTGAGTATTTTCTAAAAAAAAAATAATAAAAAAATTTGTTGCATTTTTCTTCTGGGTTTTCTAGAATCGCTTACAATTGAATTACCATAACGCTCACTACAGTCGTGGCAGTATTATAACATAGTTAGTACTATTCATTATAGCCTCTATCAGGGAGAGAGACATGTCACAAAACAAGCATTTTACATGCTTAGGTGCTATCTCTTTCCTTCATCTATGGCATGAACCATTGACAATTTATTGTAAAAATATTTGTACGATACTTATACTGAACTGAATAAACTGAAACTGATCAGCAGAATTTCAATACCTCCCGTATAAAACAATCGGAACGTATCAAATCAGTCAAGATTCATTTATACTCATATCGAAAAAGTTGTTGTGAAATGTACGAATGGACTCGATGAAGCACAAAATATACATTATTTCGAAAACGGCGATGAGACCAAGAGAAGAAGAGGAGGAGGAGACTCACGCAACATTGAACGTTCTGTAATTATGTTGAATAACTAAGTACGAGTGAGGTTCCGAACTTAGAATCACCTAAAATTAATAGTTCCGAGACATGAAGTATTCAAGTACGAGCAAGATTCAGAGGGTTCCGATGAATCAGGGACGAATGCCTCTATTCCTGAACATACTGATATCGAAAAAGTTGTATAATGTTCGAATGAAAACTCACAGTAACAGCAACATCACAAAAGGTACAAAGTTTCATTATTCCGAAAACGGTGATAAGACCAATAGAAGAAGAGTAGAGACATTACACGTTCCGAAATTATATTGAATGAAATATTTAAGTTGATGAATGTGATACCTAGGGGAAAACTGAACTGGCGCCTTACACTCTACACTCAGAAAATTTTCTTTGCATAATTAACAGGAGTACTTCTGAAAACAGAGTAAAGTATGAATTGTATTGAGATAACATGAAATTGTCTCGATTATGAGAAAATACCATGCATGCAACAGAGCATTCGAGGTAATATCCATGTCTTTTGTTGTTTCTGGAACAAATAAATTCATATTGCAGGTACAGAACTTTATCATATATAATGAATTTTTTCATTGTCGCAACATAAAGCTCATCTCAAATATTGATAAAAATTCCATTAATTCAATAGAATATCATCGATATACTCAATAGTAATAATTTTAATAGAATATATTGCAGTATTGGCTACATAGTGAATGTTATTCTCCCTTCAGATATACTGTGTGATAACATAGGTGACAATTTATTTCTTTATGACACCAATAATATTTACAATCATTGAATTCCGAGAACAACTGTTGCTGTCAACATTGAAAAATATAGACTATTAGCATACAAATAATCTTCCTGTTATATCAACGAAAAAGTCATTGTCATTATGGGGTAATTTCAAGTAACGGTAGGCATACTGTTAAATTTACAACATTTAAGATCTACCAAATAGAGATCTTATGATTGTTATTTCAACCTATTTTTTTTATTACATTTACTAATGAAATTTTCTGGGTGTATAAGCACATTTATCTGGTAATACAGAGGACTTCCGCTGCCATACAGCGGATGTACCCTAATTGCCAGAAGTTCCAACATGGTTATGGAAAATGAATTGCTCATATATACGCAAATGATTAGACCTGCAATGTAATACGCCTACCTGGTGTTCTGCAGCCTGCCTCAAGCAACTCTACCGGATACAGATCGGATACAGAGAAATAACAAACATTCCGAAACACATATAAGATAACTGTTGTATACATTTTACAAGTTTTCCATCCCTAAAAGTCCCCTTGAAAGAGACATTACCAGCGTTATGGAAACCAAATTTAGTAAATCAGTTTTTTGATAGATTTTTCGAATGTTATAAGCTACACAAAAAATATATATCAAATATAAATTTTCTGAGTATCTTATAAAATTCCAAATGCATGCAAAGGCGTATGTAGGAGACAAGGGGTAATCGATCAATTTTCAGAGGGAAAGAGTCGGGAAACCTATGTCAGCTCTCTATGAAGACATGGTGGGGATGAGGTAATAGATCTCCACCTTCTCCTCAAGCCCTATTTATCGTTAAATATCCATATATCCTTTGGAGGAATATGTTCGTACATATTTTGAATGATACTATATAGTTTGAGATAAATTAACTAATAGGAAATAAATGAAAATATAATCAGGAAAATCTATACAAGTGTAGAAACAGCAAACTAATTAGTTCACCCCGATAAGTTATTGCGTTCACCAAATTATATTTCCTATAGAAAAATGATTCGTGTGGTGATAGTTATATAGGTGAAACGTCAAGACCATTAGAAGTGCGCCAAAGTGAACATCAGAGTTACATCAGAAATCGACAAATAACCGGATCAAGAAATGCAGAATATATCCTCATATCCAATGGCGATCATACGATTGGATGGAATAGGACAAAAATCTTGATGAAAAAACCACATCAAGGGAGGAGAAAATTGAAAGAAACGGCCTGTATTCTTCTTTCCAATAACAATTGCTTTTCAACAAATTCTGTTGAAATGGATCATACATAGTTACCTCTACTCAGAGAGGAAGTGAGATATGGTAGAATGCTAATAAACTGATCTGAACAACACCCCATATATCAAATGAGCAATACGTCACTCTCAAACTTTTTTGGCAGATCTCAATTGACATCCGTCGGTTAAAAAACCGAAAAAGACTCTGCGAGAAAAAATCCAAATTATTAAAACAATTGAAGGAGATTTAGAAGATTTTGAGAACGGGGGCAGATATAGTCCCCGAAACGTCAAGCAAAAACTATATAGAGAAGTATCTTTTGAATTTTTTGATAGGCAAATTCAGAAAGTTATTGACAAATTGAATCATTTTTCTATAGGAAATATAATTTGATGAACTCAATTACTTATCGGGGTGAATTAATTAGTTTGCCCTTTCTACACTTGTATAGATTTTCCTGATTATATTTTCATTTTCAGACTGTGGAAGGTTACCCAAAAAACATGTCAAGAAACGTTGTTCCTCCACGAAAAACCACATTTATTCAATAGGAAATAAATATATTTTTATTCGTGAATTCTAAAGGCTAATCTTCACGCCCATCTTGTATGGTGAAATTAATGAAAACTCCTTTGGAATTGCTGTTCCGCAACTCTGTAATAAAATCACCTGGTGGAAAAATGTTTTCCTTTGTAGGTCTGTTACATATTTTTCCTCTACCCTATCTGTCTATGGTTGTTGGAAATTGATATGACGAACGATACTTTCTTTGCAAGCGTGAATCCTATCATTTATTTCATACCCAAAATTTCCATTTCCACCCGCCCGCCCCAATCAAATGCCCCCAAATAGCTTTCTGTGGGGTCGGTTTCTGTTTAGAGCATTACCTGTCGGACACTTCCACTCATTGAAATTCAGTGAACCTTTTTTTGAGGCCTCGATTCGAAATTTTCAGAAGCTCATCAAGGAACTTTTTCCTATAGTCACTCGAAACTGAGAAGGGTACACCGATTTACATACTACTTTGAAATCAATAACAGAGACGAAATATCCGGAATACTATAAGTATTTTCATTCCGGCACAAATTAAAATAAACATCATATTGATTCGAGTCCTCAAATACTCATATTACTGAAAGTTTCCGGGCAACTTCACGTCGGTAATTTGAACAAGGGTGTTCTCTTCTGAATAAACACCTGAATGCCACGTGTAGAATAACAACTGGAGTGTTTCGCACAGAATATTATCCTATTTTCCAAACGTGAAATGGTGGTGAAAATGACGCAGCTAACTATTCCTTATTCGAACGATAGAAGGGCCTAGTTGGTGTGCGGCGCATTCTATAGTTAGCTGTTGAGTGCCTATAGTGAATAGCAGACAACTTCTCTGCCGATCAGTACGAGTTTTAGTAGGAGAGCCCGGTCAATTTATATACCTTGAACCCCTGGACGATTCAACAGTTTTCTACAAGGTATCTCATGAAAACATATTCACGAAACGTCAATCCTGCCGCAAGAATTTTCTATTAATTAATGAACAGACGCGTTATCTACTTTTTTCTCGGACACATGAAACCGCTGGATATCAATATTTATTATATCCAGTAAGCCAAGCGGTATAATAGCGGCTTGACAAACATAGGCTCAAATCTCAATTCAACCAATTAAAGATCCTTTTTATTTCTTCCTCCTATTCCCAAGTGAAATCACAAAATGGAGTGAAAACCCCAAAAACACAATTATTCCAAGCCAGTTTTTCGTATAATTTTTTTCCAGAAACACACAAGAACTCAACGCTAACAATTTTATATAAATCCTATTTTTTTTAAATCGGTATCGTCAAAAACCCACATTACCATGCAGTAGGTGGGAAAACAAAACGAATCAATCTTTTGAAAATCATTGCCCAGCATAAACCGGCTGAACCTGTTCACAGCAGCAGGGGTGACCTTTTTGCCTCCAGCCAGGAGGGCAAGCGAAGCTACCGGGTGCTCCAGAACTTCCCAGCCACAAATTTCATTTTTCCCCTGACCTCACCGAGAACAAAAAAAATCTATCTAGATTAAGTTGTATATAGCAGGATGAGATAAGAACTGTGACTGAATAGGCAAATCGTATTTGAAATGAATTGAATTGAAGTTGGACAAATGAAATAATCACTATATTGTGCATTTCAATGAGCACAACTAGGAAAACTCATTCTGGCGCAACACTCAGCACACTGGTGGTGAAGGGGTGGCAAAAATACTCTCAACTTCCTTGTCCCGGACAAGGAAACCCTCAACAAAAATTTTGGGTAAATACTAGATGTACCAAAAAAAACAACTGTGCCGTCTTTCGTATTGCCGGAAACTCGGGGCATTGGAAACTGTGGTTGGTTGCTGATTGAAATCTGAACAGTGTTGTTATCGAGGATTTGTCGAATGCAACAGGATGAATGGTCGAATTGTAACATATTTTAACAAAGCGGGAATTTAAAAATGAGAAGAGGAAATAGGGTAACAAGGTGATGTCATGAACCACACCTCAGAAAGGAATTATCTACCTATGTACGTTCAAAGTGCACAATAATAATTGTGAATCATTGGTAAACAAATACCATATCGACCACCCACAATCACTGAGTAACCTCATTGACCCTGCAACTATGGAATATTCGCGAAAAACAATCAATTACTGAGAAAGTGGCAACCACTGACCCGGAGGAAATGGTCATCAAAGAAGCGGTAAACAAGCTTTTCATATGAAGGGACCGAAAATATCCAAGAAAAGACACTCTTAGTCAAGTCCCCATCGAGTATAGTTAGGAATCAATCTAGTGTAGTTTCAAAAAGTGCCTCGGAAAACGCAAATTATGTCACAGTGAAAATTATGCTCGAGAAAGTGTTTAATTAACCCCAGTGAATAATATTCAGCTTCGAAGTTATTATTGTCCAGAAGAAAGCCACGTCTTGAACAGTAGTGACACAAACTCGGCTGAAGTAAAGAACCATAAATCACATACAAACCGCCAGACGATACGTTTAAAAGTGAATCAAATCTCAGATTGTTCGACATATTAATAACGTACTAAAATGAACTTGGATTCTTCGGATAGATAAGTGAACCATTTTGACCCACATACGGAATATAGATAACAAACTCGGTTCATCTCCTGCAAAAGCGATATGATTTGAAACAGCGTTTTAGGTAAATTGAAATTATTGCCTCGTTTTCGATTGTGGTTGGTATTGATGGAATTATAGTGAATGTAATCGTATGTAAGAGTTTATTCGTATCAAGGATATACCTAATGACTACTACAGCCACATCTATGAGAGGGTAACAGGATGAAGTTTATAGATAGTGTGCCCACTATTAACAAATATAACGAGTGGCCCATGATAGTCAAATGTATGTATTGAAACTTGTGGCATTTACCATAACTAATTTTAATAACCTTTATATTACTACTGATGTGTTTATATGTGTGACTCTCTGATAACCTGAGGGTCATGCTCAGAAACTGAGGAGACCTCACGTACCCCGTTCTATTCTCACCCCCTCTGTGAACTCGGCGATGCTCTTGGCCGCTCGAGATTGTTGAACGAACGCAGTATTAATCCATCAAATCAGGTGAAAGTGTGAGTTGCTACCCTTGCATTACCCTTCTATAGGTCTATCGTTTCCTTAGGGGAAAACTGAGGTAATTAGTAATACTGGGAAAGGGTGGACATCGCAGTCTAGTAAAAAACTAGTTTATTTGCGGAAAACGCTTATTTACGTTCAATAACAAAAAAATTTCTTTTACTGAAGGAAAAAGTCAGATTTATACATGAATCTATAGGCACCGGAAGTTGGAGAAATTGTTTATATGTTTTCTAGTTGCAATTGCGTCGATTGATAACGCTAGTTTAATAAAAGATCCGATTGATGTAGAAAAATATTGGTTTACTCGAGTTCATAAGCGCGGTGAAAAAAAGAATGCCCCGAGCACTTGCTGATTTGCTCCACTGTGCCGGGGTTTCCGGAAATATGAGTCGGTACAGTTATTTTTTTTTATATGTAGTCATCACCACATGATCATTGTTAGGGATTTATTTGTCCGGGACGGAAAAGTAGTACCTACGTATTTTCCCACCCCTTTATTGCCGCTCTGCCGAAGGTTGCGGCAGGATGGGCGCGGCACATTGAGTTTTCCTAGTTGTGCTCATTTAAATGCAATGCAATACAATTTTGAAAACGTTTATGTTGCAATTCAGTCACAGTTCTAATCTCATTCTACTATATACAACTTAATCTGGATTTATACAAATTTGTCTTTTTCCGGGTGAGTTTGGGGAAAGAAGGGAATTTGTGGCTAAGAAGTTTTGGGTCACTTTGTAGCTCTGTTTGCTACTTCTGGCTGGGAGCGAAAAGGTTACCCTCACTGCTATCAACAGATTCACCGGTATATGCTGGGCATTGATTTTTCAAAAGATCAATTTATTTTGTTTACCCACCTCCTGCATAGGAATGTGGGTTTTTGCCGATACCGATTTGGAATAGTTGAAATTCATATAAAATTGTAAGCGGTGACTTCTTTTGTATGTTTCCGGAAAAAGATTATACAAAAAACCCTCTTGAAATGAAATTTTTTTTGAGGGTTTTCACCCTATTTTGTTATTTTTCTTGGGGATGAGAGGAATAAATAAAAAATAGACTCTTTATTTGGTTCAATCTCAATCTACGAACTTATGTTCGTCAAGCCGCTAGCTCATCGCTTGGCTATCTGAGTTTAATAGTTTATCTGAAAAAAGGTAACGCGCCTGTTTAATCATTAATAAAAAATACTTCCAGCAGGATTTACCCCCGCACCGTTGCCATTTCATTGGAATGTTATCATGAGGAACCCTGTAGGAAACTTTAGAATCGTCCGGGGGTTCAAGGTATAAAAATCTACCGGGCTCTTTGACTATTTGCAAGTTGAACAACTTTAACACATGATGCTGATAAGTGATTAGTTTTCCATGCCTAATATTTTCATATTCACGTATTTTTACATTTATAATTATATTGGCGTGTTGCACCATCTTTCCCTTCTACCCTGCGCAATCTCACTACTAATCATTTCTTTGATATTTAAAATGAACCCACTAAAATTCAACATAAAAACCCAAAGAGGAAATTATTTCTAGGAAAAAGTGAACGCTGCTTCATACGAAATAAATAAAAAAAATCGAAAAATCTAGAAATTACAGGAGCGTTTGAAATTTCCGAAACAACTTTGAGGCGTTCGAAAATTGATAATAAACAAACCGATGTTGAGGACTCGGATGGAGGATAAAGCAACGGAGATATCTTTCTGGTGTGGATTCAATATTTTCAAGCTGAAGTCTTGTTCAGGAGAACCCACTATTTCTAATTCTATATTGCCATAGTAGTCATATTTCTCTGATTTATGAACTTTGCAAGGATATGGGATCAATTATGGTTTGAATTTCTCCACACACATCTCACCTATTATAGCCATTAGACGTAACATTTTTTAAGGCCATTTGAAAACTCATCTATTTTCACAAGATTTAATTTAATTTCACATTTGGTTTTATGTTTAGTTCAAATCTTGGAAGTGAATTTTGACCCGCTTCTAGGTGAAATCAAGGTGAAATTTGGAAGGTGTTCATAATTCCGGTGACAATGTACTATGGAGAAAATGGCGGCACCAATATGGCGACGAGTTTTGAGATTATGGTTCGATTCTATTCAAAATTGGTATGTGAGGGTTTATGGGGACAGAAATCACGAATTCGTTATCAAAATTCATAAATTCAATATGACGATTCTAATGAAAATTGGCATTTTGGAGTCGAAGATCATGACTTTTTGTCAAAATCAACGAATTCAGGATGGCGGCTTCAAGATGGCGACAAGTTTTGTGATTAGCCCGATTCCATTCAAAATTGGTGTGTGGGGGTTTTTGGGGTCGAACATCATGATGTTTTTGTCAGAATTCATAGATTCACGATGACGGTTCCAAGATGGCGACGTGTTTTGTTAATATGGCCCGATTAAAAATTGGTATGTGGGTTTTTTGAGGGGTCGGTGATCATCAAAGTTTGTCAGAATACAATGAGATGACGGATTTCATTAATTACTAGCAAGAATTGAATGAAAATTACTGAAATAAAAATTAAGACAAGCTTTTATACAAAAGGAAAAAATAATTTCTTCAATTGTTTGACCTAGGTTAGTCTGTGAGTAGCAGATTCAAAAGCTTGCTGCGAATATAAAATGGGTATTCTTGCGCGGCAAGATTTTGAATCTGTACCATTCCGAATATGAGAATAAAGAACCTGCTCATGACCCAACTGAAATTGTTAAACTAGCATATGAAGTAGTTGCGAATTTTGAAAAAAAAGTTTCTGGATTCAAAACATGAGGTATATATCCTATGGATCCTACCAACCTTACAGATACATTTTTTGGGGGATGATTAACACAAAGTCGTCTCCACAAACGTTTAATTCCTCAATGATTCAGGATCATGATCTAAGAAAAATTAAGACATGTTTCGAACGTTCATCTTCAGGTCAGAGCACAATCATATATATAGAGGAAACTGGACTATTTTATAGTTGAAAAATGTAAGAGTTAACCACAAAGTTGCCTGCGAAAGGATGGGGAAAAGCCTTCGTTAAAAATACCACTAATTACAAAAACATTGCCTAGATATCAAATTGGGGGGTAGATCCCAGTAATAATCAAGCTTCAACATCTACTTGAACAAAACACGGCCAAGCAATAGCGTTGGTTGATGAAACAAAATGAACAACTTACTTCCATAGACACAATATATCTAGAGTAAAATAGTCTAAACTTGAACCTGGCTATTAGAGTCGACTGTATTTTCAGTTTATGAAATGAAATAGTAATATGAAGTGGTAATTTTGGAGAACAGATGGACAGCAAACGAAAATAACATTGAAATATGAAATTATTGATTGTTACATCATAGAATTTGGATAATATTCGAGTGATTACAACAAGATTATGTAAGAATAGCCTCTTGATTGAATTTAAGGGAGTTAAAAAACGGAATGCAACCAAATTGAGCGTGGTTGTTCGGAGAAACAAATTAGGATTGTGGAAATTTGATTAATATGGAATATTTCAATAACATTGCAAAATTAGATTTGGAGGAATTCAACGTTGGATTTAAGATTGAAAATATGGTTGGAGTTATTAATATGGTTGTCAAAGAATTCCTTTGTAATGACTTATATGACTTTACTTTTATCATGATTTTTGTGTGAATCATTCTGATTTGTTCTTCGATTCTAGCTTCAAAATTTTTCCCAGTTTGACCAATATAGACACAGTTACAATCAGAAAATGGACAAGAGAGACTATAAACGCCTAACCTTTCCATTCAATCTTCAAGTACGATGCAGTCTCCTGTCATATCGCAACCAATAAGAAGACAATCTCCAGATATTCATCAACCACCAACGAGCAAACAATCTCCAGTCATACACATCAACAAACAAACAATCTCCATTGCATTTTTGTCTTCTTCAATTTTTGTTCTTATGTTTCAATGTAAATGTGTTTTGCATGTTTCACTTTTATCATCTACGTTATCTTATTATTGAAATAACTCACGTGGTCAATAACTAGGCCTTTACATTCTAAAACAACGGGGCGAGGGGCTATATTTTGGGTCTAGTCTACATAATATGTTTCCTGGAACCCCTCAAATTCACACCGAAATAAAGAAAAAATTTCTTAATTTTTTTACTCTCATGATAATCTCTATTGTATGATGACAAAGTTTATATCTGATTGTTTGATTCATGATCTGACCTATCTAACTCTTTCATCTATTCTATCCAGAATTCCTCATTTGGGAATATTATTCAAATTCACTATGCAATAAACAAATGATCATATGTTTTGCATTTATACAATACTAGTACCCCCGACTTCGTCTCATTTTTAGTGAACACCTCGAATACCAATTTCGATGTCCCTAACTCAAAAACTAACGGAACACCAAAACAAATTTCCACTTCCCATTCAACCCCCCATTTCACCCCTTTAGGGGTTGAATTTCCAAGAACACTGAAACATGTATTTCTCTATTTGTAACAAAGACCTCAAATACCAATTTTCATAAAAAACTAACGGTACTCTTATATGAACTTTCAACCTCCCTTTCAACACATTCAGGGTTACATTTCCAAAAACCATGGAAAATTTGTTTTTTTTTCTGAATGGAAAGGCCTTAATACCAATTTCCATGACTCCAACTTCAAAACCAACGGTACAACGGTGGCTCAATTCTTGGTCTTCCTTCTCTTTATCAATGATCTTCCAAACGTTTCCACTTGAATAATTCTGCTGACGATACAACTTTAGGAATAGCCGAGCCTACTATGGGAGACATGTCTGAGGCTATTGAAAAATCAATTCAGGAAATGACAACATATTGCAACTCAAACAAACTTATGTTAAATCCCCATAAAACCAAAATCATATTTTTTAACAAAAATATGGAGTTACGTAATGAATTTATTCAGATCCATCATTTCACAAAGTTTCTTGGTGGGACAATTGACGAATCACTTTCATGGTCTAAACACATCGAACTAACATCTAATAAACTTTCTAAGTCATACTTTGCCATCAATCAACTGAAATATGAGCTCCATGAAAGCATCTTGATTCAAGTATACTATGCACTTGTCTACTCAGCCTTATCATTCCAAATCATACTTTAGGGAACTGCAACGGAGAAAAATAGGATATTCATAGCCCAGAAGCGAATTATCAGATTGATGTTTAATTTGAAACCACGCGATTCATAAATAAGAAAATACTGACCGTTTGCTGCATTTTTATACTCGAGTGTTGCTTATATATTAAGAAGAATAAACATAAATTGGAAAAAATGATACTCATCACCAATACAAAACAAGAAATGGCACTAATTTATTGACCACGATCCACAAAAACTCTCCAACTTATGCTAGCAGCAAAATATACAACAAGCTCCCTGTCTTCATCAAAAGTTTTATTGCTTTCAATAGGTTCAAAACAAACCTCAAACATCTGTTATATTAGAAAGCTTATTATACATTACAAGATTGATGATTCCCACATATTGGAACCCATTAATTAGAATTAGTTGGTAGCCATAGTCCTTATTTCTCACCTCTCGAATGTTTTTTTTTATATATGGGTATACATATTATATTTAGGGTCATGTGTTCTTGTAGCAGTGAGTTGACATTCGTATCTTGTGCATTATTTTATTTTATTTATTTATTTCATTGTATCGTATCCTATTTTTTTATACATCTACATATTCAATTCATCATAATTCTCCACTTATCCAATATCATGTACCTGTTTTTTTATGGATCAATGTACTATTCTATTCTATACTTACAACGTCCACCCCTTTTATTACCCTCATTTCAACCCTTTAGGGCTGGAATATCAAATTCTTGCTGGTTACTTACATCATCATAGGAATAAGTTGTCAAAATGTCAGCTCTTGTGGTCCAGAGGTTTGGTCTGGGCGTTCATCGTTTTTGTCAGTCAGTTAGTCAGTCAGTCAGTGAGTCAGTCAGTCAGGACCTGAGAGCAATAAAAAATATAGAGATGCCTTTTCTGTCCTTTTCTTGAATGCAACATACCTGGCTTTATTTATTTACATGGTACCCTGGATCATATTTGGAAGAGACATTGTCGAGTATTTCCGTTTTAATTCGTAATTATGTTGGAACTCCTATTAATCACTCTTCACTTGTGGACAGGTAACCATTGAATCTTGTATCAAAAAAACTTTTCATAAACAACATCTGAATGTTTTTTGGGGATGTATAATAATTATCAAACATCATAGGCGTCGCCGCATAGGCACTATACAAATGACATAAACGAATTTCAATTTGTGTATAACTAAGGGCTTAATTATAAATTGTATCTCTAGACTTCCTTAAGAATACAATTTTCTGAGAAACGACAGATGTTATCGAATGTGAAAAATAAAATAATACCCTTTCAACAAATGAAATAAATCACGTTTGTTCTTGAAATTTTAATTCCTACTTGTTTATCTTGAGTTATCGTGGTATGTCTTAAAATCCACTCATTTTGATGCCGATATAGAGACAAAAATATTATCTTTTTTGGATTGATATTATTTGCAATAAAAAAACTCCACTATTATGTACATCAACAACTTATTGGCTTACTATAAAAGTTATGTAATGATGAAAACAAACTGGAGTAAACTTTTCGTAGGCAAATTAAAATTAGATGCCATTAGCAAAAGATTCAATCTGATGTTTCTTTCGCTCATTCCAATCAGAATGCGAATGAACAATATGAGATGACCATTTTACTGAACAAATTTGGTGTTATGAATGGGAAACATAATTTTTTGAGGGTTCTAGTTGTTTCATGCATAAAACCATGGAATCTCATTGAAGGATATTCAAAGACATGAAATAGAATTAATGTTATAAATTTCAATAAACAAAATTTCGTCCAGAATTAATAAGACCAAATCATATTATTTATTCATATATTTTAACTGAAAGGAGGGCATGATTTTATTATTGAATATTCTCACTATTCTCAAGAATCAAGTTTCGTGAAATCATTTTATAACATTGAAATTATATCACATTTTTTATTTAACATTTAATTTGACAGCTTTGATGGATGGATTGGGACTGATTTTGAAAATCTATATGATGCGTTATTGTTGTACCAATCACTGAAAATATATTTTTGTCCCTGGTACATTGATCACCAATTTTTTTTTTTTTTATTAAACCATTTGAAGAATGCCCCTATTTGTGTGACACCGCGAGTTAAACATAAATATAGGCAAGGCATCTCTAATCTTTTATTGCTCTGAGGTTGAAAAGATAATTTCCAATAAATTATAATAATTTTTTTTTTTTTATATATATATATATATATATATATATATATATATATTCTTTTTTATCGTACTCATCTCCAGTACGATATAAAGATTATTATTATTACTACTATTACTTTCATAATATGTGAAAAATAATAACGGAGAAAGCATTACAGAATTATGTATAGAAAATCACTCCATAATAGGCACCACAAGATTCTAATTTACACCATCAAACATGAGAGGAAACATATAAGGAGAAAAATTGATTAATGACTATTTTCTAATCAGTAATAATATAGTGGAAAGAAGTCAAAGATATGAAAGTTGAAAACTGCCTGAGATGAGGAGTGATCATCAACCGGCTCGAAATGAATATGTAAAATAAAAAACAAAGAATATGAGTAAAGGACGAACAAAAAGAATGAATAACCAGATAGTTACTAAGCCTCCAGAAGAACGATATGAATAGAATGGAACTCTTTTTCATTTTTTATTTCAAACTCTAGGCTTCTTTTTGTATAATACTCTTTTTTTTTGACAAGAGAAACATTTTTCCATTTTCTTAGTCTTATTCTCGAACGAATCAGTCTTTTTTATATCCATCTACCAAACTACTTCCTATAAGTTGTATTATCAACTTGAGAAGGAATAAATCAATACAAAAGGTCTGATTTCACGATGTTCCGGAAATACCTATTGTAATATATAAATTAATACAAAAGTGCTGTAGAGAATCATATTATGTTGCATTGTAGCAGAAGATATCTAACATGTTTGTGTATATTTCTGAAATTGAATAAGAAATGTATGGAGACTGTGACGGTTTTCATCGTATTGAGTTTGACAGTGTTCCCGAAATCTTCGTCATCAAAATTGGTTTAAACGATTATGCTCGAAATTTCTTCAAGAGAAGTCTTTTTGTGGTAAATAATATAAAGACCAATCAATAGAGCAGAAAATGTTTGATTCTGTGAAGAAAATAGCACCAAAAAACCGATGTGTCATTATACGAAAGACGATCCGTTGTTCTATCCTGTTATATTTCCTACTCGCGACTATCATTGTTCAATTTGTTATAAATATTTAAGAGCAGACAATCGTGTTTTTTTTTCGTTTTCCGCTTGTAAGATGAAAACTAATGAGGCCATCTCGATGCCTTTAATCGGATTATTAGTAACTGAAAAAAACTGGAAAAATCAGCGTTTTTTCAAAAATACATAACACCGCCATTTACGAAACGACATAGTAGTGATTGATATGCACTTGATCTGTAGAAAACTCAGGCGCCGTCGGATCATTAGTTTTTGCCTGATTGCAATTTGAATTTTTTAATGCATTTTATTGGAGCAATCCTGGAAGCGACAAACGTGGTCCGATTTGAATTTTTCCTAAACAAATTGCAAGTAGGAGTATTGTACTACAAAATGTCTATTCTCATTTTGCGTTAAAATGCTGCGAAATAGGTGAGAAATACTTGCAAACATGACCGAAAACAGGCGAGCGCGTGAAAGCGGCTGAATAGTGGGGCAGGACAAGTATTTGTCACCTACCTTTTTTGCAGCATTTCAACGCAGGATGGGAATAGATATTTTGTAAAACCATACTTCCGTTGGCAATATGTTTTTAGAACAATTGGAATCGGGCCACCTATGATGCATCCAGGCTTACTCCACTGAAGTGCATTGAAAATTCAAATTACAATTACGCAAAAACTAATTATCCGATAGCGCTTAAATTTTTTACACATAAAGTACATATAAATCACTACTATGTCGCGGAGATCCTGCGCTACAACTTGAAAAAGGGGGGTGTTTTTTGTCGGTGTTTCCCGTTTTTTCTCCGTTACTAATTATACGATCGAGTTGTGCTAGGTCTCTGTTTTTACGAGTTTTGATTCTCTAGAATTCGAGCATCGAGATTGCTTCAATAGTTTTTATGTTACAAGCGAAAAACAAAGAACAAACATGATATTTTGCTCTTGAATGTTTATAGCAAATTAAGCGATAATACTTTCGAGTAGGATACATAACAGGATATAACTGTGGATCCTATTCCGTATGATGGCACAATCGGTTCCCTGGTACTATTTTTGTCACGAAAATATCTCTATTGATTGACCTACTGCAGTTGTTTCACGAATGTCACCAAATCGTAAAAAGAAACTAATGAGCCCTTCAGCAAACCCTTAAATAATCGTATTCTTTTCGGTATTAATTCGGTATGCGTTTTTGTCTATACCACCTACAAATTATTGAATTGGTTTCGCATGAGATGAAATACCACACTAAGAATTGATATCATTACTTCATTACGAGATTTCCACTGTGTGACAAAATGAACAATTCTTGCTGTCGGATCGAAAAATGAATCATTGGTATTTGTATCACTTCATAATATGTCCAATTATAACAAATGCGCCTGCAAAACGAAATTTGAATTGTGTTTCCAGCGAATACTTCACAATTCTGCCTCGAAACTTCTCAAAGAGAGGGTTAAGTAAGTAAATAATATGTTTATTTTCTGTCCAAAACCAAACTGCCGAACATATTTGGTCTTATGACCACAGCGTTCATACTGACCGACACAAGTAACTTTCTGAGATGGGCCCAGATAAGGCGAGGCGGCTTTCGTGCAAATAAGATCTACTACTCATGGGCGTAGTTATAGGATAAGAGTGCTTCGACCAGTTTATATCCCTATTCTATACAATGCAATATTTCGACGAAAATTACTCAAATAGTTAGAGGTATAATTTCATGATTTTTTTACTATTAGGGTGACCCACATACTTTGACTTAACGCAATATTTTTTCGAAAAAAATGTTTTTTAAGTAAAATTAATTGGAAAATTACAACGAAATAATTATCAATTTCTCGTCGATTGTGATCTCATCAGGAAGGACTCGATAATTTTGTCATTGAAACCTGAATATTGTTAAATTAACTTTTAGAAGACTTTGAAGGAAATCAAATTATAACTTCCTTTCAATAAAAACGCCAACCGGCCTATCAAAAAGCCACTCACTCAATAGTTCCCACCACAGATGAGAAAGGGCTCCTGCATTGTTCTAGTGGTTGTTTATGTTTAAAATGAAGAAGTGAAAACCCATAAATCCAGAAAATGCCCATCTAAAGTCCATAAAAAAATAAAAATAAAATTTTTTTCGACATAATTTGAATAAGTCTTCAATACGCCAGAAAAAAAAGAGAGGAATCACCTACCGAAAGTTCGTTGTTTTGATACTGCTGGATTACCGCAAGTTCGATAACGTTCAACCATATAGTGTTAATCTCAATGTACGGACAGTTCAGTGGCTCGGTGTTGAATTGAGTATATGCCGTTTGTATTTACGTATTGCCTCTCGAACACAAATCTGAAGTGAAAACGCGGTCCTCTAAAATACTTCCAGAGGACGAACGAATATTATTTTTCAGCGCCATCTGAAATAAATCACGCATTTTTTCAACCGAACCACCACACATTCCCGAAATCATGTGCGAACCTGCAGATTGTCAAAGATTAAATGTCATTGTTTACGGGTTTCTACAAATTATTTCGATTGCAAAAAAAGTAAGTGTAGTATAGTATAACAAAGGTGGAATCATCTGCTGTCTTGGGTTGAAAAAAGAGATATGCTCATTTTTAGTGTAGCTTAGTGATAATAGCTTCCAGGGCAACACAGCCAGAAAACTTAAAAAAAAACAATCGAGAGGGAAAATAATTGAATGGAATCCTAATATTGATGAATATTTGACCTCGTCTACTGAATAAAAATAAATTATGAAGATGAAAGTATCACCATATATGGAGCCAATAAGTAACAAAATAACATCGCATTGGAAATTAACCTTATTTGTAAAGCTCAACATATGATAAGCATTACAGATGCAATGAACTCTTATACAGCACAGACGACTATCAAAATTAAATATGGGCACATAAATAAAGGTTGAAATGAACGAGCCATAAAAATACCTAATTGTTTTGGGAACTTTGATCTAGCACAGTGCATCTAGGGTTGAATTCACTATTTGAGCAAAGTACCAACAACAGAAGATAATAATTTTTGATCATAGTTCAGTTGAGTCGAATCATTGCTCAGTAGTCAGTATCACAATGGAATCAGAATTCTTATCGAACTCCTCAAGGCACCATTACCCAGAATTTGTGCGCCGCCACATACAGTTGAGGAAATGTTTCAGATCATTCAGACATTTAATCTCCAGAATTGAATCAGTACTCAGTGCTAGTATGCGCTGAATTCTGTGAATAAGTAAATTATTTATTGAACCAGGGTGAATCACCAAAACTTCAGAAAGAATTTATTGTGAATGGCCATCAAAGAAAAACAATCCGATAGCTTCGAAGTGATATAAAATGAAATATAATACAAGTATGTTTCAATCTATAATGTTGGTAATGCTAAATCAACTTTTACTTCACGATATTCAAAGCCTTGATCAAAATCGGGTCATTAAGCACCAGTGCGCTCAATAATATTCTGAAATTACTCTAAACCAGTGGTGCCAAACGACAGACAGATTCCAGCATATTGTAAAAAAAAATATTGTAAAATTGTTTTTAACCGCTTTCTTAGTTGTTTGACCAACCCTCAGAAGTTAATGAAAACTTGTACGAGTTAAGATCACGGGGACCTTACCTTTTATAGTGGGATCCGAAACCACTCTTGGGACCTTGAAAAAAATTTTCACCAGCTGCGGGAATCGAACCCGCGCCAGGTGGAAACAGTTGACACAAGACCGACGCTCGTGCCACTGAGCCACAGGCCCCGTATAATCAGCAAGATCAATAAGTAGGATTATATTTAACTCCATCTGCCAAGTGAATTTAGTAATTATACACTGAGTATTCATTTGATTGCATGAAAATGAATTTCTTATTCTTTTTTGAAACAAGTGTTTTGCTATACTATAGCTTTATTAAGTGAAAACTAAATTACAATTGCTGTGGGGAATTATTCAAATTAATTTGATCATTTAAGAAGAATTGTGAATTCTTGTCTTTGTTCATCTCTAAGCTCTCTAGGAGATCTACATGCAAAAGTTCAAAGGGAAGCTTTTCAGTCAGGAAATGGTTAGCGAAAGTTGAATTAGATTTGCCCTTAATAAAACTGTTTCTATGCTCATATATGCGTTGCTTGGAAGTTCTACCTATTTGTCCTATGTGAAAACTTGGACAAGTACCACATGTTTATATACTCCAGATTTGTCAGACTTTTCAATTCGATCTTTGTTGTTCTCAATACATTTCCCAAAGTATTATTTTTTCTGTAAGCAATATTAATATATTTATGTCCTAAATGATTAGAAATTACATCTGAAGGATTGTCGAAATAAGTAATAACCCTAAAATTTTATATTGTATTTGAATCGGTTGAATAAACTTCCTGAGCTGTGATTTCATAGAGTTTTTTCGACAGAATGCTGTCAACTGAACTTGAGTTATATCCGTTATTGGCTGCAATTTATACGTTTGAATATTTATTGAGAGTAACACATAAATATAAAAATCAATTTAAAAATACAAAAGCGAAGTAGACATTCTCTTCTGACAGAGGGACATTCACTAGTCTGTGGATCATACTATTATATGATGGCTACTTTGTGTTGGTAGGGATGAGTGGAAGTACTATATATTTTGATATCTGTATACGAAGGTTTGTGGTTATGGTCAAATCTAAGAAGTTTATCCAATCATTCATTATAAATTCTTTTGTGAATTGTATTGAGCGATGAATGCCATTAATGAACTCAGAAAATATATTTAATTGTCTATCAGTTACTACAAAGCAACATAAAATGTCGTCTATATATCTATAGCAGTATAAGAAGTTTTTTTATCAACGGGTTGTTATGAATATTACTTTCGAGATTTTCCATGAAAATTTCCGCAAGTAACAGACTAAAAATATTACCCATTATTAACCCCCTACTAGGAGAATAAAAATTATTATTGAATTTGAAATAATTTTGTGATAAACAAACTGTAAAAAAATCAAATATATCATCTTTGATGATCGGATTAACATGGTTACCTACTAGTATGACTGTTTCATCTGGTGGTATGCTCGGAAAAAGATTTTGAACATCGAAAGAAATGAGTTTAGGATGAACCCTCAAATTACAAAAGTCTCTCCACTTATTAAACTTCATAAATAAAATTATCCTCTCCGGCCAGTAGTATTTTTCATTACAGCACCATCAGTAAAAATCTCTGAAAAATTAATGGATCTCATCCAGAGTAATTGTAAATTCGTTCCTAAATTTAGCTTGAAGAATTATAATCAAGAACCTGCATCTCAATAAAAATTCCAATCTCATTTCTTATTCCATTTGACAAAATTTATTATGTGTTTTCAACTTGATTATGCAATATAATTCAGGTAGACTCATCAATGCGTTTTTATAACTGGGTCCTGTTTTTATATCCTTATTATTATTTGGAATCATTTGAGAGATTAGTTTAGTACACGAATTAAACAACTCACGCATAAATGAGAACTGAATACAAGGTGGAAGCTAAGTTGGCCGTTCAATTTGGTTTTCAAGTTATATTTCTCAAGGGAAATATAACCCTCTTAATTCATTACAATATCAAACTTTGTAAGGACAAAAGAGTGGCACGAACAGGAATTTTATATTGAAAAATGTGTTTTTGAGGTACTAAAAATGTGTGTTGTATTTTGCATTATCTAATAAGCTGAAAAAAGGCAGATCATTTTATGGGGTTGAAAATGCTGTCAGGCAATCCTAAGGCAGTTTTTTTTGTGTAGAGTATTTATTGAATTGAAAGTCCCGTTACACTTCAATGCATCGTTACGCAGACGATACACAATTGTATTTAGAATTCGAAGAAATGAATCAGGATTTGAATTCTTTAATAACGATCTCTAATAAATACTGTCAAACTGTTGACGCGTCCAAATCTTATGTCATGATTTTTGGAAGAACAGCTGCGAGAAACTGTTGCAAGAATTTAGTTAATGTAGCCGTAGATGGTGTCCAATTACCCACTACTGACATAATAAAAAATTCAGGATTATACCTTATCTATTCAGAAAGTTATCTTTCAGAACAGATGTACACAATCTGAACTTGAGATTTCGGAATAACTTGACAGCGCCTAAACACAGAACTTCTGTCTTCCGTGGCTCCTTCTCGTATCAGATTGTTCGCTTATACAACCGGTTACCGACTGAATTTAAATCATTTTCACTCAATACATTCAAGAAAAAACTGAAACAATATTTAATCGAATGCAGCTTCCCGTATATTGAAATATGATATAAAACGAACCATAATTGGCACACCCCTGTTTTCAACTTCTATGAATATTTTCGTAATTATTTCCTGCAATATCTTATTTCATATATATTTTTTCCTATATTTTTGTTATTTTTTTATTTTCATTCTTTTTATATTTTTTTATTTTTGTAGTGAATATTTTGAAATTAAGCATGATTATGAATATATTTTGATGGTTGGATGGAAGAGCAAGCTCGGCAATGATGTTTCATGCGCAGATATTGAATCCTGCCTTTTGTTAGGTTCTATGTACAGAGTATGTAACCTTTCAATGAAATCATTTATTATTATTATTATTAATAATTATTTTAACGAAGCTAAATTAGTGTTCATCACACTATTTGAGAAATGCAATGGAAGAACATATTAACATTTCTTTGATTTTTCCAAAAGTAATAAAAAAAAAGAAAGTTCAGAATAAACATGGAACAGTTTGGTAATTGGTAGTAAGAACAAACTTCAGTGAAATGACTGGATTTCGACAGGGATAATATAATATTGCAATTATCGTCATCATATTTGAGAAAAACTTTTGAAATAATGTATTTTACTGATGATTCACAATTTACTTCTCATGTACATCGCGAACTCTTTTCTGAGTAAACAACAAAATGAATGCCAGAAATGGTGATATCACGTATAGCTGAACTTCTCGATATAAACCCAGTGCAAAATAAAACGCTTCCATTATTTGCAGCAGCTGCCAACTGTCAAACACATCCAGCAACCAATTGTCAAAATGGCCGTGACCTGTCTATTCATTAACAATTCGTGGCGGATGAAAACATTTAGATTTTTTGATCAATATGGAATGTTAAGTGCTGTTGGGTAGCATTTTTTGTATTATCTAATAGGAAACTACTGAATTACATCTGATAGATATCATTGAAGGACCATAATCCGAAAGAAAAATGTTTGTGAAAATGTGCATTTTATTTCAAATAGGAAACTTTTTCACTCATATATAAGAAGGCAAAGAGGAATGTTCACAAAAATGAAGTGTTTACCAGAAATCCCTAATATATCAGTAAGAAAGAGATGCACAAGTGGCATCGCATTCATTTAGCAGCAATAAATTTATGTGAATGGAAACCCAGTTTGCGACTTCACGATCATAAATAAGATAGAATTGGGAAGCACATTTTATGGCAACATTTTTACCTCACAATGATGGATAACGTTAAAAACATCTCTTTTGAAGTGACGTACTTGTCGAAGGCTATAGCATATGGAAAATATGGATAGGAAGTCCGGGTGTGAGGTTATTCAAAACCACAATATTCACTAAGGAATTACCCATTCGTTTGTTCAGAAAGCTGATGGCGTAACACCCGCCGCATACTGACAGACTGTTCATTACACCAAATCCTAACTAGAAGTTGGCCGATTCTAAAAGTTGGTATAAAAATAGTCCCATGGGGATTTGTGAGTTTTTTAAATGGTCTATGACCACCGCAGAACAAGTTGGGCTTGATACAAAGCGAACAAAAATTGCTAATGACAGTCACCGATCTTCCGCAGTTGTTTTGGAATAGCAGCTGATCAAAATAACTGATTATGGTGATTTTAATTCTATTGATCCATGTCTAATTTTCACGCAGGAAATGTAAATAAAATAGGAGGAGATATGGAAGAAACTGGTGATGACTGTAATAGTATAAACATCGTTAACTCTATTAACAATATGAAAGCTACAAGTACCAATACCGAAGTGTCAACAAAAACAGGCCCACGCGTGTTCCTTATTTTTCTCTTTAGTGTTGTTAGCTAGTGTTAGTTTTTTTAAGTCTTAGTTCTGTAAATTACTGCAAATTAAGATGATGATAAGATTTTTCTGTTATATATTTCAAATCGATATATTGTCGTCCTAAATATAATTTTTGGTATTATTGATAACCTATAATTTTTTGGAATACCAATTTCTTTGGCAATCCCAATGTAAGAAAATTCATTGTATTTGAGAATAAAATTCATTAATATTCAAAAAAATATCGGTAATAATCATACCACTTATTATATCGCCCCTGAATGTCGCTCAGACTGGCCTGACTGATCTCCCAAATGTTTATTCCAATAAGCTGCTTTCTCTATGACATTCAGAAAAATCCAGTGTTACGCTTTCTGAACCTCCACATTCTCTTCTCTTAACCAGTCAAACTGTCAGTGACTATAATTGTACTTGCCCTCTGAATGTCCAACTGAATTTGAAAATGTCATGAGGTTAAATCCTAGAGAGTGAACTTTAGATATGAGTTCGAAGGAGAATACTCTTCATGGGAAAATGGGATGTCCATTATTATACACCAATTATATTACAGTTCGCATGTCCAGCAAAATTCCAATAAAAAAAATTACCGATACTGGAGGAAGCCGGCTTCCTGACAAGTGTCAGTGTTCGTTCTTGATATTTTTGAAAACTTTGTATATTTGAATATACAGTGCTTCTCAAAAGTCCCCTCCCCCCCCTCTTATTTTTGGAACGATTATACATAAACAAATGAAATTTGGAAACTGAATATTAAAGGTTGTGAACTCTCCCCTACTAGTCATGATAGATGACGAAATCGTCAAAGATGACGTCACAAGGCCATTGTGACCAATAATTTCAAATGGAATCCTACGGCAAGCGACACCTCTTTTAAAAGGTATCGAAAAAACCTATTCAATGATACTAATTTTGTTCGTGTTTATGGCAGTTTTAATGGCTCATTAGTAAACATTAAAATTTGAATTCCATTCAGTATGGTATCAATTACAGACTTAAGAATCAGTATCTACTTGGAGAAATTGCTCGAAGTGACCTCCATTCACTTCCTGACTCTTCTCGTACTTTTGCAAATGTGTCTGCGGAAACAGTCTCACATTCTACAACAATACGTTGTTTTAAAACGTCAATATTGTCAGGTTCAGTGACGTAAACCATTCGATTTAAGGTACCCACACAGAAAAAATCCAAAGGTGTGAGGTCCGGTGATCGAGCTGGCCATTCCGTTGAACCTCGTCGTCCAATCCATCTACCACGATACTCCTAATCCAAATACCATCTTACTGCACCGTAATAGTGTGGAGGAGCACCATCCTGTTGGAATGTTATTTCCAAATTGCCGAATTCATCAGGATTATCTTCCAAAATTTCAAGGAGTAACGGTTCTATTGCGTTTTGCAACAGCTCCAGATTAACCTCACCTGTTAAATAAGTATTTAAAAAAAAAGCCCAACAATGTGGTTTTCCAGGATAGCTGCCCAAACATTCACCATCTGGGGAAATTGGGTATGTGTTTCACGAAACAGGTGAGGATTTGCGTCACTCCAATACCTCACATTCTGTGTATTTACATTTCCATTTGGATAGAAAGTACTTCCGTCACTTAAACAAATTGTTCTGACATAGTCTGGCTGTTGGTTAATTTTAGTTTCCATATTTTCACAAAATTCTAGTTTCGGTCTGGGTCGTCGTCTGAGAGTTGATGAACCATTTTTAATATGTATGGATGAAATTTGTTGTTTTTCAACACCCTGTGTACTGTACTTTGACTGACTTCACAGGTAGATGCAACGTGAGTTGTTGAAGAAGTAGGATTAACTATTACTTCTGCCAGTATATAAATTTTTTTCTCATCAGAAATTTGTGGTCTGCCAGATCGTTTCGCATCATTAATACTACCCGTTGTTTCAAACTTACGAAGAAGCTCCCTCAAATAAATCCTCGAAACGGGGCGATCGAGAAACCTCTCATTAAAAATGCGTTCTGCTGCATGAATATTTCGTCCAGTTTCACCAAGAATTAGGATCGCTGCTGCTTTATCACCTAAAGCACGTACCATTTCGCTTCTCGAAGCACTTAAACGTTCGGCTCCCAACAGTTTAACAAATTATTAAAATGTACAAAAATATTAAGAGTACCAAAAGCTGCTAAAACAGTTGAACGTTCGATCAACAATACACAAATTATTAAATGTACAAAAACTTGGACAATTACAAAAACGTCGAATTGGAGAGACTAACAAAAACGTCAGCTTATTTGACAACTATCCAGAGGCGGAGCTTGAATTTGGAATTTCAGTATTAACTGATTCAATTCATCACAGCTTTGCGTTTTTTAAAAGCGAGTTGCCAAAACTGCCATAAACACAAACAAAATGAGTATCATTGAATAGGTTTTTTCGTTACCTTTTAAAAGAGGTGTCGCTTGCCGTAGGGTTCCATTTAAAATCATTGGTCACAATGGCCTTGTGACGTCATCTTTGACGATTTCGTCATCCATCATAACTAGTAGGAAAGTTTACAACCTTTTATATTTAGTTTCCAAATGTTACTTGTTTATGTATAATTGTTCCAAAAATAAGAGGGGGGGACTTTTGAGAAGCACTGTATAAGATGTGATGAACTGTATTGTACAATTTCTGTTGGGGAAGTGGGGGATTCTTGATAAGGAACGGGATTTTTAAATGGAATCAGATAACAAAATTATATGCATTTGAGAACAGGTACAATGAAAACTGCGATTTCGGTTAAGGGGAAGACTCATTTATCCAATATACAATCCAACAAATGAAATGGAGGGGAGGGAAAAGGATCAGCTTCCAACAGTAGATAACATAGCAGATGATGGGTAGATAAAATACGAAGTGGTGTGTAAGAAGTACAAGTCTCGTAAGAGAACGGTTCAAACAGAAAAACTTCAGATTTCGATATTGTCCTCATGATTATACACAGTTCATTCAAAACAAAATAACTGAGTTTTGGATAGAGCTCATCACTGTCTAAAATTGGAATACTTATCATATGAAAGGAGTCATTGCTTCGACACATACCTTCAATTCTCCTCATTTTCTCAATGTTCGAATGGATTGTGATTATTATTTTCGATGCAAACAAAACATCTAACGGCAACATCAGTCAACAGATAAAACGCGTCTGCGGAAAAAAGCAACACCCGAGTATAACTTCGCATAAAAGTTATTGAACTCGTACATCAGCAATGATAAATCTCCAATTCTCCCGAAGACGATCCCGTGTGTGATGCTTTTCCGTTTTATTTCAAATCAAACGGCATTGTATGGCGAATTGTACGTTGGTCGCCTATAGCGACGCTCGAGACGCTGTCGAGCCGAAGCGCGTTTGACTACAACGCGCCCTTCAGTTTCTCGGTCTACTACGGAATTCGTTTTCCGACACGAGTCAAGCAAAAGTGTTTGCTTGAGACAAAAAATACGAGTTTCAAAGGGCTTCGCTCACAAAAGCTTTCGAGTGTGGGAATGACTGTATCCCTGGTTTCATTGATGTCAGATTGATACCATTGAAGTTTGGCTTCCACGAGGTTTACAGTGAAAAAGGGAAATTACAATCAATACAGAAACTCTCGCATTTCTCCAGTCCCAGATGTTATTATGCCTACTACGCAATTATGTGTACTCGAGAAGTGATTTGAATTATGTAGATATCATCAAATATTGGGTACTCGATGTTTTTTCAAGAATCCAAAAAAACACGCATAAATAACCCCTTAATTGATTTTTTCGAAAATATGTACAGGATGAATATGAAATAATTTTTATCGTGGATTTTTCAATTCACAGAAGAATATTCAATTGAGAATGTTTCCCCTTTTCAAAACCCCCTAATGTCCTTATATACGCATATTACTTACTCTCCATTTCATGAGATTTATCTCCCCCTTGAAATAAAAAATGGCAGTTTTCATTTCAAGAACGACAAATCGGTTAATTTGTTCAAATACCTATCTAACTACATTTTGATTGATTTGTTGAAAATATAAACAGGATTTTCATATAATCAGATGTGGAATCATCTGCGACTGAAAGATAAACCTTAGTCACTATCTTCGATCGTCAAGATAACCTCTTGTGGGGTATTCATGTTGAAAAGGGAAACATTCTCAATTGAATATTGATATAAAGATTTTTCTATGAATTGGAAAATCCACGATTAAAATGAAGTAATTTTTCGTGAATGTCTAACAGAAAACAACTACTTCTCCGGCTAAAGCCACGCTGGACATTGAACTACATCTGATAGATATTCTGAAAAGGCCCTAACTCAATAAAAAAAATCTGAAATTGAAAATTTGCATTTTCATTCAGATGGTTATTTGGATTTCCATTCAAGTCTTGATTAAGAACTCATAAAGATGAATGAGGTAAAGAAGAATGTTTTCCAAAGTGTCTCTCCCAAAGAAATGATTCTAACTTTTTCCATCTTTGCAAAGTGAGATTGCTTCTTGAAAATGTGTTTCCCATTTCTTTCGGTCTTCCTGATGATCGGGGAAGCGTGAAATAGATTTTCGTCGACAAAAATGTATTGAAGACCTAGTGAATGCAATGTCTCTCCTGTGCCAATGTTACGAATGATTTCTGGTGAGTACTCTTTTTTGGAAAACATTCTTCTTTACCTCATTCATCTTTATGAGTTCTTAATTAAGACTGGAATAGAAAATCAAATAACTATTTGAATGAAAATACAAATTTTCAATTTCAGATTTTTTCTTTTGAGTTAGGGCCTCTTCAGAATGTCTATCAGATGTAGTTCAATGTCCAGCATGGATTTAGCCGGGAGAGTAGTTGTTTTCTGTTAGACATTCACAAGAAATAACTTCATTTTAATCGTGGATTCTTCAATTCACAGAAAAATCTTTTTATCAATATTCAATTAAGAATGTTTCCCTTCTCTACATTTTGATATTCTAGATTCAAAAATATACTGAAGGCATTTCCCAGCATGTCTTAGCTACCACGTTGTTTTCACGGATATTACAGGCGGAAAGTTGAAAATATCAATGTACCGGTTGAAAATCATCAACCTGTAATATTCCAGAATGAAAATAATATTGAAAATTAGTAATACAAAATATACCTCCTTTGATGACATTTGGGGAATCACACTCTTCCCTTTCTCAAAACCAATTTAATCGAGAGGGAATCAAAGGGAACGAGGAAGCATACAACCTTGCCAAAGGAGGGCAAAAATTAAATTTTCTGGTAGAAACCGTTTGTAGTTTCTCCAAACCTAACACTAAGAAAAAGTTTCGATACTGGGGAGTTGATCCCATCAAACCTACTGGAATCAGGTTCCAGGACAAAGTCAAGCAAAAAAACCTTTTGAGCCCATCGCCAAAGAAAGCCATCTTCTCGAGTTGGACAAGAAACACTCGATACAAAGACTACTCATCGGACACCATCTTCTTAAGTTCCACCTTAGAAAGTGGTTAGATTAGACAGTGAGTGAATTATAGTGTGAACATTCTGAAATATGCTGAACACCAACTTCGCTACTGCTAATCGCTATTCTGTGAAATGCTTGAGATCGTCGAAGAAATTTGTATGACACTCTCAGATATCAGGAACTTGGAGAGTGTATGGATTACTTCAACTTTATTGTTACATCTTGGTGTCAAAGTTCAAGGTGAACTGAAATATGAATATGTTCTAAGAGTAGTGGCACGTCATTTCAAACGTTTCAAACTTGAGGGATTTTTTCAACCACTCAGTGGTGGTGCAACAAGTTTGATAGATATGTTGGTTTTGGAATATTGCTCTAACAAACCTATAAATTCTGTTCAGATTAGATTATTTTTGTACGGGGCTTGTGGGCTAGAAGCCACTTCACTCTTGCAGATCTATTGTGGATAGAGTTCACTGTCAAGGCCTATCCGTGCTACTGGACCTTCAGTCCTCCAGATATTGGAGGGGAGGAGTTGTGGTTTTTTCTCCCCTATCGTTAAAACCCTTAGCATTGTAAGGCCTTCACAGTAGCACAGTTTGTGCGCTGAGTTTTTCTCCTTCTCTTGGCAGCACCTACATGTGGTTGTGATGGAATCTATTTACACACCTGTATGTTCAATTGAGAGAAAACAGATTTTTTTCAGAAAAAAAGTAGAATTCCAATTGAATCATGATTTTGCTTCAATCTATGCATATTTTCTAGTATCTGTATTTGTACTTCACATGCATTTCAAGTTACCCAAATAATGTGAAGTGAACATGTAATGGCATTGAGGGTCATAATGGAGTATCTGCTTGTTTTTTGCGGGTATGAATAGAAGTTTCATAAAACCAGAAGTGGAATTATCTGCCCCTGAGATATAATTATCTATCTTCCATCGATGAAAAATCATTCGAATTACATTTCACACTGAGGAGTATGTCAACCGCCTCTTAAGTTTCCTATGGTCGAATTACGCACACATTCTGATATTTTTCCGGAATTATATTAGGTGGTGGAGAAGTTGTCGGATGATTACCAATAATTATTATATAATTTTCAGCCAAAGTTCTGTTCATTGTGTAAACTTCTTCAGGGCCTTGCCAATTTGACTAACAAGTTATACATGGGTTTTTTCAAGAATTCGGGGTTTCATTCGGCAAACATGTGTACACACGATTCGATGAGGGCATCGACAACCAAATCGAATTGGCAAGGCCCTGAAGAAGTTTATGTATAATAAACGAAACGTTGACTGAAAATTCGATAATAATTATCGGTCGTCAATCGACTACCCCTCCATATTATGAGAAATTTATTTCATTCAATGATTGCCTTGCTTTAGATCGGAATAATAAATTCGATATGCTTTCAGCTACATAGATCAGTCCAGTCTCGTGACTGGAAGTGTCTTTCAATGGGTTCCTATATATACAGGATGTTTCGAAATGCGGTATATAGATTTCAAGGGCGTATTTTTCAGGCCAAAATGAGCCTTTTTTCCATAAACATGTGTCCACAACCGCTTCGTTACCGATCTACAGAGAGTTAAAATTTCAAGATTTTTTTATTTCTTTCTTCATAGCTCTTTCAGTTTTCACGATATTGAGATCAAATTTAAAACATATGTTGCGATTTGGGGTTAACATCATCCAGTATGCCAAGTGATTGTGAGAATCTACAGGGAGAGATTTTTTCAGGGGTCAAGCTCTTTTTCGCCACATAAAATTTTTTATAGTGCGCCGCTGGCGGATTTTAACATATGCAATGAATCCTTTGTTTGTGTCTCTTCTGATTTCAACGCATTTGCGACCGTTATCGAAAAATTGTAAAATATTTTTTTGTAATTCGCTACATTTAATTGAAATTTTTAACAAAAGGGGGGAACCTTTTATCACAATGAAAATAAAAAACGCTACTTATTTGGTTTGTGATCTAAATTACAAATTCCCTTGAACATTACCTAAAAAATGAGAAACCTAACGAACCTTGACTTTTCATAAAAGGTGCTGCAAATGCGCTCCCCCTTCTGCGATACAACCTTCCACTCTTCTCATAGACTGCCATACGCGTTCTAGAAATCTGGAAGTGTTTTTTACGGTGTGGAAAGCATCCATGATTCGTTCAGTGAGAACTTCGATGGAAGGCACTGGCTCTGCACCATAAACTAAGCCCTTTACATGTCCCCATAAAAAGAAGTCCATCGGGTTGCAATCTGCGACCGTGGGGGCCAAGCAATTGGCCTTGCTTTGCCAATCCACCGATTGGGAAACACTTTATCCAAATAATCGCGGACGATGACTCGAAAATGAGGGGGGAGTGGGGGCATAAACCACAGTTGTAAAGACACGTCCTCCACTGATGCAGGCAATTCGTTATGTAGGAAATTTAAACATTCAAACACCATTTAAAATTCGCGGTAAAATAAAAGGTTCAATTAAAATATCTCCCACTATTCCTGCCCATATGTTTACGCTGAACTGTTTCTGGTGTCGAAATTATCTGATCATGTGTGGATTTTCTAGTGTCCAAATATGAATGTTGTGGTAATTCACTACTCCATCGAGTGTAAAGTGAGCGTCGTCGGTAAGAAGGATATGAGATCAAAATGCAGGATCCCTAGTACAGTTGTGCAGTATCCATCGGGAGAACCACAAGCGTCTTGGAAAATCTCGCGGAAGCAAACCTTGGACGCGCTCGATATGATATAGCATATTTTCGTGTTAACTGTATGGGGTCGGCTTTAGAATAGCCCCATTGTAAATCCTGCCTGTCGTAAGAGGCGACTAAAAGGATAACCGTAGGTGGAAGATGGTCTCATCGCCCGGTGAAATACCACCATATCGACTTTGTGTGCTGTGAAATGGATCATTCCATGTTTCAGTGTTCGGTCGATACTTTCCGGTCTCCCTCTTTCCTTTTCCCCAATTCCTCCTTTATTTTCAGGTACATCCAAATAGTAATAATGATGAAGTCTCCTAGAGTAAAACACTCCGGAAGCAAAATATCTCTCCATTCGGATTTCCGGGCGAGAGGTACTCGAGGGGACTCAACATTGAAAATTAATTTTTGCAACATCCGCGGACTCAACAAGAACATCAATGACGTCCACCATCACCTACAGACGAAAAAACCGGATATTCTGGCTCTAACAGAAACACAAGTAAACTCGTCCACCAACAAGGTCCATATGCTTTGTCCTGGTTACGAACTCCATTCTCGATTCAGGTTCAAAGGTGGAGTCTGCCTTTACGCTAAGGCTAACCTTTCATGCCAGCGTGAAGAGAGTTTGGAACCGAAAGACTTTGATGTGATGTGGTTCAAGCTATCTGATACCAAACTGACTAAGTTCCTCTGCTGCCTTTACCTATCACCTAATGATCCTTCATATAACGACCTCTTTGAGTTCTTATCACTCAAACTGGACTACATTCAGGAGAACCATCCAACAGCTGAAACCATAATCATGGGAGACTTTAATGTACATAACGCTGCCTGGCTCAAATTCTCTAACAAAACAGATGATGCAGGTCGTCAAGCCGAGGCCTTCGCCATCACTCATGGTCTAGAACAACTGGTCGAGCTACCAACCCGCATCCCTGATGTCAACAACCAGTCTGCCAATACACTAGATCTTTTCCTCACCACCAATCCTGACCCGTATAGAATAGAAGTTTGTGCCCCACTTGGAAACTCTGATCACACCCTCATCTCTACAACATGCTCTTTCCATTTACCATCGAGCTGCACAATACCACCCCGTCTCATGTGGCATTACAATTCGGCCGACTGGGAAGGTCTTCGTATGTTTTTCTCAGCGTTTCCATGGAAGAGAGTTTGTTTCTCTTCAGTAGATCCAACACGATGTGCTGAAACAATTTCTGAAATCATCATGTTGGGGATGCAAACTTACATACCGAATACCGAAAGAAGAACATCATCCGATAAGACCTGGTTTAACAGAAACTGCTCTAGAGCTGTGGCTTCCAAACAGGCAGCATACCATCGATGGCTAAAAAATCCGGGCCCTGAGACCAGAGCAGCATATGTCGAGGCTAGAGGCATATGCAAAGAGACAATAGAATGCTCAAAAGACGCCCACAATGCCAAAATAAGATCAAAACTTGTTGAATGTCCTAACGGATCCCGTTCATTTTGGTCTTTCGCCAAGGCTGTGGGAAGAAACTTCACTTCCAGCTCATTTCCTCCTCTAACCAAAGAAGATGGAACACTAGCAACGACTGCCCAGGAAAAAGCCAATATCTTTGCGCACCTATTTGCTGGAAATTCCACTCTGGATTCATCGGGAAAACAACCCCCGAACACTACACCTATTGACAGTCACATGCCCGAGATCACCTTTCGCCAACGTACTATCAGAAAGATTTTGCTGGGTCTCAACACCAACAAAGCCTGTGGATCTGACGGATTCCCGCCGATTGTTCTCAAGAAATGTGCCCCCGAACTAACACCTGTTCTTTGCAAGTTGTTCAACCACTCTTACAATTTGGGGGTATTTCCGTCCAAACAAGCCAAACATCGAGCTCATGAAATATCTGAAGAGTACAGCCAGTCCCTAAAAAAGGCAAAAAGGCCCTACCTAGCAACTACAGACCTATCGCACTGCTATCTATTATTTCAAAGGTCATGAAAAAAGCCATCAACATCGAGCTCATGAAATATCTGGAAGACTCAGGAATTGTCAACGATAGGCAATATGGCTTCCGCCATCAGAGATCAACTGGTGACCTGCTTGCTTACGTCTCACATATATGACAGCTATCTATTGAAAAGTATGGAGAAACTTTAGCTGTGGCATTAGATATCTCCAAGGCGTTCGATCGAGTTTGGCACCAGGGACTCCTCGCCAAACTTCCGTCTTATGGCTTGCCCCCTCAGCTGTGTTCTCTGCTTGCTAGTTTTCTCTCAAACAGGTCTCTCCATGTAGTGGTCGATGGAGTTTCATCTGACACTCTACTCATAAATGCTGGTGTTCCGCAAGGATCTATTCTCGCACCAACACTATTTCTACTTCACATCAACGACCTGTTGAAAGCAACTTCATGTCCAGTACACAGCTTTGCCGATGATAGTATCCTCCATACCGCTTTCTCTTCCAGGGCCCCTATATCAGCCCGTGAAACCAGAAATGAACGAGGAAGAAATGTTAATAATATAAATATGGACTTAGCAACAATTCTCGAATGGGATCTAATAACTTGGTAGAATTCAATGCAAACAAAACACAAGCATGTCTTTTCTCTAGAAAAGCCGATCTCACTGTGCCTAACATAACTTTGTCAGGAGTAACCATACCACTGAAGTCATCCATATCGATGCTTGGTATTACTATCAGCAATAAACTTTCCTGGGAAAATCACGTGAGGTCCATTGCCAAAAGTGCATCCCAAAAACTTGGTTTTTTGTTTCGTGCCAAGAGCTATTTCACCCCCAGTCAGCTGCTTATGATCTATAAGGCACAGATCCGACCTGTCCTGGAATACTGTTCCCATATTTGGAGTGCGGCACCTAAACATATCCTGAGGCTATTGGATTCTGTCCAAAAAAGGGCAATTCGTCTCGTCGGTGATGCCTCGCTTACAAACTCGCTCACTTGTCTGGAACACCGTAGAAAAGTTGGCGATTTGTCTCTATTTTATAGATATTTTCATGGGCGATGCTCTTCTGAAATATCAACAATCGTTCCTGCTTTGGCAGTCTCTTCGAGATTAACCCGTCAAGTTCAGTCATCACACCCCTTCGTGGTCACTTTGGAGACCTGCAGAACATCACTTTCCAAAGACTCGTTCATCCAACGAACAGCGAGGCTTTGGAACTCATTTCCTAGGGAGGTGTTCCCCGAGGCATACAACCTTCAGAAATTTAAGAAGAACACCAACTCCTACCTTCTTTCCCTTGGTTCCCAGATGTTCTCTGAACATTACAGGATATCCCTTTCGTGGGAACCAGAACAAAAAAAAAAAAAACCCTCCAGACTGATGGATGGGAAACATCCAAATTCCGTGCTATTTGTCGAGTACTCATACCAGGATTTTCGTCAATAACAAATATATAAAAAATCTATTGTTGGGAAGCCGACGATTAGGAAATCTTTGCGCCTACAACCTCCGAGCTTCAAGTCCTTTTACCATTAGCCAGACCATAAAAAAATGGATGTCAGTCAGATTTTCGAATGAATATGATTTATTTTCCATTTTAATGTTGAACAAATACACCATGGGACATCCACCAACTTTCAAATAATGTCAAAACAAACCTAAACGTCAAAATGAAAAAGTTTTCATTGTTTCGTTGAAAAATTTTATTAACTCTAGGGAATTACAAAAAATTATTTAACTTTTTTCTCGATAACCGTCGCAGATGCGTAAAAATTTCAAAAGACAAAAAAAATTATAAACAAAACAAAGAATTCATTTCATTTATTAGAATGTACCTATCAGCGGCGCACTACAAAAGAGTCTATGGGTGAAAAAGGGCTTATTCTTACAATCACTCAATTTGATAATAATATCGCGAAAACTGAAAGAGCTATGAGGAAAAAAAAAATTGAAATTTTAACTCTCTGTTGATCGGTAACGAAGCGTTTGCGGACACATGTTTAAGGAAAAAAAGACTTATTTCGATCTCAAAAATACGACCCTGAAACCTTGATACTGAATTTTTAAACACCCTGTATATATAGGAACCCGTTGGAAGACACTTTTAGTCACGAGACTGGACTAATCCATGTAGCCGAAGGCATATCGAATATATTACTCCGATCTAAAGCAACGCAATCATGGAATGAAATAAATGTCTCATTATATCAATAAAATCAAAGGAACCTGGTTGGCTCAGAAATTAAGAAACAGGAGTTTGAGGAATAAGACGTTTTCCTTTTTTAACGAAATTATAGCTGGCTACTGATGTGTTGAGACTTCTGTTTATTTATCTATTTCTATCCTGATTTTTAGGATAATATGTCAAAGTTTGCAATATTAGTAGCAATAGTCGAGATGGTGTAAGCTAGTGGTGCTTTCCATTCTGTTGATGCAACCTCAACGAAAACTAAGACATAGATTGGTATTGATCGTTTCATTAGGGTTCACAGACATTAGTTACTTTTATGCTTGACCTACCCTTTACTGATGAGGGGCAAATGCCACGAAAAAGGTTCACAGATTTTCAGCCCTAGTGCAGTGGTTAAGATTTATTCATTCCGCAACAAACATTGCAAACCAACCTTGTAGGACTTTGCACGATTATCCATCGGATGTAATCCAACGTCCGTCGAGGCATTAGTCAGGAAAGTAGTTGTTTTTTATGGATATTCGACCGACATACACCTATCGTATAGATATTTGTAGTCAGCAGTTTTCAGGAATAAGACGTTTTTAATTTTTGATAAATTTATCATATGCATCTAGGCGAAGTTATAATTCCGTGAAAATTATACATACCACAATAATATTTCATGTCCGGGATTTACAAATTCGAACATTTTCCTTACAAGATTACTGATTTCATATTTTGTTCGGGTTACTGAAATCCATTATTCGTTACCAGATTATGAATCCTTAATTGCTTCTCAGCCAGACCAAATTACCTGTTAAGTGTTTTTGAACGAGTACCCGAGGATCTTAACAATTGTGAGCCTATGCAAATCTCAATTGTAAGCATATGCAAATCTAATATATTGAGGGCATTAGGGATTTTCACGTGCTCACTGAACATAAATAAATAATAATAATATTAATAATAATAATAAATATGGGGGATTTTGGACAGGAGTGGAGTGAAAGTTAGAATCGTTATCTATGAGTGGGACTTTACCTATTAGTCTCAATATCTGTCAGTTCGGAGTGAAAATTCCATGTTGGAATTAATCTTCACTGAGCGCTGGTGTTTGCGGTTAGATGACGATACGATTTTTGACTGGCAATGGTAAAACAGACATTCCGTAGTTAGTATTCTCAACCATAAATAATGTTTGATCACTCTCATTTCGATCGCTTAGGTGCTACTTTGTATTTTATATGTCTGTCAGTGCAATAGTACGTATAACTTCGCCATGAGAAGTGATGTATGTGAATTAGCGTGGTGTGGTAGTACGTGAAGTTTCGAGCTTCTGTATTCCATCAGCAAAAGCAATGATTGGTTTCCTTACATTCCTGATCTCAACGCTTGTCTTTAATGTGGGCGGCTTCCTTCAACTTCCGTCTCAGTCCAGGCATGGGCAGCAATTCCCGATTTCGACGTCTCTCCATTTCTTGTATTCAGTTGATCTACGGATAATATTCTCTCTGTCTCTTCATATAATAATAATAAAATGTATTCATTAAAAAAATTATGAAAAGGCGGAAGTCAGTCGCCTCTTTCCAGAGGAGGCAACTGCTCTTCCATCCATAAGACTTCATAGGTTCAGTTCTTGCTAATTCCGGCTATGTTACCAGGTTTGATCTCAGTGAGAAAACTACGTGGAGTATTACTGGAATGGAATTTATATTTGTATGCGATCCTACTGATCCTACTGATCTTCTCAGATATATTACTGTGCTTTGTTGTTGTTCATCGGATGTCTTGGTCATTTTGAATTGTTTCAATACTTCTCCCAGGAGTTCCTCGGAATATCCATTTCGGTGCAGGTTCTCTTTGATGTGTTGTATTTTGGCATCTAGTGTCTTCTGGTTGTTGTATATGTTCACCGCTTTTTCCATCGATATTCTTACGATACCTCTTTTTGTAGAACTCGAACTGTAGTTGAGATACTGCCTCTTTTGTTTCTCCTTCCTATGGAAATAGGTGCGGATATCATTTTCTGTTCTGTTAACATTCACAACGAGTAAAACGGCCCTTTTTCATTTCCATTGTGATAGGATTTCTTGAAATATTTATTCTTGAGAAGGTGTTTATCTCCGTGATTCCATATGATGAATGTATCATCCACTTACCTCAACCAGAGTTTTGGCTTGCATTCTGCCTCCCGTATATCCAATTCCTTGAACCACTCCATGTATATGTTATAGTTTAGTAATTTAGTTTCAACCCGCACAAGAATTTTTAAATTCTTTTTGGGTATCTCATTTATTGTACAATCTCTCTATGTATTACTATGAAAATTGTCCTCTGTACAATAAAATTACTATTACTACTATTACTATATGTTGGCGATTATTGGGAAATGGAAAGATCCCATCGGAAGATCGTCGTCTTGGGAGAAGAACCGTTCTTTTTCTTGGGAATGAGTTGTATAGGCAGCACTCTATAAATTACAATATCGTTTGGATAGGAGACCAGTCCTTTTGTGAAGCTGGCCGAGTTTTCTATTGATGATGCTAAGGAGTTTCTCTACGGGGACTCTGATATTGAGGCTCTTCACGTCGAAACTTCAAGCACCACCGCACCACGCGAAACAAAACGCATCACTGCACACGGCATGCGATGACATGCACCACTGCACCGACAGACTTGTAAGATATAAAGTTCAAGATTATCAGTATTCATATGAAGACGATTGCAGATACCAGTTATCTAAACGTTGTGGAAAACCTTCAAGCCCTTCGTGACGATGGGCGTCAGAAACGAGACTAATCAAGTCACCATGTAGTCTACAACCTTCAATTATAGATTGATTTTGAGTACAGCTCTATAACACCCTGTATTCTAACAATCTACGGCAGAAAGACATCTGACTTCGACGTTCTTGGGCTATATTCTCCTTTCCTAGTGGAAGCGACAACAGTAGTTTAAGGTGCAATCAATGACCACTTGTCGACTATAGTATGCTCGCCCTGACATGGAGATATAAAGCGGAACAAACGCTGATTACACATCTTATTATCGTTTTAAATCATCTGAACAAACAATATTCGCTTTCCGCATTGTCTCCGATTAATGTATATTGTTTCGTTTCTTGTCTCTATCCACACCCATTGAACTGGAAAAAGATGGATGGAGGACCCTTGTTTTCAGCAGACACAACAGAGATGAATGGTTTGATGTCAAATGTAGCATGAAGTTATCTCGTCTTCTTATGTCCCCTTCGCTTTTGGCATCTGAACCCGATTATGGGAAGTAGGTTTCGAGGAAAATTGAACGTTATATGGCTGGAACAATGTTATCGGCGACATAGGTTTGTAGGTTCAATCCAACGGGCATAATACTTATCAATGGCCTTGTCCATTTAATCGATAGAGTGAATGTATGCTTCCAAATAATATTTTGATACCCTTTACCACTGATTGTTTTGTTTGTCTTGTAGAATATAGAGATGCCATTTCGCGAAATAATTTTTTTTATTATCTTTGGATTAACAAAAACTTGTTGGAAAAACAGAACTTGTTGGATATTCTTTTCCAAATATAAAAATAATTATTTATTATAATGACACAATGATTCCTTGGAATTCGCAATCTCTAAGCAAAATACAAAGTAGAATTAGGATGGGGAAAAAGATATAATCGAGAGACATAGAAAACACAGATGTTGGTGGATTCCAGATATACCAAATTGAAAATTTGTCCACATCTTTCACTACAATGAAGATAAAGGAACAGTCGTGTTTACTCTCATTATCATCAGTATTTTGCTTTAACACAGTAACAAATAATTGGTTATTGATTATACAGGGTGTCTCTGGACTTCCTCTTTTCCTCTCGGGAATGTAGAGATAGAGTCAAAATATTACCAGTACTTCATATAACTTTTGTTCCAAAAAGCCTTCGTTACCAAGTTACGGGCCCTCAAAGTTACAAAATGAAAAATGCTTTTCTTTGTTAACTTTCAAAGTGAATATTCAAAATCATCTTAATTCTGGTGATTGACTAAACAAATGAATTCCTTCGATGAGCTTCCATGCAGGAGTCAGTTGTTTTGCTACAGAGTCAGGAACGGACTACCCCCGATGGTCCACACCCCAAAACTTTGAAATGACTGGGATTTGTCAATATGTTTCAACAAAACAAGGTTACCTAGACAATTTCCTGAATAAAAGTATTCGTGTGGAAAATCGATCGGAGCAACGATTTTTGATAAAAATGCATTTTTGTTCGACGACATCCAACCTGAGATTATTCGAAAAGATTAATTTGTAATGAAAATAGAAATGAAAGGTACAATGTTCATTACGAATTTTTATTAGTTATGTCTTTCGATGTGCGTTTTTTCAGCTAAATTTATCTTCGGGTTAAAGATTTCCTCCCATGAAATTATACTTATCAGTGAAACTCCTCAACATTTAAGCTGTGAATACGAATTTGCAACATCTAAATGTTGAGTTTCAGATTCAGATAACACAACACGAAACGTGCTTATTCCACGCGTACATACGAAATATGGACTGAATTCGATATTTCATAGTGGAGTAGCTTGTTAGTTCAAAAACACCACGAATCTACATAAGTGGATATTTCATTTGAAAAAATATCTACATTGTGAATGAAACTTTCAACTAGGTACTGTACTTTTTTTAAGACTTCATTTTAGCATATTTTGTATTATCCCTGTTATAAATGTTGTTGAATTAACGTTAGCATTAGTATTTCTACTGTGAACATTTTTCATTTCAAATAATGGTGGACGATCGGGTTTGATGTCGTCGAGTAAAACTGCATTTTTATTAAGAATCGTTGCTCCGATCGACTTTCCACACGAGAACTTTCATTCAGAAAATTGTCTACGTAACTTTATTTTGTTGAAAACTATTGAAAAATTATCTGTCATTTCATAGTTTTGGGGTGTGGACCATCGGGGGTAGTCCGTTCCTGACTTTGTAGCAAAACAACTGACTCCTGCATGAAAGCTCATCGAAGGAATTCATTTGTTTAGTCAATCACCAAAATTAGGATGATTTGGAATATGCACTTTGAAAGTTATCAAAGAAAATCATTTTTCATTTTGTAATTTTGAGGGCCCGTAACTTGGTAACGAAGGCTTTCAGGAACAAAAGTTATATGAAGTACTGGTGATATTTTGACCCCATCTATTCATTCCCGAAAGGAAAAGAGGAAGTCCAGGGACACCCTGTATAAATAAAAGGGGGCATTTGAAATGGAAATTATCACCTTTTATTTGATGGGGCCCAAAAAAAGCATGATATTCATCCATATAAAATTCGACTCAAAAAGTCCGTGAAATATGGAAAACTTTTCATTATTCATTTCTCAGATAAGGGTAGTCCTCATTAAAGTTTTTGCTTAGACTAAAATTATCTCAGGAGTGAAACACTTGAAACAAAAATATTATTTGGACATATTGTTCAAAAATTATGATATCAGAAATCCCAGCCACCTATTACATTTTGTCTCAATATTCGCTCTATAGAAAACTATGTGATGGATTGATTCGTTTGAAAATATGAACAGGATGTTCATAAAATCAGATCTTTCAATTCAATATTCAATTGAGAATAATATATTTATATATATATATATTTATATATATATATATATATATATATAAAATAATCTGGAATAAATGTTAACAGATATACCTAAGCCCATGAAATCATTGACTGCAAACAAAATAATCTAATTTATTATAGCAATTTCTCTCATTGACCGGAAAGAGTAAATATCAAAGCCGTTTCTTTCCAAACATCTCATGGTTTACTTGATTCTTCAAGGCCATTTCTCCTTATTGTTAGCTCCAAAATTTCGTATTTTCAATATAATCAAAAGGGGGAAATGTGTGTCATTTCAAGGTAACCCTGACGAAATCAGTCCAGAATGTCAGATCCGGTGATCTTGCAGGCCAGGCATAGGTAGTGTAGCAACCAATTCATGTTCCTTTATTAAAGCGGTTATCTGAGAATTCTCTGACAAATGAAGAGCTGTAGCAATTTCTTCTTTCCCATGGTCAAACATTTGATAAATTGTTCCTTACAAAATGAGCATGAATAATAACTTTTTTATCGTAAATGTGTTGAGAGCGTACCAGACTACATGGCATATAAGTAAATTTTGGGATCTTACGGTTCCATTCGAAGAAAAAGTGGCCTCTCGTTAGTAAATGGGATAAACCTCATGTTTTCCATCATTTCACCTTGAACGCAGGCATAAAACTCAATTCGGCTGTCTATATAATCTCTTTCTTTTGAAGAATCAATAAATATTGTTTTATGAGAGTAATACTCAGTTTTTTTCAGGATTCGTCTAGTCCTTTCCTTGCTTGGACTTCTATAAATTTATAAACGTGTATAGCGAGGTGTTTTTTAAATGAAAAAACATTTATTCAGGATTGATAATTATTAATTTTGTCCCACTTAGTTGCAACAGTCAAATATTTAACATATTTGGTAGATTATTCCCACAGTTGTATGTCTGCGATTTGCTGAATATAATTGATCGAAAATATCTGAAGTACCACGATTAGCCCTACTCTTTCAAAGCATTGGAATAATTTTCATTATATTCCCATTCTCAATGTGATTTGATAATTGGTCATTGAACAATTAACCAATAAACAATAATAATCAAAGGTGCAGTACACGCAAAAAATCAAAACTTAAAGAAACGTTAAATCGAGTCGGCAATCGAAGGTCCATTGCAGAAAGTTTTGACTCGAACACTATACCACCATGCTGGATATCCCTACAACAAAAAAATGTAAGAACAATTTTTGTCAATTCCATGTGGCTTAATGCAACGGACCCTGAATGCATGAAACTCCAGCCTGGAAACTGCGGCAGGCATTTAGATGATTATTTAAAACCAATAGGATTTATTGGGGACCAAACACCTTTGACAATACAAGACCTTGTCGAAATGAAGGAAAATGATGACGAATCTTCCGAATTCGAGGATAAAAATTTTACTCTCGTTGAATCATATCCGGAATAATGCTTATTAATCAAAAAACTTTTTCATTATTATATTTTTGTAATTGTGTTATATTATAATAACATTTTTGCACATAGCGCAAGATACTTCTTGTATATTTTTTGTTATTTTTCAATTTAAATTTTTTGGCTGTTTGCTTTGTTTATTTTTATTTAGTCTCCTGATAGAACACAATTTTTTTTCAAGATAAGTATATATCGCTATCATATTTTTATTTATATTGGAATATTATATTATATATATATATATATATATATATATATATTTGAATTATTATATATTTATCTTTTTTTTTCTCAAGTCTACTGCCAGTTGTTCCAAAATAATGCTAAGTATTTACCAGTCTATCGCAATCCTTCTCAATTGCACGAACAAATAGCATGCGCACTCGGACCTCTACAGCAAATTCGCCTGAGCCAATCAAAACGGACCGCAAGCCAATGATAATGCTTGTAGGTGTGTCCATACTTCGAGAGGCCGAGAAACTAATAAATCACGAGTTATATTTGTGTTTGAAGAGGTCTGAATAAATGAAAGCTAGTACCAGTCGACACCGCGACACCGACACCGCGACACCGACACCGCGACACCGACACCGCGACACCGCATGCGGTGTCGCTTACAGCCCACCATACCAATCGAACCAGGTAAGTTTTTTTTTTCTGAACGTTTTTCTACAGGCTCAATTTTATTTCAAATAATTTGTTTTAAGTACACATTCACGAAAATCGCCACGCCATACCGTTCCGACGGGTATAAATAGTCGCCATACTGCCGTAAAATAGTTGATTTTTTATAAGTTGCCAAACGATTTCCTACAGTATGACATTTTGATTTTTTTAAAGTTCATGATACAATGTGAACGGTAATATATTAGCCATACTTCTGGTCAACTGCAAAAGTGGCGCCATACTGTTTTTTTTTTCGAAACGTTCTTATAATACGTCAATATGTTTCACCTAAAAAGATACCCTATACTGTGACTATGATGCTAAAAACTGCCACACTTGCCTAAAAATGATAAAAATAATATGGAATGATTTGCTGCAGAATGGCATTTTGATTTTTCAAAAGTTGATATAAAATTGTGCCATACGTATGTTGAAAAACAAGTTTCAGAAAATCGACTACTTTACGGCAGTATGGCGACTATTTATACTCCTCAAAACGGTATGTCATGGCGATTTTCGTGAATGGGTAATTCAAATAAATATGAGCCTGTAGAAAATGTTTAGAAAAAAATATATGTTTCGATTGGTTGGGCCTAGTCCCACCATGTGACTGGGCCGTCGGGGGATAGTGCCTGTGACGATCCCAGACACCGCTGAGTAAAGTCCAGGTCCCCTCTCGGTATCATTGTAGCCACAAAACACCCACACATAGAAGTGTAAGTCAAATGGCAATACTCGGTAATATGTTACGCGGCTGCCAAACTAAAGATGGCGATACTGTTGTTGTGTTCTCGAATGAGTCCTGGTGACTTTCTGCGCGCGCACCATTTCTTATTGTTGTTTTCATTTTTGAGTGGATTGCGTCTTGCGTCAACTCTTTTTTGCTTACTGCATTATTTAATTGTTTTTTCGTGTAGTGTGTGATTTATATTTTTCTTTACCGAAATGGAGAGTACCTCCAAGAATAAAAGATTTCGAAACAAGTGCTGTGTCCCCTCTTGTGAAGATACGGATAGTACCCAACATCGGTTTCCCAAAAATGATCCCACTGTTTTTGATGTTTGGCTGAAGAATATAAACAGTAAAGAACTGAACAATGTACCCCGTGAGACTATTTATAGTAATTCACGAGTTTGTGACAGACATTTTAGTAATGAAGATAAGGTTACTGGTAGAAGAGGTTTGAAACGATATGCTGCACCTGTTTTATTTCTTCCTGGTAAGAATAATCATAATAACTTCATTGAATATCTTGCAATTCTAGTCTTACAAGATATCAATCAGCGAGATTCACAATTTCTTGGTATTGATAGAAGTAAAAAAAATTTTAATTGGGCGATTAACATGTTAAACAATTAGATTAGCCTCAGTCCTGGCAGGTAGTAAAACAATTTGTTTTATAAACACTCATTAGGTGCATCATATTACTCTATAAAAGCCAATCTATCAGTATAAATTTGCAGGAAAATATAGATTTTATTATCGTGTTCAGTTTTGGTTGAATAAAACTAGAGAAATTATATTTTCATTTTATTTTTCAGGTCATGAAAGGTGTGATGATAGTTATATATGCCAGCCGTCTACTTCCACATCTGAACAAGAAATTCACTTTGGGACACCGACAAGGAATACAATATGAGTTCTTAACACTTTTGCGGACACGATGGTATATCACGTTATTGTCCGATCTCCCACTGGGACATCGAAAAACTTATGTATGAGTCCAGCATGTCACTCACTATTTCTTTGCAAAACAAATTTAAGAAAATACACCCCACCAGTAAACCAAGAATTGTATTTGTCTGAACTGCGAGATAGATGCTTCCAGTAGGACCATATCCTATTTTACAGGCAAATTAGACTGGAAATTACGACGGTGTCGTCTAGGGAGCATACAGCACAAGACATCAAATCACGAGGGTGTCATCCTACAGAATGAAGAAGTCGCAGCGTATACTGACAGTGCCTTCACTAACTTCTACCACTGAAATCAAGTGAACGTGTTAATTAAGACTGGAATAGAAAATCAAATATTTATCTGAATGAAAATGCAAATTTTCACATCACTCAAATACACTACCGCGTGAAATGCTCGACCGACAAGTACCGATATATCATGATCACAAGTCATCAAATCAAAAATTATCCTAGTCACTTTTTTCCGAAATATAAAAACTTCATTTAGTTCGGTGCCCCCTCCCCATGTTGCTATGCCAACTTTCATTCTTTAATAGAAATTGGCGTAATAGACTGTCAGTATAGTATTCCGGGCAACGTTGTGTTTTAGTACTCTTATGGCGTATGTTATTGATGACAGATGTTACACAGATTTTCTACTTGAGGTGTCCATGTCATTTTGTCGTTTATATATACCCCTAAAAATTTCATAGTGGTGTTATATGTAATGTTTTGATTATCAATGAGGATGGACTTCGGCCTGTCTAAGGTGTGGTTGATTCTTAGTAGCATACAATTGGTTTTTTCGTTATTGATAAGTAATTTATTTCCATTAAAGTAATATTTGGTTTTTTCGTGAGTGAGGTTCCTTATCCTATCCTAGATAGAGACGAAATCTTGATTACTCGAGTTCAGAAAATGATTGTAAGATATATGTAGTATCCGAGTGATTGATCATTCAAATGATAATTCGATTATTTGAATAACTCTAATACTTATCATTCGATTATGGGAATAATTAGATTATGCCCATCATTAATAAAAATAATGTTTATTATTCCCAAGAGATATTTGTTTATGGTGGAAATATAATTTTGAATTGAATTTTTTTGTATGTATAAGTTTTTATATATGTATATTATATATGTTTTACTGAATAATCATCTATAGATTATTATGAAGTCAAGGTTTATGTATATATTTTTCAATAAATTTTGAACTGAGTTCATATAGTTTCATTTATAGTTTAATCACCAAAGTTATACTCAATATTTTCATTTATTAAAATATGATTGAACATAATTTGAGGTAATTCAGTTCACAAATTTATTGTTGCTTCACTTGTTGATGTTTCTGATTGACCAAGTCTGTTTTCCACATGATATATGTGGAATCAAAACGAAGCTAATGTAGTGAAACAGCTGAGAAAAATGGTTCTGTAGTTGACATTGCAGTTACCCTTCTATGTGTGGGTGTTTTGTGATTGTATTTTTTTTCTTTTTCTACTTGAAAAAACAAAAACAACCATCTACTATTTTTAGGAAAAAAAAATTATGTATATTTTTTACTGAACTTCCAATTTTCTGTTCTCTTTCATTCCACCACTCTGACCTGGTTTTTTATGTTTAATTTTCGGTACTTGGTGGAGCTTCCATGCTCGATTCCACTGGTTGTTTTATTCCTTCTATGTTCCCATGACTTTCTATATTTTCAACTGACTCGGCGAATTCCGCAATTAGCTCACCTATCACATGAGCTGTCGTGATATGCGCTCGCAAAGCTCTAGAGAAAGACGTACATTGCTGCATCATTTTATCAATAGAGATTGTAGCGTAAACTCTGCTTCACAATTCCCTCAATCCTGAGCCTTCCATGATTGTTCCCACTGCTTTAATATATGACATAAGCAAGTGGAAGCCATCAAGACGAGCAACAACGTTGTTTAACTCTCCGTTTTTACAGTTACACAGAATTTGACGAGCTTTCATGTACAAGGGATGATCAAAAGTAACAAAAAATTTCTTCTGGTTAACTTGACGAACATGTTCGGCAGCATACATTGAAGAAGTGTATACAGTTGGCAAATCAGAAGGATTCTCCTCAATAAATGGCAAGTATTATATGCGAGAAACAGTACATGGCATAGATGAAGATACTCGTTCCATGAAACCTCTGATTTCAGGTAGATTATTAACCTGTAGATAACTTCCCCAAATGTGAGTTGAATAACTAACTGGAATTTCGGTAGAAAAATTACCAAACTGTACTACTTCAATTATATCAATGAATTCGATGATTCCAGTGAACACTTATTGGTTGATAGAGTCATGATCATTATTTTATCTTCCTCGGATATTTTCTGAGCAGTTGGTAATCTTTCTAATTTTGTAAACTCTCCAGCGGTTGTTAATGCTGATGATGATGTTACGCAACAAATACCTCCCATAGAATAGAAACCATTTAACCCATCTAGAGTTGATGGATTATGATCAGCATTATCGAAAACGTATTGAAGATAAGCGTTTGATTTTATTTCAATTACATCAGATTTAATTGCTGAAATTTCGTGGAGAGCTACACTGTGATAAGAAGCACAAACGCCTACTTTTGCCAGAATGTTAATGATAGTTTTAGATCCGCATTTACGATTCAAGTATATCCCAGTAGCTGAGTGAAGTGGAGATAGAAATTATTTGGGACGAATCGCTTTTACTATTGACGATCCAATCTGATCTATTTTTATTTTAATAGCTTTAATCGAGTTATCATTATGGCCGAAAAAGCTTTCACCTGACTCCATGGTAAATGATGTTCCAGTGGAAGAAATATTATCACGTGAGCTATCTTCAGTGGTAACACTTTCTTGGGATCCCTTTGACATCCTTTTAGCCTTTGCAATTCTTTTCTTCTGCTTCACGTTCGCATAAAATAAAATCACTTCATTCAGAAACATATTTCTAGCTGCTAATAGAAATTCGAACAAAGCAAATCAGATTTCAATAGAAAGAATCCTCAAATAATCATTAGTAATCAGTCGTAAGCAAGCGGGTCAATTATAGACTAATGACGTCTTAATGAAGATCAGGATGAATGTGCATAAAATCTCCAGATCTTTGATGAATAACTGTAACTAAACATTAAAGATTCTATTATTTCAGTTTATTTTCCGAAAAAACCATTAGGTCATTAAAACCTTATTAGCATAATCTAGAAGAATCAAGAAAATTAAAATCAATAATAATTGGTTATTTTTGAAACAATAAATTGAAACTGAAATTTATAAGCTAAAATTGTTGGAAAATATACGTTAGATGAAAAGTTACATAAGTTTTATAGTATTAGTTTACAAGATATTTAGACATAAAAGTAGTAATTTTTTTCTGAAAGATTATTTTTATAAACAAATGGTATAAATTAAATAAATAATTGAGTGAAAACTTCAAATCTTGGCTCATTTTGTTGTTTAATTATTGAAGAATAAATAAATCTTGAATTTTTTCTTTGTATCTCCATTAGTTATAAAGTAATAATAAAATTAAACATAAAAAACCAGATCAGAGTGGTGAAATGAAAGAGAACAGAAAATTTAAAGTTCAATAAAAAATATAAATATTTTTTTTTCTAAAAATAATACATGGTTGTTTTTTTAAATAGAAGAAGAAAAAAAATACAAAGAGATAATTCATTTGTTTATAACAAATTGTTTATTAAATAAACAATGAAAATTCAAATAATATTCTTTTTTCAATATCGAAGACCAAGATAAATAATGATTTGAAAAAATGGTTCTTTAATTTTCATAACAAGTGGTGAAAAAAATTGTTATTTAACAAATGCGTTTTTAAGCAATACTTTTTTTTAAGGAACAGTTTTTTTTGAAAAATCATAATTATCATCAAAGATTATGTTATGAATAATTTTTTTTAAATGATCTCATTTGTTTATACCAATTTTTTAAACAATAGGAGATAAATATTATTAAAAATCAGTTTTAGGTAGCTCCTGATCATAAGAAAATGGATCAATAATGATATTATAATTTTTTTATTTTTTTCAATGTTTAATGAAGCTTTATAATTTTTCACCTTAGTAAATTGTTAATAACAAAACGAAAATTAACAATTTTTCCAACCGAAATCTATTCTTAGACCTTTGAAAAATAGCTCCACGAAAGGAAAACATTCTCAGATTGATAGTTTAACAATTATCGCACTTGCAATATTAATGTTCGTGTTAATTAACTAATAGATAACTTATTGAAAAATCGCGATAAACATTTTCGGACCACGGATTATTGTTCATTGATCTATCCTGGAGGTGCCCGAACTTTTTAAATTTTTACTTATTCATTAAAGGTCCGACGGGGGCGTGGCTTGCGCAAGCCGGAGTACCCGTTTTCGGGCGTATTTTCAACCCTCTGGGAAAATTATAGATATTGGTCCTACAGTTCCCGGCGTCAGAACTTTTTCTTAGGAAATTTCCTTTTTGCATCTTTGAATTATCTCGAATAGTTTTTGAGATATTGGCGAAAAACCAAACCTCCTTTTTTTTCACTTGATTGTTTATAACTATTGCAATTTTTGCGAGCGGCCTTAGCATTTTCTCAAAAAATATCCACATGCCATTCCGAATCGAATGACATCTCAATCATAATTTTCGGAGAATGCGAAAAAAATTTGACCTAAAAAGCACTTGTCAACTAGACTATAAACGCTAGAGACGGGAAAGTCCTCCACCTGTGAGCTCAGGGGATTGTATTCCCTGTCTGACTCGGTGGGGAGCGGCGCATTAAACCGCTCGGGCACTCGAACGGTCCCACCGTGGCTGAGTAATAACGGTAGCTAGGATTACTTAGCGCGTTGATCCGGCGTATCCGGATTCTTAGGCGTCCCACTGCGCTCCTGGAGAAGATGGAACCGGAAGGTAGGTGCTTCTCTGGGTATGGGGCGTCCTCTGATGGTGCTCGGATAGAGTGGGGGTTCCTAAGAACGTTGACGCACGCACGCACACACGCCAACATGTGGCGAGGCCGACGACCCCAGACACCGCTGGGTGAAGTCCAGGTCTCCTCTCGGTAACATGGTGGCGTGCTTGCTGCTTAGTAGCTTCGACGAACTCTCACGCAAACGGTAGCTCGTCACACGTTTATATGAGTAGCATTTGATGGCGTGTGCCTGATGCGGCGATTACCCATCAAACGTAACTCGCGATTTCTGGCTGACGAAAGAGAAATCTTTTCGATGTTGGAATTCTCTCGTTGTGATGGGTACCCAAGGGATGAGAGAGCCCCACCGCTTGCGGTGCCTAATCAACAGGTGGTGGCCTCTGGGGGGCAGGGTTGCTAGCTATGGACCAATGGAAAACAATAACGTAATTCGGTAGAGAGGGGGAGTCCTTCGGTTGGGGGCTCAGTCGATTGTATTCCTTGAACTCGGCGGGGAGCGTGGCATCAATCCGCTCAGGTACTGACATCCCGGAGCCAGAAGCTTGTCTTATCAAGGTATAACGGTAGCTAGGATTACTTACCGCGCTGATTGAGCGAATCCCAATCTCGGACACTCCTTAAAGGATTGGGGGTGAGTTGGAACCGAAAGGTAGGTATTCTTTCCTTCCTTGGGGGAGTTGAAGAATCGGGGGGAGGGCGGGGGGTGTGTTCAGTCCCTTGCGCCACCCTTCTGTGGGATGGCATGTTTCGATTGGTATGGCGGGTTGTAAGTGACACTGCATGAGTATGGCATTCTGCTTCCGACGGATTATTTTCCATAAACTACCGAAAAATGCAAGATTTTTTTTCATGCGAAATAGTTCAAAGCCCTGCGGTACTGTATCCACTACCAGCGCTATGACCCTCATTTCCCTTTCAATAATTGTGTAATTCGACTCTTCAAGGGTCGCCATACTCGTAGTAGATGACTTGGCCTCTTTGGGCATCAACTCCAGGTCTATTAGTAGTTCACACATGGAAGTGGATGTGGCTCATGCGACAATAAAACATTAGGAGATACTTGTGATACTCATGTCTGCAATCAACTAATACTTCATAATAATCAATTATATATTGATGAATCAAGAATTGTCGTATCATCTTATTATCTTTGAGTTTCCATCAGAAATGAATTATTACTCACGATAACTGACTGAATTGCAGAAGTCGGATATCTCAAATAAGGTATTTCGTAGGACTGAATTTTCCCTAGCAGTGCCATGATGGTATGTCCTCCACCATTTTTGGTGTGTTTATGTTGAATGTGTCAATATTTTATAAATAGGAAGAATACGTTGCATATAAGTATTGAATAGAAACTGCATGTTTTCCAAACCTGGGTTATAATGTGAGGCTGATAAATATATGATAAAAAGTAGTTTTTTGGCTCTCCTGAAAAGTTGTACTATTGTGATATCCACCCTTAGTTAACCAAGCTCCAGATATATAAATATATATATATAAATATATATATATATATATATAATTACATCATCGAAAACGAGCCCACGTTCAAATTCACCATCAGAATCGGAAAAAATCGCTATATTTATATTCTAGATTTATCAAATGAAAGCTTCTTCTAGAAACTGGTTTTTCAGGAACAAAAAGGCGTACCAATAGACACCTTAAATTCAATTCAAATCAACAAATGGGTATGAAAAAGGTATCATCAAAACTCTACATGAGAAAATCGAGTAGAGATAGTTTTTCTTAACCGTTGTGTTTACATAACATATGGTGGCCACAGTCGAATTTCAATAATAAATAAATTGAATTTATATAAAGATATTCCAATAGATTAATAACGTTAATGGAACTTCACATGCATATTCTTTGCCTGAGGTTTTAGAAACTCAATTTTCATAGAATTTCCGTCTACTCAATCTGATGTAATCAACGATTACCTATCCAACTGAAAATCTGCATATCAGATTTATAATATAGGCGATATGTTTTCAGATTTTATGTAGGCATAAACATTTTATGACTGAAATTAAATATAGTCTGCGAGCGTAGGTTGGCTATATGGTAATAGACATGGCTGTATAATGCGAAATAAAATCGAACGCATTAAACAGTACTTGGAACTCCATGTCAAATTGTTTTCATAAATTCAATTGTGCTGATTTGAATTCCTTAAGCAGTATCGAGCTAACAAAACGTATAAAATATATCACCACCAATTACTAAAAAAAAATATTAAAAAAGTTTATTTGGATGTTATGGAATGTTTTCTCTGTCTCACAACCCTTGATTTCAGCACAGACATTGCGTGTGGAGTTTTAAAGATTGAATAACAAACAGGTAATAATACGATTCACGAAATGACTGGGAAAGTAATATTTGACCATCGGTAATTTTTTGGGAAAACAGGAAGGCAATATGAATCAGAAGTTCCCGAATAGAAAATCAAGTGGAAGTGTAGGGGAGAGTGGGCCACATTGAAATTCTTGTTTTTAACTAATATACATTTATTTTCAGTTAAACCAAATATAATATTGAGAAAAGACGCTAAGTTAAGATCTCTTCTCAAAATCTATCAGATGTAGTTCAATGTCCAGCGTGGCTTCAGCCGGGAAAGTAGCTGAATCCTGTTAGAAATTACAAAAAGTAAGTTCATTATTGTCGTGAATTTTTCAATTTTTAGGAAAATCGTTCTATTCAAGTTTCAATGGAGAATATTTCAACATGAATAACCCCCAAAGAGGTTATCTTGAACGATGAAATATAGTGACTAAACTTCATCTTTCAGTCGTAGATGATGCTACATCTGATTTTATGAACTTTGTGTTCATAATTTCGAATAAATCAATTTATCATACCATATGACAGGTTTCAATGTCAAAACCACTCATTTCAAAGTATCACTCCAGAAGGAATGTTTCAAACATTTTTCTATCTTTGCAAAGTGAGATTGCTTCTAGAAAATGTGTTTTTCTCCGATTGACAGCAAATAATAATTTTGCAGACACATATCAATCAGCAAAGTATTACTTTTCCTGCCTAGGCAGCAAAGTAAGGACTTTGCTGCCTAGGCAGCAAAATAATTATTCTCAATGGGAATAAAACATTTGACATTTTTTGCCAAAAAATCCATTTATTAGCAATTATTACATAATACTTTTAACAAGAATTTAAAAAACATATGTTTAGTTGTTATTAACATTGATAGTAAAATTACTACAATTTTGAATAAATAGGCCACATTTTCTTTCCTCAGATATCATTCTCTTTACATTCACTATATTACAAGTTTGATTCGCCTCATAAGTAGTTCCTACATTTGTCAAAAATTTTTCACAAATACTAGTTTTACTTGCCATTGAATCCTCAATGTACCCTTCTGCTATAATTGAGGATTTCCGCACCCACCATGTCTTTTCAACATTGTTATGTCACCTCCTGAATTTACAAGTAAAGTAGCAGAACTTCTACGGAGGCAGTGTCCCGTATATTCTTTTGCATTCGGCAATTTTAAATAGACAGCTACTTCTTGAGGTATTTTACCAAATTTATGGAAACCAACAAATTGCTTTACGGATTTACCTTTCACGTATTTAAAAAAAAATTTTTGTCTTTTAATTCAACAGACCGAAGAGCTATATATTTCCTAACAACATCTAAATATTCCATTATTACGAAAGACCTCGAATTCTTCGTCTTCGTGTTCAATAGGGATACCAATAGTTTATTGTTCATATCTTCAATATTTTCTAACTTTAAATTCAATAGTTCGTCGCAGCGACATGCACACGCTATTCAAAAAATCAATACAACCAAAAAGAATGGATTATAAGTATTTTCACTTTATCGTATAAATATCTTATTTAAAATTTACTTCTGCTAATAAATATTCATCATCTGGAGCATCCAGTATAAAGTTTGTAATATTTTTTTTTTTCGAAAATTCGGGACTTCTTTGCCTTGTAGCCTTCGGATGGCCGTTTTAAATATGCCCGCAACTTCGACTATCTTCCTATATCCACGCCATTTTCAAAATTCATAGTTGCCTTCAACATGGAATATACAGACCAAAGTGTAGAACTCTTCATTGTTTTAGATAATCCAGCAAAATAAGCAAGTAATACATTCTCCGAAAAAGTCTTCGCATTTTTCTCCATGCAATAATCCATAAATCGTTTATAATTTCCTTCATATTTCATCAGAGTCTTCTCCGGAAACAAATTTAACTCAATATTTTTTGCCACCCCCCTTATTTCTGGAGGAGTAAGTACTTCTGAGTCGCTATCACTGTCCATAATATAAATATACCAATATTTTTCCACAAAACTGTCAGAAATTTCATAAGTTGTCAAACTATAATTATTATGGACATATACGTTTCCATAGCAACCAACTATTCCAACAATTGCGATTGCTATCAAATTTTGTTTTAATTTATCACTACAGAAAAAATAAAAAGTTTGTGGGAATTGTAATAATTTGCAAATACAATATCCTACATATATCATTATAAACAATCGGAGAAAAAATTATATGTTCAACTCGGCAGCAAAGTAGATTGACTGCCTCAGCTGAATTCCTAGCCTCGCTACGCTCGGCTATGAACTATCAGCCGCGGCAGTCAATCTACTACTTTGCTACCTAGTAAAACAAATAACTATTCCCAATTCTTACGGTCTTCCTGATGATCGTGGAAGCGTGAAGTAGATTTTCGTCGACAAAAGTGATTTGAAGACCTAGTGAATGCGATGCCTCTCTTGCACCAATGTTACAAATGATTTCTGGTGAGTAGTCCTTTTTGGAAAAAAAATCTTCTTTACCTCATTCATCTATATGAGTTCTTAATTAAGACTGGAATAGAAAATCAAATAACTATCTGAATAAAAATGCAAATTTTCACTTCCAGATTTTTTTTCTGAGTTAGGGTTTTTTCTCAATATCTATCAGATGTAGTTCAATGTCCAGCGTGGCTTCAGCCGGGGGAATCGTTGTTTTCTATTAAATATTATAAAAAAATAACTTCATTATTATCGAGGATTTTTCAATTTTCAGAAAAATCCCTCTATTCAATTTTCAATTGAGAATATTTCCCTTTTCATGTATGACATGTTCTTGAACGATCAGAAAAATAAATAATATTGTTCATTCATCTGCTGCCCTGTACTATATGTAGAACTTCCACACTTTTGTATGATAGAGCACAGAAAAAAATATTTGTCTATGACTATTTGTCAAAACTATATTTTCGAATGAATGAGCAATAATTCTTTTTTTTATTTCAGTTCCAAAAATGACATCACCTGATTCATTCCAATGTTCTTCTACCAAGAAAAGTGACAAATAATGTTCGTATTTTTTGCATTTAATATTTTGACAAATTGATTTGTTTGAAAATATGAACAGGGTGTTCATAAAATCAGAATCATCTGCGACTGAAAGATAAACTTTAGTCACTATCTTCCATCGTTCAAGATAACCTCTTGAGGGTATTCATTTTTATCGTGGACTTCTTGATTCACAGCAAAATCTTTCTTCCTTTTCAATATTCAATTGAGAATTTTGACACTCTGAAGGTTACGAACCACTTCGAAAAAAGAATTTTTTGGACATGTTCCACGTTATAAAATAAAGTCACTCCATATATTTTCATTCTATTTGTCACCTAAAGAGATATCAAACCATATTTGTGTTTTCGTTTCAAATATTGAACATTCTGAAGGTTTGGTTGAAGGTTTTGTTACATAATCATTGGCAAACAGTATGCCAATCAACCACAAACAAAATACTGAACCGCATAACAAACACCTGTTCCTTACAAATACATATTAGGGACAGGAAATCATGGTGTGTATCAATACAAACAGATAAGCACATTATCGATTATATCAGTCAATAAGGATAATCGGTGCCATACTAGGCTACTGAATTGAAAATAAAGATTGCTATACGGGTATTCATCTATCGTATAACACTGAGGATTTTTTCCTTCAATTTGAAATTCACCTGAGTTTAATCTGCAACGTCTACAGTCGAATTCATCATTCATCATTCACAGTCTGCCTCAAGCATTGATCTGATCTGAAGGAGCTGGTCCTTTTCATTAACAATCTATTTTCTGTAACGAAACCAACACAACAATTGTAGCAATACCCCAAGCATTTTCTACAGAAATGTTATCTTCATTTGCAATTTTCAATCTATTAAGTCAACCATTTGTCATTGTATTTAATAATGTTACATTTAATTCATTTGGAATACTGATTCAAGTTGATCGATCAAAACAAGCACCCAGATTAGATTAGCTATAATTTGTAATTCCAGAATTCTAGCAAACGCACGCGCATTCGCTTTCTATCAATTACCAAGCAACAATGTCTTTAGTAAATGACTGACGCATCAATGCACAGAAAAAATATCAGAGCTGAAACTTTGAAAATTTGAGAATATATTTCAAAATATGAAGAGATAAAAATGGGTTGAAGTTTGATTTTTCATGTGTTGCAGTATATTAACGAAATTGAATACACTTTCAGGTAACCAATTCGTTTGTTTTTCAATCAACTTCCGAAACCGTATACTAAAATATTTATGAATGATTTTTTCTTCATTTTAATTTTTTCAAGGTTTTCAATAAATAATTATGAATTTTAGAATATATAATACATATTACGTAATAATATAATAGTTTATTGCTTCTGAAAACAAGTTTACAGCAACAAGTGTATGGGGGTAACAGAAAAACAGGAAAAGGGAAAAAATAATGTTAGTTTTACCAATTAGATACAGTTGAAGAGATTAGGAAAAAAAGAAAACAAAAACATATATTGCAGTTACCCACTCATTTGAAATAAATGATCGTAATCTAAGAATATTCCAAATGTACTCTGATATTTTCTTGACATCAGTTAGTTATATTTTGTAAGGCGAAAATCCAAACTCCGTAGGCGAGAAGTGATTTGTTTCATCACTGTATAGATAGGACAGTCAAAAATAATATGGAAGAGAGTTTCTCATTCGTTTTTATTACAAACCGGGCAAGTAAGTTCGGGATCAATAGAATAGGAGATTCCATTAAGAGTGAATTTGATTTTGAAGTGATTGGCCATAGGTAATTGAGCAAGAGTGTGGGTTGCAACACCCTTTATTTTTGAAACCCAAATTTGAAAATATTTAAATGTTGCCAGTGCAAAAATATACTATTTTAAAGCAAGTGGCAAAGGAAAATATAGCGTTATGAACCAAAATACTCCAGTAAGCTACAAAAAATTTGTGTTCATGAACCAAGATATTAGTCAGAGCAAATACTATTCAGTTCAGATAAGAAAAGGGAGACCACACTTCTTTCAGTGGGCACAAACTCTCTTAGATAAAGATAAAGTGAAATAATTATTTTTATTGAAGAATTTTCAGAGATAAACCGAAGAGGGAGACAACACGTCTTTCAGTGGGCACAACTCTCTTAGATAAAGATAATTTCGAAATGGGCGGCAATTCCCCTTTCGAATCGATAAGCCAGGTAATTCTCAAAAAATTGAATGAATCTCCCTGCTCTTGGCGACAAGGTAGTAACTGAAATGAATTGATTCTACGACGATCAAAAATCAAATAACCCTCACTGTGAATTGAATGAAGTAAATCGATAAAAGGAACTTATTATTATGAATCAAATTTTATGCTTGAGGAATATATTCAATCGAGTGTTCTGACACCAGTTGAGCCAGAGGTTCAATCCTCTCCAGAAGCATTTTTTTCTCAAGAGAAAAGAAAATTAATCTCATAAACATATAGTTATGAAAATAAAAAAAAAGTTGCTTACCAGAGAGCTGTCCTATAAAGTACTGCCGAACTGTCCCAGAATAGTCGAATACACCCTTCAATCGGTCTCCTTGGAATAATCTGCTGGTAGTGTGAGGTAAGTAAGCGCTAGTCCACTCGAAATCACCAATTGTCTGGTACGTAAAAATGGGAAAAGCGTAGAACTGATTTCCAAAAAAAAATTCGTTGCAAATGGTCTGAACGGATTCTACGTCAGCAACCTCGACCTGTGCTATATATGCTTGCCCAAAATTGCCGAAATATATTTTTTTGTGGTTTTTTCCTTTACTTAAATCCAAAACACAAATCAACCTTGATAGAAATTAACCAAAGGGAGTATCATATACGATATGTAGATTATTCAATCGGAAATTTACTGATAATTCCAAAAGTGACGAAAATCTGAGAGAATGGAATTTATACGTAACCTTCAAAAATTACCATCCAAGAATTCGAAAATTACAAGCATAGAAAAAGCGGGAAATAATGTTGATCACTACAACATTGATTGCAAAATAAGGAAAATGATTATACTCCACCAATTTCAACAGTGATCGTTATTCAATTTACAAATGCTAATGTACCAAAATCAATTCACTCACCACAGCTGCCTATCTTGGGGTTCAAATCAAGAAAGAGACCGATCATCCTTTCGGTTCGACGAAATCACAGTTCACCCGTTTTTTCCACAAACCATTCTCGGTTTTTTCTTCTATTTAAAAACACTACGGAAAAAACAGGCTCAAGACGAAAACAACTGTCATGGACACATATTCGATAGCCGATAATGAAGAGCGCATTAGTTCACGACCTAAGCAGTGACTACTGACCCGTACCACCGTAAAGATAACCGGAAACATTATGTAGTGTATGTAGTATATGTAGTAGTTTTAGCAGCAGAGATATGTTCGGATCCATGGAAGTATTGAATAGATTGTGAATGTACATAAATGGGTAACGAGAGGTTATTGCAAGATCTCAATCAAAAATTTGTTACTGTTTACCTACTGTTTGTATATTGGGCTTGCCTATTTCAATAATACCAACTTACATTGACTAACTATGACAGAAAACCGCCTTCTCGGTCTTGCCCTAATGCACATTCAAAGGCATATTTCCACTGATACCGCGGAAGTTATTACAATATTTGCAAAGACTGGCCGTAAGAAGAGATCGGAGTTTGATATTTTAGGACTAAATATAAAAATAATACTAATATATCGAGCTACCTACATTACTACAAATTTAATAATTTTTTTGATGTTTACACCCATGCATTTTCATTTCATATTTCCAATGACAGAACACTGTTCAAATACAACTGTATTTCTCTTTGTTTTTTATAACAAATTTTCTGAAAGATAAGTTAACACACAAAAAATGCCCCTCCTGAACGAAGTTCTGCATTCGCGCCTAGGTCACGTACGGTAAAACTTCCGTCGGAGTAGTGGCAGTGGGCGGTTGCACAACGACCCCCAACGGCAAAAATCCCACACGTCATTTATGCCGCCAAGTGTGAAAGCTTTAATTTATTTATTTACGCTACTATCAGAACGACGGCGACTGCGAAGTGTGTAACTACTCTTTGGGTGAAAAAAAACACGCCAACAATTTAGTCTATTATGAAGGTATTGAAGTGACTGAAGATTATCAAGATGAATAATGAACACAATACTGAAGGAATGTATGGGCAATGAAAATAATAATGGAGTACTGAATCGGGTACTGAAAATACTCAATGTAGATTGAAGTAGTGATTTTAGTACTGGAAACATTGTACTGAGACTGAAATACTGTAACAGATACTGCAGAGGTACTGGTAAAAAATCATGGTGGTACTGAAATACTGAAGATTCTGAGATGTACACCTACTGGAAAAGTTGTTATACTCTCGGTTATTCTGGACCAAAGTATCTTTCATTGCATGAATTACTCAGGGTTGAATACTGGGTAAACGTAAAACTCTGATTACCAAATATGTATTAAGTACGAATATTGTTAATGAAGACAGCAAATGTGAAGCCAAAACAAATGAAGCATGACGATCGCTCGACCAATTAATGTGCAGGCGCGAAAACGAAGGCATGACATGTATTGGTTGATGTTCGGTTGCTCTGTCTACGCCAATATCACAAGGAAAGACACATATAACCATACTTCACTTTCATTGCATTGCTGTTATGGCCACTTATCAAAATTCGTAGTTAATAAATATATGCCTATTACTATGCCTCTTTTCGTGCCTGATTTCATGGCTATTTGTCGGCAAAATTTCCTCAAATAACTGGCACACCATGCCTGTTTCAATGACAGTTTCAGGTAGTAATTTCAAAGCTGCAAACATAAGGAAAATTGACATTTACCTTGAGTGATCAATTAATTTAGTATAGCTGGATTATTTGTTTCAACTTTTTCCTTATTGGATTATTTTTCTGTTATACTAAACAAAACAAAAACTTTGATTTTTATCATCAATTTGTTGGTTATGTCAATTCCAACAGATAATTACTGTGTTGGCAAACCTGACATTTCCACAAACCTTGAAATCTCCTCGAATCAGGGGGAAATATACAGTGCTTCTCAAAAGTCCCCTTTCCCCCTCTTATTTTTGGAACGATTATACATAAACAAGTGAAATTTGGAAACTGAATATTAAAGGTTGTAAACTTCCCTACTAGTGATGATAGATGAAGAAATCGTCAAAGATGACGTCACAAGGCCATTGTGACCAAAAATTTTAAATGGAACCCTACGGCAAGCGACACCTCTTTTAGAAGGTATCAAAAAAACCTATTCAATGATACTAATTTTGTTTGTGTTTATGGCAGTTTTGGCAACTCGCTTTTGAAAAACGCAAAGCTGTGAGGAATTGAATCAGTTAGTACTAAAATTCCAAATTCAAGCTCCACCTCTGGATAGTTGTCAAATAAGCTGACGTTTTTGTTAGTCTCCCTAATTCGACGTTTTTGTAATTGTCCAAGTTTTTGTACATTTGATAATTTGTGTATTGTTGATCGAACGTTTAACTGTTTTAGTAGCTTTTGATACTTTCAATATTTTTGTACATTTTAATAATTTGTTGAACTTTTGTGAGCCGAACGTTTAAGTGCTTCAAGAAGCGAAATGGTACGTGCTTTAGGTGATTAATTAGCAGCGATCCTAATTCTTAGTGAAACTGGACAAAATATTCATGCAACAGAACGCATTTTCAATCAGAGGTTCGAGGACTTATTTAAGGGAGCTCATTCGTAAGTTTGAAACAACGGGTAGTATTAATGATGCGAAACGATCTGGCAGACCACAAAATTTCGGATGAGAAAAAAACTGATATACTGGCAGAAGTAATAGTTAATCCTACTTCTTCAACAACTCACGTTGCATCTACCTGTGAAGTCAGTCGAAGTACAGTACACAGGGTGTTGAAAAAAAACAAATTTCATCCATACAAATTAAAAATGGTTCATCAACTCTCAGACGATGACCCAGACCGAAGACTAGATTTTTGGGAAAATATGGGAAGTAAAATTAACCAACAGCCAGACTTTGTCAAAACAATTTGTTTTAGTGACGAAAGTACTTTCTATCTAAATGGAAATGTAAATACACAGAATGTGAGGTATTGGAATGACGCAAATCCTCACCTGTTTCGTGCAACACATACCCAATTTCCCCAGAAGGTGAATGTTTGGGCAGGTATCCTGGGAAACCATATCGTTGGGCCTCTTTTTTGAATACCAATTTAACTGGTGAGGTTTATCTGGAGCTGTTGCAAAACGCAATCCTTGAAATTTTGGAAGATAATCCAGATGAATTCAGCAATTTAGAAATAACATTCCAACAGGATGGTGCTCCTCCACACTATTATGGTGCAGTAAGACGGTATTTGGAGTATCGTGGTAGATGGATGGACGAGGTACTCAAATCGAAGGTTTACGCCACTGAACCTGACAATATTGGCGTTTTAAAACAACGTATTGTCGCAGAATGTGAGGCTGTTTCCGCAGACACATTTGCAAAAGTACGAGAAGAGTTTAAAAATAGAATATTCCACTGTCAGAAAGTAAATGGAGGTCACTTCGAGCAATTTCTTCAAGTAGATACTGATTCCTAAATCTGTAATTAATATCATACTGAATGGAATTTTAATGTTTACTAATGAGCCATTGAAACTACCATAAACACACAAAATTAGTATCATTGAAGAGGTTTTTTCGATACCTTTTGAAAGAGGTGTCGCTTGCCGTAGGGTTCCATTTAAAATATTGGTCACAATGGCCTTGTGACGTCATCTTTGACGATTTCGTCATCTATCATCACTAGTAGGGAAGTTTACAACCTTTAATATTCAGTTTCCAAATTTCACTTGTTTATGTATAATCGTTCCAAAAATAAGAGGGGGAAAGGGGACTTTTGAGAAGCACTGTATAACCAGTCCAATTGATTTTCATGCATAAAACAGTCAACAAAATAGTCTCGCGCGCATGCTTATTTGTTATAAATTCCAGTCACCGGCAGTCAGGCAGACAAATAGGCATATTGTAATAAGAATATAAGTGGTTCTGCAAGTATCAAGGAAATCTTGAACAATGATGACATCGAAGTATTAGAATTTGTACATCATGAAAGACGTTATCATAGTGTTTGGCCTAGAAGAATGCATTCCGATGAATTTGGTTTGTTTACTTATTTTTTCACAACAAATTTATACCGAACGTATAAAATTGGTAATCTTCTACGTATTTCAGAAAAATGTATGGATTTTTACCCAGGCTTTTACCTGTTTTGAGATTTTATGCAAAATATTTTTCATAACAGTTGGTCATTTTCTTGATGTTACTAAAACTATAACTTGTTATATTATCAGAGAATTAAAAATACAAACCTTTTTTCACAAGTAATTGAAAGGATTTCTATCAACGGAAAATGAGGTTTAAATAACAATGCTCCCTTGGATCATTGGATCTAAATATGGTGTTTTTTGCAATAGAATGAAAGCTTTTCAACAAAAAATAAAACCAACAAAAAGAGAAACGGAAAATCAAAAAATAAAATAAACCTTCTTGAGGGGCCATTGCACGGAGTGTGGAATGACGCGCCTGGCGTGTGGAATGAGGCGCCTGGCGTGTGGAATGCCATGCTACGTGCGAAACTTGTCACGACGCACCATTCTCACGACGCGTGGCGTGTCAGTTCACACGCCAGGCGCGTCACTCCACACGCCGTGTAATGGTCTTCATAATAACTGAGCTCCCAAACTAATGTGAGTAACTAATTTTGAGTCGGCGCCAAACAAACTAGCAATTGAATCAGATAAAGTGTTAAATTATGACAGTGGGATGCACGGCGGCGTTTTGATAATTTTTTTGGAAAAATGTAATGATCTTCGTTGATTGTTTGTTTGGCGCCGACTCAAAATTAGTTACCCTAATTAGTTTAGGAGCTCAGTTATTATCAGGACTAAGAATATTTATTTCATTTTTTGTTAAAAAGTTTTTTTTTTTCATTTTTTAGTGGCTATAATCCACTATTAGCTACCTACTCAATTATATCTAGTTATCCATTATCTTCATATTCCCTTCTTTTTTTTTTGAGCTTGGTTACTATGAACATCTTCTCAGCCTCGATGGCCTCGTGGGATTCATCCTCACTCACCCCCATTCGTCGGTTACCCTGGCTGTCTCACTCGAAGTGATACCACGAATGCCCATTTAATTTTCACATCAATTGTGATATGTATCATAAGTCAATCAATAACATATATGTCTGTTACTCCTATGTACAGGCCCCTTCTTTCGACAAATCCGATGTCATTCGGCCTGTGTACCGGCGTAGAGAACGAAGGGCCTGCTGATTTCACATACACTCTTTGAACTACACTAACATTAATGATATATTTTTATAATGCATGTATGAAAACGGCCTGGACTACCACATACATCAACCTGACTTTCAACCATGAGGACGCCGCCTGTCCTCCACCATGGCCGGAAGTCGGATCCAGGTATCCATTATGTTGTAGTGTCATCAGAACTACATATGTGTGCCGACTTTCAACAGAATCGGTTCACAGATGAAAAATCAATCATCCCGTATATTTTTACCTTCAGGGGTGGATTATTTTCTTCCAAATTCAAAGACCAACTTTGGAGTATACCCTATCTAATGAAATGATCATCCAAATCGGATGATCCAGTACAAAGTTATGAGTGGTAGGATCGGTTAACGGTTTCAGTGGGTGAACGATAAATATCCCTTGAGGGTGAACTTTTTCTCAAATTTAAATGGCACCAACTTCGAAGTATACCCTATCTTATGAAAAGAGAATCTTCGAAATCGAACTAGTCTGTGGAAAGTTATGCGTGGTCATACTTAAAAAAATATACCCATCGACTAGAGAACCACCTCCTCTTTTTCGTCGGGTGAAAAGAGTTATACTTCTTACCCAAGTGTCATACCGGCGTTTTATCCAAGCTTCCACTTCCACTGATATTTTATGAAACAAGCAGATTTTTAATAACCGTTGAAGATTTCATTAATGTACCTTAAACTATAACTTGATATGATTAGAAAAAGTACAACTTTTTTTCTGTAAATATTTTTTTTTTTATGTTCTGTTTCCCGCGAAAAGGGATATCCTGTAATGTTCAGAGAACATCGTGGGAACCAAGGGAAAGAAGGTAGGAGTTGGTGTTCTTCTTAAATTTCTGGAGGTTGTATGCCTCGGGGAACACCTCCCTAGGCAATGAGTTCCAAAGCCTCGCTGTTCGTTGGATGAACGAGTCTTTGGAAACTGATGTTCTACAGGTCTCCAAAGTGACCACGAAGGGGTGTGATGACTGAACTTGACGGGTTAGTCTCGAAGAGACTGCCAAAGCAGGAACGATTGTTGATATTTCAGAAGAGCATCGCCCATGAAAATATCTATAAAATAGAGACAAATCGCCAACTTTTCTACGGTGTTCCAGACAAGTGAGCGAGTTTGTAAGCGAGGCATCACCGACGAGACGAATTGCCCTTTTTTGGACAGAATCCAATAGCCTCAGGATATGTTTAGGTGCCGCGCTCCAAATATGGGAACAGTATTCCAGGACAGGTCGGATCTGTGCCTTATAGATCATAAGCAGCTGAGTGGGGGTGAAATAGCTCTTGGCACGAAACAAAAAACCAAGTTTTTGGGATGCACTTTTGGCAATGGACCTCACGTGATTTTCCCCATATGCTTTGTATTTCAAAAATTAATCAATTCTTGGGATCCGGCGTCGGCGAAATTCAGTTTTTTTATGAAGAGGGGAAAGGGTTGACTTCATGAGCGGACTGTATGGCACTCCAACTCATTTTATACACTTAGGCTGATTAATATGAATTCGATTAGATGAGCACATGGAAGTCGCTAGAGACAATTTAATAGCGGATCGATAACGAAGGGTTATTGTTATGAGGACAATAAGCTGACATGGCTAGAACCTTGTTCGAGTTGAACAACATCATCGACTCTCCTATAGAATCTGAGATTAATGGGCTGTGCTCATGCCAGAAAATCGATCGATAGCGAAAAGTTACATCAGTTTGGGAGTCGTTTTTTACGACTATGTGAACCCATTCATGATGCTTTGATATGACAAATAATATCAACTCATTGAATCGATTTAAGAGGCGTTCATCAACCGTAGCCTGAATGAAATGATAAGAACAAAGAATCATAAATATTCACAGATGAATTACATTTCTTGCTGAATTAATATTTAACATTCCGATGTTACATCCAGTATGATAATTTTAACGAAAATTACAGAATTTAAACTTAATAAGATTATAGATCCTGAATGATACTGTTTCAACTAGATCCATATAATAATGATCTATATTCAAAATTCATGAGAGGTAAGGTATCAATAATGTATTCCAACGTTATCGTCTAAACCGATAAAAAATATATCAGATATGGTCAGATATATCCCCAAATGAGTTTTTGTGCTAATTCCAAATATTTTATCAGTTTTTCTCCAAATACTTGAAAGTACATTCTTTTATCATAGATAAATTAACTCCTATATAAAATGTGTCATTCAAAGATGACTGTTTTGTCATTTTGACAGCGATAAAAAAGGTGCATCGTTTTTTATCACCGATAAAAACGCCTGTTCCTCTTAAGCGTCTACATCTAGTATGCTTACGTCACTTTAATGTCTGCCCTGTCAGTTATTTGAGTATTGTTGATAATTGATACTGAAACATTACAACATGAGTCTTTTCGGGGAAGTTTCGACTCAACAAATAACAAAAAATATAGAAAAAGCAATCCCGCAATGCACAAAAAATACTAAAGCGTCAATATGGAGACAATTTATGGAGTTTTGTCAAGTATATACGAAATTACGAACTGTCAAAAATAACTCCGTTACAAAAAGTAGCAGATATATTAAAGGATTGGGCCTATAATATGAAAAAGAGGAATGGAGAAGATTATAAAGAATATGCAGTTAAATCAATTTGGAATTCAACTGCGAAGATGATTCAAGAAAAATATTTCAATTAATACAATATTAAATTTGATCCTTTTGCCGACATAACTTTCAAAGGAGCTCGTGATGCAAGAAATAGTGAACGGAAAGAATTACAAGTTATTCCAGAGAAAAGAAAAGTAAGTTCTGTAGCATTGAACAAGAAAGATATGGTAAAAATGGCAAAATTGTGGATAAAAGACAACCCAGAGGGATCACAAAAAAGATTCTTTCTTATAGCTTCTTATGAATTAGCCTGGAGGGGGGGGGGGGAGAAGCTGCAAACTGTTAAAATTACTGTTAAAAAGAAAAAAATAAAATTTAAGAAAAAAATGAAAACATAACATCTGAACGACTTTTTTTAACTCCAAATCACTTTTGGAAAAACAAAAATTCTAAAGGTTGGTACAAAAATGTTCCACTGGGTATTGATACGATTTTTACTTGGACCAAATATTCTGCAACTAAATTTGTACTCGACATTACAAATAATAAAATTACCAATCATTCGAACCGTGCTAGTACAGTTTCCCAGTTAGCCAAAGCAGGAGTAAGTGAACAACAACTTATAAAGATAACGGGACACTCATCATCATCTTCTATCAAACCCTACCTCCAAATTGATCCTGAACATCACGAAAATCTTATTAGTTCCTTACGAGCCTCGAGTGAGAAAAATAAAAATGAATATTCTACATGTGTGAATACCAGAGAAGACAATTTTGAAATCAGTACACCAAACCAAACAATTTATAACAATTGTGTATTCAATAACTGTTCATTTAAATAATTTAATTGTATCAATAAAGATAATTATTGTTGTTGTTCATTCATATATTCGGTCGTTAATTTATCTTCCAAAACACTCGAGCTTTTCTTTAAGGATAAATTTCTTTTAACTCAAAATTTTTCCATCAGTAATTTTGCTCGAAAAACTGACATTTGACAAAATCACTCGACCTTCGGTCTCGCGATTTTGTCATGTCAGTTTTTCTCGTAAAATTACTGATTGGCAAAATTATTTCGTTACAAAAAGAAATTTATCCGATAAAAAAAAGGCTCTTGTGTTTTTACTGTTGATAAAAAGTGAAACTCAAATATTCTAAAGAAACTAAATACTTATATTTGTTTAGATTGGTAACATTGATGGAAGAACAAAGAGGTCTTGCTGGGTGCATTCCTAGACATCTAGAGAGCATTGAACAATACATCCCAAGGGCACTGAGAAGAAACCACATCGATTAGTTCTGCAGGTGGATAGACTATTTTTTAGTGGGAAGGTCACCCTGAGTTGTCCGCAAGGGAGTGTACTGCCCCACTGCTCTGGAACGTGGTGGTGAGGGACCTGCTAATCGCACTCTAAAGGAATGGTCAAAATGCACTTGGGTACGCAGATGACATAGTCATCAGTTAACAAGGAAAATTCAACGACCCTAATTCTGGTCAGTACTTGGATTAATGAAGAGGGTTCAAATATCAGCCCCTCCAAATCAATCATTGTAGTCTTTACCAAATGAAGGAAGATAAAGGGCCTAGGCCCTCTGGACTAGGCCCCCTAACCCTCCGAAGGACTAACATCATGCTATCGGGGAAAGGTGAATATTTTGGGGTAATCCCAGACTCGAAACTCAGTTTCCATATTTTCACAAAATTCTAGTCTTCGGTCTGGGTCGTCGTCTGAGAGTTGATGAACCATTTTTTATTGGTATGGATGAAATTTGTTTTTTTTCAACACCCTATGTACTGTACTTCGACTGACTTCACAGGTAGATACAACGTGAGTTGTTGGAGAAGTAGGATTAACTATTACTTCTGCCAGTATATCAATTTTTTACTCATCAGAAATTTGTGGTCTGCCAGATCGTTTCGCATCATTGAAACTACCCGTTGTTTCAAACCTACGAAGAAGCTCCATTAAATAAGTCTTCGAAACGGGGCGATCGGGTAACCTCTCATTAAAAATGCGTTCTGCTGCATGAATATTTTGTCTAGTTTCACCAAGAATTAGGATCGCTGCTACTTTATCACCTAAAGCACATACCATTTCGCTTCTTGAAGCACTCAAACGTTCGGCTCACAACAGTTTAACAAATTATTAAAATGTACAAAAATTATAAAAGTACCTAAAGCTGCTTAAACAGTTGAACGTTCGATCAACAATACACAAATTATTAAATGTACAAAAACTTGGACAATTACAAAAACGTCGAATTAGGGAAACTAACAAAAATGTTAGCTTATTTGACAACTATCTAGAGGCGGAGCTTGAATTTGGAATTTTAGTATCAACTGATTTAATTCATCACAGCTTTGCGTTTTCTAAAGCGAGTTGCCAAAACTGCCATAAACACAAACAAACTTAGTATCATTGAATAGGTTTTTTCGACACCTTTTAAAAGAGGTGTCGCTTGCCGTAGGGTTCCATTTAAAATTATTGGTCACAATGACCTTCTGACGTCATCTTTGACGATTCCGTCATCTATCATAACTAGTAGGAAATTTTACAACCTTTAATATTCAGTTTCCAAATTTCACTTGTTTATGTATAATCGTTCCAAAAATAGGAGGGGGAGAGGGGACTTTTGAGAAGCACTGTATATTTATATATATACATATATATATATATATATATATATATATATATATATATAATATATATATATATATATATATATATATATCAGAAGGGTAGTCTCTTGACTGGACTATTCGGGTAAAAACATAAAACTTGGAAATTCACTTTAAAATGGTATTGTAAAATTGCTTTTAACCGCTTCCTAAGTTTTCTGACCAACCCTCAGAAGTTAACGAAAACTTGTACGAGTTAAGATCACGGGGACCTTAACTCCTATAGTGGGATCTAGACTTAGTGACATGAAAAAATGTTCACCAGCTGCGGGAGTCAAACTCACGCCGGGTGGAAACAGTGGACACAAGACCAACGCTCGTGCCACTGAGCCACAAGCCCTTTGCAGTCATGAAAGAAAGGCTGATGAAATAAAATTATTTTATTTTATTTGTCATGCTTTCAAAAAATTCATTTTTATACTCAAGATATCTATAAAGTGAAAGAACAATGTGATAACATAAGAAACACATGATATTTGTAATGATAACTTACTGAGTTTAGGTTAAAATATAAAATTTGCTGGTGCACGTGACTTTTTAGGATGTTTCACAATCATAAAACCATATAACAGCACATTTGGTTTGTTAAAAAACTTCAGGTGAAAACAATTAGGCAAATAACGGTTGAAAACTAACAGAACAAGAACTTGATGTAGTGGCAGGCCACATGGTTCAGTCATCACTGACAAGTATGGCTGTAAGAGGAAATGGAGTAGACATGGTGTCACCTGTCAAATGCCAACATCCATATGTCATGGATGAAACCTGTGTTCTGTCATCTTTCAACTTTATGAAGGTTATGGCGGGTCATTTGAAACAGTAGAAATATTTCCAAATCTATTATTATCAAGTTTAAGTGGGAAATTATTAGTGACACTCAGGTTTGAAATATCAGACCTAGTATCCATACTATCAGGTTCATTATCAATGAAAAACATATCAAGGAAATTATTTTTATGATAATTGTTCCCCATTGATGAAATTGTGGGGTTATTGAAATTAGTAAAATGATTCGAATTTATATTATGTTCAGCTAAGGCACAACTGTCTTTGCTGAGATTGCAATCACTCTTATGAGAGGTTATGCGTCTGGTTAAGTTCCTGCTGGTTTGACCTATATAGACTTCATCACAATTCAGCCAAGAAATAATATGATATGACAACTAACTACAAAATATACCAACATTTTCAAATTTGATCAAAAATATCAAAACTATTGCTTGCTAGTTTATATACCAAAATCAAAACTCCCTTAACTAAATCAGAATTGTCTTATGCCATTTATGATATTCCTTGTCCGAACTGTGATAAAATCTATACGTATAGTCCATAAGAGTGATTGCAACCTCAGTCAAAATAATTGTGCTTCAGCTGAACATAGAATAAATTCGAATCATTTCAGTAATTTCAATAACCTCACAATCTTAGCAATGGAGAACAATAATCGTTAAAGAAATTTCCTTGAAATGGTTTCCATTAATAATGAACCTAATGGTATGAATAATAGGTCTGATATCTCAAACCTAAGTTTTATCAATAATGTTTTACTTATACTTGCTAATGATAGATTTTCAAATATTTCTGCTGTTTCAAATGATCTGCCATAACCTTCATAAAGTTGAATGACGACAGAACACTGGTTTCATTCATGACAGATGGGCATTTGACAGGTGACACCATGTCTTCTCCATTTTCTCTTACAGCCATACTTGTCAGTGATGACTGAACCATATTCTCGTGTTGTAAGTTTCCAACCGTTATTTACCTAATTGTTTTTACCTGAAGTTTTTTTACAAATTTGGTTTTATAATTGTGAAACATCCCAAAAAATCTTGTGCACCAGCAACTTTTATATTCTAACCTCAACTTAGTAAGATCTTATTACGAATATCATGTGTTTCTGATGTTATCACATTGCTCTTTTACTTCATAGATGTCTTGATAATGAATAATTTTTATTCGAAAGCTTGACAAATTAAATAAGAGTTTTTTTATCTCATCGGCCGTTTTTTCATGACTGCAACCCCAAGGAATTTCCTTATAAAGTGTATTTCCAAATTAGATGTTTTTACTCATATAGTCCAGTCAAGGGACTACCCTTCTAAAATATATATATATATATATATATATATATATATATATATATATATATATATATATATATATACAGTGTCATCCCCAAAGTATGCACCATATGGAAAACTTATTTATTGAAGGTTTTTCGAGAAAAAGTTATTCTTGTTGAAAGTTTGTGCATCCCCTGAAACCAAACATGCACCAAACAAAATATAGTAAACCACACGTTATATAGGAGGAGCCTTCAAAATTTTTATTTCGAGACAAGATAGACCCTTACTTTGAAAAATCTCGGGAAAAGTTAACCAGAAAAATTGTTCAGCATTGAAAAATACATCTAGATTTGAAGTCATCGCCATCTAAGTAAAGTTTTATTTTTGTACACATTTTTTAAAAAATGGAAACTACGAAAAATAAAAAATAACTTAAACGATAAATAGACAACATCCTGTATGCGACGATTCATTCAAAAAGCCTTCCGATAGGGAATATGACCTCCAGCTTGTCTACAAATTTTGACCTGATGGTATTTTTGGGTCCTGAGGACATGATCGGCGAATATAATCCAAATTTTATTGAAAGTCGTGAAGTGCTGAATTCCGCAATGTGTAGTGTTTCTATGAAATCCACCTTAAAATTACAATTCCAAAGATAAAAATTATTCATTCATTCAGGAGGTTGTTTTAATCTATTAGGATTCCAAATTTGAGAAATCCCCAGTACGCACCTATAAACCTAATCTGGAATATAAGCCTCAGGCAAAATTATTTTCTTCCATAACCAATATTTATATAATGGGGTTCAATAGATAAATTGAAAAAAAATTTACGTGTTCCGCTTTTTCTATATTAAAAAAATTGAAATGATTCAAATATTCAGTAGATATTTTCAAACTATTTGGATTCTAATAACAATACTTTCTCAAAATGCCCCATGGAATGTAACCCACATGCCAAAGTTTTATTTTGAGAGTTGGGTCTTTTGGCCTGGATGTAGCATTCTTCTGTCCTTTTTATCTTCTTTATTACTCATTTGGGCCTGAAAGAATTATTTGGATGGACAGAAGATAACATTGCCGCCTTATCAAATCTCAATTCGTAGCTGGTTATTTCTTCATTATTCCAAGATAGTTGATGTGGATAATGCAAATATTGTCATTGATTTGTGAAATTTCTGGTGTACACATTAATTCTTCAGGTTGCATATTCACCGAATCATCTCTTCATTCTGACTCGACCTCTGCCCTCAGAGATATATTGTCATAAATCTCACCACAGTAAAAAGGGAAATTGAAAAGTTGAACAATAATTCTAAAACATTTCTAGGGTCAAAACCATCCTACCCACGAAGCAGGTGCTTTCGTCAGGTGGCTGAAAGTTCCACCGATGGGATTAGATTTATAGCTGATGTTCAAAAAGGCCTACTCATTTGCTACAAGATCCTTGAAGGGTCGAATTGCACAATTAATGAAAGGGAAATGATGGTGATAGCGCTGATAGTGGATACGTTATCGCAAGACCAAATAACTTGTCGACTGAATTACATGTTTTGAACGATTAAGTACACATTTTTTTTTGTATTTTTTGGTAGTTTTTGAAAAATAATCCGGCGGAAGCAGAATGTCATACATATGAGGTGTCGCTTACAGCCTGCCATACCAATCGAAACAGGTAAGTTTTTTTTTTCTAAGCCACTTCCTACAGGCACATTTTTGTTTCAAATAATCGTTTCAAGTAAACAATCACAAAAATCACCACGCCTTACCGTTTTGACGGGTATAAATAGTCGCCATACTGTCCTAAAGTAATCGATTTTTGGAAACTTCTTTCTTTCACCATAAGCATGGCACAATTTTTCCGGGGCATATTTTCATATCAACTTTCGAAAAATCAGAACGCCATACTGTAGCAAATCATTTCATATTTTTTCCCACATCTTTACGCAAGTGTGGCAGACCTCAGCATCATCGTCACAGTATGGGGTATTTTTTTTCGGTACAATCATATAGAAGTTGAGTGAATACTGTAGTAAATAAGTTTACGTCTTGCCAATCGTATTCTAAAAACGTTTAGAAAAAAAAGTTTTTCAAGAATGACGCTACTTTTGCAGTTGGCCAGAAATATGACTAACACATCAACAGTCACATTCTATCCCGAACTTGAAAAAAATCGAAATGACATAGTGTGGGAAATCGTTTAGCAACTTACAAAGAATCGGCTTTATCACGGCAGTATGGCTATTATTTATATCCGTCAAAACGGTATGGCGTGGCGATGTTCGTGAATGTGTACTCAAAACGAATTATTTGAAACAAAAATTAGCCTGTTAGAAATCGTTAAGAAAAAAAATATATCTGTTACAATTGGTATGGCGGGATGTGAGCGACACCGCATGAGTATAGCAGTTTGCTTCCATTATTTTTCATAAACTCCGAAATTTATTCGACAAGTTCACTACTTGGTCCTGCGATAACGTATCCTTGAGCATCATTTCCCTTTCATTAATTATGTATTTCGACTCTTCAAGGGTCGCTATACCTGAAGTAAATGAGTTGGCCTTTTTGGGCATCAGATCCAGGTCTAAATCTAATAATTTCGAAAATCAAGACAAAGCAGAGTGCTAATAAACTCCATGTCTCAGAGCGTACAACTCTTGAGATGGTCCTGTTTACTCGAAAGAAATAATAACACTTAGTGGTTATAATATTTTGAAAGGAACAAGTCAATCATTACTCTGTGATATTTGGAAAACAATTATCTTATATAGACAACTATGAAGTATACCATTGATTTCTTGTAATATATTGGTATTTATGCACATTTCTCCACTAACAGTGTCACCTGGTACATCATATTGATAGACCGTTGAAGGTATGTGTTAATGAACTCACCAATAATCAAGGGCGGAGGTAATCTGGCCTTCTTATCTTTATCGTCGCACTGACTCATTGTTCACTGGGAATACAACACACTTCAACTGTGATTATCAGCCACTGTTTTTTTTATAAAACCCGCACACGCGAATAAAAAACACAGTCCCATGCAGCACACAGCTTTGGGTAGACTGCTTCACTACCACCTCAGTATTAATTACTCTACTGTTATAAACAGTTTGTATGAAACTCACGTACAATGTCGGATATTTTTCAAGTTATGGAACTTCTAACACCGGTTCAATATCGTCTTCTAACCACGATAAACTGATATTTAGGGACACTTTGCTTCGTTGAGGTCGCAACGAAAAACACATTCGACCACAATTGAAAACAACCGAACAAAACGAACGCGTGGGCTTTTGTTGTTTTTTCTACTTTTTGTATAGCGAGGAAAGTATATAATCAACTAGAAACTGGTTCCGTCTAAATTAGTAATATAAATACTTCGAGCGATGTGTCTACATTCAGTATTATTTTATTACACACTTGCGATAAGCAGAAATGGGACTGTGTATAGATAACATAAGAGGTAAATAAAGAAACTAATGAAATTAGCATGATCTTTCATTGAAATGTTCCAGCAAAGTTAGTCAGTTTATTGGAAATATCATTATTGTCTTTGCACACTTTTACTATGATCTCACTCTTCAACTGTACAATTGATGTAGATAAACAATTGCCTAATTACTAACTTTCATTTCCTGTACGGAATCTTTGTATTTGTATTATATCTACTCTTCCACATTTGTACGATCTCTATCACTTACAAATATATATCATAGTCTGTTGCACTGTTGTATACTATTTTAAGAAATGGTTATTCATAGAAGGAATACCGGATGTTAACGTATTGTTTAGACTTGCCATGGTTTCCAGAGTTCCAAGGTATGAGATCCAAACTTGACAGGGTTGTTGGATTCAAGTTTTTTTTCAATATCATACTCCCATCACTTCCGGTTTCACCAGAAACGAGCCCTACTTGGGAATTTAATAACAATAATAATAATTAAGATGCCGGACGAGTTTTGTGATTATGGTCCGATTTGATTCATAATTGGTATATGGGGGTTTTTGGGGTCGGAGATTATGACTTTTTGTCGAAATTTATGAATAGAAGATGGCGGCTCCAAGATGTCGTACGAGTTTTGTGATTAGAGTCCGATTTGATTCAAAATTGGTATGTGGAGATTTTTGGGGTCGGAGACTATGAATTTATATTCAAAATTCATAAATTCAAGATGGCGGCTCAAATATGGAGGACGAGATTTGTGATTATGGTCTGATTCGATTAAAAATTGGTATGTGAGGGATTTCGGGGTCGAAGATAATAAAATTTTTGAAAAATTTATGAATCCCAGATGGCGGCATCAAGACATAAGACGAGTTTTGTGATTATGGTCCGATTCGATGCAAAATTGGTATTTCGGGATTTCTAGGGTCGGCTCCAAAATGGCGGACGAGTTTTGTGATTAAGGTCCGATTTGATTCAAAATTGGTATGTGGAGGTTTTTGTGGTCGGAGATTATGAATTTATTGTCATAATTCATGAATTCAAGATGGCGGCTCAAAAATGGCGGACGAGTTTTGTAATTATGGTCTGATTCAATTTAAAATTGGTTCGTGCGGGTTTTTGGGGTCGGAGATTATGAAATTTTCGTCAAAATTCATTAATTCCAGGTGGCGGCCCCAAGATGAAAGACGAACCTAGTGATTATGGTCCGATTCGATGCAAAATTGGTACGTGGGGATTTCTGGGGTCGGAGATCATGGATTCGTTGTCAAAATTCATAAATTCGAAATGGTGGCCCCAAGATAGAGGACAGTTTTCTGATTATGGTTATATTTTACTCAAAATTGGTATGTGGGGATTTTCAGGTTTGGAGAATATGAATTCTTTGTCAAAATTCATTTATTATGGCGGACGAGTTTTGTGATTATGGTCAGATTCTGTTCAAATGTTTGGGAGTTTTTGGGCTAGGAGATCATAATTTCTTTCAGCCCCAAACTTACAGGAGAGAGACATTGTGATATCAACACTCTAGTAAAAATTAACAGATCAAGGCGAACTAATTAAAAAGCAAAAAATAAAGTAACTATGAAAAACTTTTTAAAGACAAACTTTCATTTGAGCCGTGTGCTGAACCGTATAGAATAAGTTCAATTCCTCGCTGACAATGATTTAATTATTTTTTGTTGAATCATTTGGTTTCAAAAAGCTTGTCGCGCGAATTGTAATAAAATTATAACTTCGACAAGTTGTTACTTACCAACCAATCATTGTCGAACGAAATTATTTGGTAACTTTTTTTATTAATACTTTGTAAAAATTAAATACTTTAAGTTCTTACTTACCCACCAGTCACTGCCCAATTAAATTGATTGGTACCTACTTTTATGACAACTTCGCGTGACAAATAATTCAACAAATAATTCAACAAAAAATAATCAAATCATTGTCAGCGATGACTTTATTTATACGTTTTAGTACACGGCTTGCATAAAAGATTGTCTTTGAAAAGGTTTTTTATCACTTATTTTATTTCAAGGCTAGTTGACAGGGGTAAGATATTTAGAATTCCTTCCAAATGATATTGAAGAATTGTTAATGGACTTACCACTTGCTGTTTCTGAAGTGATGTATTCTCAACAAGATGGGGCTTTGCCTCATAATACCATCCAAGTCTTGAACTATTTAATGAACCGGTTAAATGAGCAATGAATGTATATTGGCCTGCCCGATCACCTGATCTCAATATTTCAAACATGTTCATGTGGAGATATGTGAAAGAACGAGTGCTTTATACACCGCCTCATATACTTGAAATTTTACAAAATCGCATTGGTGGAGTGTTTGCTAACATAAATCTCGGTATGTAGCAAAATGTGATGCGAAACACAATTGATAGAGCCAGAAAATGTTAGGAAGTTGGCGGAATACACATGGATCATTTAATTCCCTTCAAGCCATACTGGTAATATGGGTAGTTTTTTGTTGTTGTGATGTATTTGGATTGTTATCCATCAGATTTTCGATTTGTAACCATCGATGGATCCGTCGTGATAGTTATAATTTAAGGAATGTGTCTGAAAAATGTCAATTGAAAAAGTTACTCTTTCACAATTAGTGGATTTGGAAATAGCAAACCGGTACTCAACTAGGTGGAAAACATTGTCATATAATATTTTTTAATCATCATTAATGTCCATCAGGTGGTTGAAGTGGGTCCAACGTACTCTAGATGCAAAAATAAAAATATTTCTGAAAAATCAAATGTATTTAATGATTTTTCGCCTCAGAACTATGTGATCGTACTCAGAATCGTCCCTAGAATAAAAAAAATAAAATATAGTGTTCCATTTGAAATACCAAGTTGGGGTCTTCGGAAAGATGGGAGAGTATGAAATATTGTTAATGTTTTCAATTTCTGAATCCAACACCCCTGCCAAGTTTGGATCTCATAACCTTGGAATGGAAACCATGGCATGTCTAAAGAATAGTTGACACCCGGTATTCTTGCCATGAAATGAAATTTCATAGTTGAACAGTTTCGGGCTACGAGTACTCATTGAAAATCGAAAGATAGAGCCGCAGCCTATAAAATGAGATTCATCTAATCCTGCACAACTGGTGAAAAATTAATTATTTTTTATCTAATTCACGCTTTGAAACATATCTTCAACGATGTTTCAAAATAACCACACTTCTGAAGTTATTATTCTGAGAATATTTTCATACGTGGCTATAAAAAACTGTCCGAAACTTGAATGAAGAATTAATTTCGATTAGTGTGTCAAATACGTGATTAGAGAACGAATGTGCCGATGCAAATGCTCCTCATTCTACGTGTGAGTTCTGTTTTTCCATTTTTAACTATTTGTATTGAAGACAAACAGAATATATGTAAATCCGAAATATTCCATATATTTTATTATAGAGTACGTAATTAGCTAAATGCTTTGTGAGGAGGTATTGCATCTCTATCTAATATTTTCAATAACGCATTGAAAACAAATATTTTACTTATCTAACTCACAACAAAAATATATATAAAACTTAATGAAAAATATATGTGTGTATAGAGTGTCCGACAAATGAACATCATCACTTAGAGGGCTCATGAATAATTGACCGGCATATCAATATATAAACTCAGTAAAAATAATTGTTTCTGAGATATGGGCACTTTTATGAATTTCGTGAAAATCGAGACTTCAGATCAGTTTTCCGAATACCACAGCTACAAAATCAAATATTTTGAGATTCTTTTTTTTTGTGATGTAATGAACCCAAGTCTAAAAGTACAATTGTGAATATATATATTGAAATGAATACGCTTTTTTGAAATGCCCTGAGAAGATTAAAATAACCCTTTACCAAGCTTTTGCTGTCTTGTTCAGAGAACTCATGCCTTGGAATACTTCACTGTTAGAAAAGAGTTGTTGAAATAACAAAAAATAAAAAACCCAGGAGGTCCACTAGTATTATTGGTGAAATTGGCAAATTTCGATATTGACGATGTTCACATTTACACATTTGTGGCTTTCACACAAACTTTTGCTATTTAACAAATTCAGCGGAGTAAATGCCACAATTAGACTGTAGACGATTTTACAAAGTCAGTAGTGCATCAACAACATGCAGTTGCTCTTATTTCACCTTTTTTTTGTTAAGCTGGCCCAAAAATGTTTTTACACTGAAGTAATTTATTTACTTTTTTCAATGAATTAATATAATATTTTAGTGAAATTAACATTGTAATATTGTCGATTTCTTTACTAGTTTTCATCATTTATAAACTGACAAGAAGTAATTTGTAAACCTTATACTGTTGGAATCTCATTCTCTTTATGTTGTTGTTGAAATAACATTTTGTCGATTATTTTCTTTTAGTTTTTCATACCACACAGAAAAAAATATATTGTCTTTTATTTCTAAAAACATAAATAATATTTTTCTCAAATGACGTTAATTAGTATTCACTATCACGATTCTTTTTTGGGAAAATATCTAATATTTGTTGGTTATATAGTTTTTCAGGAGGGATGGTTTAATAAATCAAGAATATATAACATTGGAATATTTTAATGCTTCTATTATAAAGAAATAAATACTCTATTATAATAAATACCAGTTGAATGTCGATGAAATAAAATTAACATTATTATCTGAAGAAATGTACACATAAACATAAAGTAACACAATGCGTGAAAGCCAGCTTTATAATCATTTGGTGGATTAATATAAAAAAATACTGTATTATAATGAATAATACTTCCGCGTGAATGTAAAGAGCAGTAAGTGCAAAAATAAAGATTTTGAATTTGCCAATTTATATTTTTTTTTACCCGACTGCGGCGAAGCGCAAAAAGACAGTTATATGTTTGACCTATATGTATGTACAGAGGTCAAACACATAACCGTCCTTTTGGCTTTGCCGCAGTCGGGTAAAAAAATATATACATTGGCAAACTCAAAATCATTTTTCTTGCACTTACTGCTCTTTACCCTCACGCGGCAGAAGAGTTAATGCCGAGAAAATTAAAAACAGGTACCGAGTAATAAAATGTAATAACACCGAAACAAAATGTTTGCCTAAATTCACAATGCAAGTCACTATCACTATTCCAAAATAATTTCATATTTTGGCACAATACAATGATAGTTCTGTTTATATGGCAAACTCAAATCATATGCAACCAGATGCTTAATTTTTTTAAGACTTATCAACTTTTAATTGAATCTTTCTGATTCTTCTACTATGTAAGATTGAGATTTGTCATCAAAGCATTTTGTAAACCAACACTCACACAAAAATATTAGGTTATTGGTGGCATGAGCACAAATTGCAAATATTTTACAAAATATAGGGCACATGTAATGACTCATTTCAGAAGTCACAAAACTGTTGAGCCTGCATTCAGCAAAAGAAAGCAGTCCGGGTTATTGCCAAAGCAGATTACAGAGACTCTTGCAAACCCTTATTCGGGATATTAGAAATTCTAACACTTCCTGCACATTATGTATATTTCTGTTCGATTGAAATACACAAACATATTCATTGCCATACCAAACACGAAGATCTGCATAAATATCCCACCAGAACTAGCTCTCAGCTCATCAATCCCAGACTTCTTTAAAAAATTCAATCAATTTAAATATATACAATATAGTGCCTGAATCGTTCAAAAAACTCAGCTACCATGAATTCAAACGAGCCATCAAACACCTCCTTTTGGAACATAGCCTTTACTCGGTAGATGAATTTTTGTCAATAGAATATAATATTCCGTAAACACCACGATAAATGAAAACACCCATCTTACTACCTCAAACTCATTTCAAACATAATTTGTTATGTGTGCTTACATGTTGCTTTTAATTGTTATGTTCACAATATTACCATTAGAAGATATTTTACACCTCACTCAAACATATGTTAAACGATAATCTGTTGTGTAAACCATAATTTGCTGTGTATGTATATATGTTTTATTTTTTATTTGTTATGTTCACAATAATCTTATATGTTATTTTAACCACGGACATGTTTAAACTTCTTGACGTGTGTAATGAAAGAAATATTCAAAAACACCAATAAATTCTATTCTATTCTATTATACTTCCGAAAGCTTCTTCACTTTCACTGAACTTCAAGTTCAGTAATTTGGTATCCAATAAAATTTGCAACTCTTCTTGATAAAGTTCTTTATTGATATTTTCCAAAAAGTTTTTGCCATATATTGGTTCCAATAACAGGTTAATATTCCTCCAGATATTCCACATATGAGTTTGGTGTCTTGGCGAGTGAGTTATGAAAACAGTTTTGAAGTTTTTCAAACTATGAATCAAACATTTGAAATAAGCATGTTTAGATTCAAATCTCATACTCCATAAACCAACAAGCGGACCCATTTTCCTTATTATATCTGGATAATGTATCATCGAATGATGTTTTGGAATAATATGGTGATTCATACGAGATAAAAATCATTCAAGATGATTTTCAATCAATACTTGCAACTTTGATGCCAAGCCAGAACTACTCACAGAACAGAATACAATACTTGTGATTCCTATTAGAATCAATATAACTATAATACTTCTTAGACTGTTCAACTGAGAATATGTTGATTATATCATATATCAATAATGGAAAAAAAATTATAAGAGACCAAGTCTGAGCTGCACGCTATCCAATCAAATTTCCAGACTTATCCAAAGACACAGGACTCGGCTGATTTGAACTATTTTCTATTCCAAAATCAAACAGTCAAACTCCACATCACGTGGACACCTGTTGAACCTGAACAAACGAAATCACATTACAAATACCACATTAACAATACGTCTCACAGAGGACAGAGGACTGACTGAGACGATGTGCTCTGGAAGCGAATTTTTTGCGCTAATTCGATACTCGCATATCAGTTACGTTCCTGAGTCCGGCCCTGCTTGTTAAATTTTTATGAAAAAAATACGATTTCTATTCAAATGTCTGGGATATCTAATTTTGAAAGAGTAAACCTAAACTTTGTGTTTTGTAGAAACTACGTACCTATTATTCACATTTTCCGAATTAACAACATGAAAACTATTCTTGTAAATAACTTAAGATAAAATAATAAGATTAAATTCAAAAATACTTTTATGTTCACATTTACCAAAGATATAGGAAAAGAAAATGAACAAATTGACAAAATTAATTATTATTTACAAAACTGGTCATCATGGAATCACAACAACTTTAGAATCACTTAAAATAAATTATTATTGATTAGGCCAACAATATCTCAAAGGAAAAATTCAACAGCAATTGATACATTTTCAAAATTTGCACAAGCGTATCCTGTACCAGGAATAAACTGAATCAATATACTTGACGGATTTTTAACTTTCATTTCACACTATGGAATACCACATACAATAGTATGTGATGGAGAATCTGAATTTGATAATCAGAACTTTAAAGTTTTTCGTGAATTACATGAAATAAATATTCATTTTACCACCCACAAATCCAAATTCGAATAGTTATATTGAAAGGTTTCACTCAACCATAATTGAACACGTTAGAACTCAGACAAGACAAAATCCATCTCAATCTTAACAAAATTTAATGAAATACTCAATATTACATTATAATAATTGTATTCATTCTTCTACTGGATACACACCATTTGAAGTAATTTCTGGACATCTCTCTTCAAAAGATCCATTTGATATATTTGAAAAAGACATAATATCAAAGTATGTTCAAAATCACAAAGAAACAATGAATAAACAATTGGAACAAATCAATGAAGAAATAAATATTTAAAAAAGTAGAGAAGTTGTTAAAATCAATGAGAACCGACACGAACCCCCCATTTTAACAACAAATGATACAGTTATACCACAAGGAAGAAACTCGTGACAAATTGGCTCCCCGTTTCACTAACATTCAACCGGTAGCCCAAACACATAATAAAATTAGGACTGAAACTTCAAAGTATTCCAAACATAATACGAAAAAACGTAAAAAATAATTTTTTTTGTATCTATTTCAGATGAAATCATTTTTCTTACTTCCATCCTTTCTATTATTAATGAATCCAATAAATGGGTCCATTAACAAATAAACGATTCCTATAGTGCCTATAGGAATGAAATTAACTAGAATAATCACTAGTAAACACACTTTTATAAGTTATATGGATATAACTGAATTAGTTGATATTAGAAATAAATTACAATTTCAAATTGAGTTTCTCAGTGAGAAAAATGCACTGAGCACTCAATCAAATTTACTCATGCAACAGGCACAAACATTGTTGTTACAAGTTGACTATTTATTACAAATTATACAACCACATGTCATCCAAAAAAGAGGACTTATAAACTTAGGTGGAAAAATACACAAATGGCTTTTTGGTACTTAAGACCATGAAGATGGTCAAAGAATAAATTCAATGCTCCAATATTTGAATAAAAATGATCAACTTATTCGAGACGAACTGAATGAACATCTTTCTTTCGCAAAAGAAATTAGGTCATAAACAAATGAAACCCTTTACCAAATTATATTCAATGTATTAACAAGTTTTCCACTAATCAAAACATTTCAAAATCAAGTTAATGAAATCAATGCTTTACATCTGATAATAGATTCTCTAATAACTTTTCAATGTCAACTGGACCAAATTATTGATGCCATTACTTTTGCAAATAATAATGAGGTTCACCCTACTTTTTTCTCTCTCTCTCCCACAAATATATATTCAATTATTACCAAAATGAATATTCTTCATTCTCAAAATCAGTTGAAAATCAACATGGTTATTATAATTTCTCAGGAATACAAACAATATTTACTGAAAGGAAAATTATTTTTCCTATCCATTTTCCAATACTGAAACACATTTCTTTTAAAACCTACTTCATTTACCCTATACCTATTCAAAACAAAATTATATTACCCTCAAAACCTTTGAAGAAGAACCCTGTGAAGAAATCAAGAACACCTTCTACTGCAAGAATAACCTAAAAAAAGAAGAAAATTGTGTTTTGAACATAATTATCAAGAATGAACCTGCTAATTGTTCCATGCATGATGTGCACTTCGAAAAAATATTTGCAAACCAATTGACACCAGAAACAGTCCTGTTTTCTACTGCAACCAACATCATCATACCTGAGAGCTGTACCATGGAAAACCACCATTATTTCATTTGGAGTAGCATTTTACTACAAAAATTGCTACCCATATACTCTATGGCAGTATTCCCGTTCAAAGCGATGCCAATAACCAACCCATATGGAGGACATGAAGCCTGGCCAACCAGACCTACCCCAGTCTTCATCTTAAGGAGGGAGTAGTTACGTTCCTGAGTCCGGCCCTGTCACCCAGACCTCATGGCGACTAGACAAATTGCAGACCAAGCTCCTACCGAGATTTATCGTTGCTGATTGAGCTTCCACCGTGAATTATCTTGTAAACCGGAAATCAACGAAAGAACTATAATATCTTTATTATTTGTTTATTGTTATAAATTATCTGGGATATGTATTTTGACCATTCTATTTTTGTCACTTGTAACCTGCATTTTCAATTTTCATCAAAAGCATCGAGTAAAGTAAATCTTTAATTGTGCAAAAAGGTGAACGTTGAAAAAGAGGTATTCAACACAAAATTGGTTTCAAACATAGAGTAGTGCTTTCCGAACCAACGGCTGCGAAGGCACTATCGTAACTTATTCACGAGAATGCCCGAAGGTGATCGATTCCCTCCTCACAACGAAATAGGATAAATTCCACAAATTTATTGGACAATACCACCAACAGTTCTGGTAATCCAACAATTTGCATTTGGACTAGATCAGTTGTTTAACAAACAAAATTGCCGATTCCGCAAACTGTTCATAGCTATAAATACCTATTTGATGTTGCTAATAAATGCACATCAATATTCTGAATTTGCAAGTGCATTTGCTATTTTGTTTTAAGTCACGAAAAGATTTGCAAAATGAAGTTGTTACAGCAGCAACTTTCAATTTGAAGATTTCGACAATAATGAGGTAGACATACTGAGAAAAATTGAGTGAAAATTGACAATGTATGAATTTAACTATAGAAGGACTAATTTGAGTAGTGAATTCCTGATTAAATATTGTTGATTTTAGCAAAATTTCTTCAACAAAACTAGATATTGTTGAAATTAACAACTCTTTTCTAACTGTGATCCCAAAAAAAAACTGCGTAGCTATTTCTCTTATAAAACTAAGAATTGATCTAACTCAAAAAGTTTTGAAGCATGATGTTTGGCATGAAACGTAAGCAGCAACATCTTGTTAGCAAAATATTCCACGATATTCTCAATTCACTAACAGTTTAGTCTTCATCATGGTAACCAACACATAACTCGTCAAGAATAGAATAGAATAGTGTTTATTTGCAAAAAAATATCACAAAATAAAAACAATTTCAACAGTTTTCAGCAATGTAAACACAGAAATATCAAGTTTTCACTTGTTTCTGAGATAGTCGTTCACATTAGTGACCAAAATATAAAATATATACATACATATACATACACATATATAGACACACATGTACACATATATAATAGTAAGTGCATATACAAGGATATAGAATATGATTTTCCCATATAGTGAAATATGAAATGACATTAAAATTTATAAATATTTCTAACAACACAATTTCATATATATTGATAATACTAGACATTACATAATCGTAAATTATTACTTAACATTAAATAATCGTAAATTGAACTTATTGGGGTTCGAGTCCATCTCCGACTTCATATGACATTTCAGGTATTTCTTGATTGTAAAATTTAATCGACTTTCCCGAACTGTCTAACTGGTAAAGTGTTCTATAATTTTGGACCCAAATAATGGCAACTTTTCTGTCCAATAGATTTATGCCTACAAGGACATTGAAACGGAGTAAGTTTTCTGGTATTATAGGAATGGGTGAGCTTCACAATCTCATTTTTGTTTTTGTGCTGTCTGATATTACTGTTTTTATAATATAGCTGTATCAGGTCAAGCACATCTGATTCAGCATACAAACGATCACTTGGATATCTTGAATTTTTCGATTGCATTATTTTGAGAAAGCGTCTTCGGATAACCAAGTGGCCGAAGATGATTTTTAGATGCTCCCTCCCAATAGACCGTACGTCAAGTGGCTTTCAACTAATCTGCTTTTCAAAGATATTAATACTTGGCCAAATGAGGAAATGAGAAATGATAAGTGTACCGTAGAAATAAAAAAACAATTTCTTGGAGTTTTATGCCCATGTGATTTTGCAGAACTTCCTGATATATCACATTTCTCTTCGTTTATGAAACTTCTTAGAAGCACAGCTTGGGTACTCCGATTCACAAAATGTTGTAGAAAACGTGGTCGAAAAGGAGAGATAGATGTAGATGAGATCTGTGAGGCGGAATTACTATGGTGGAAACATGTTCAAAAAAGTTGTTTTGATAAGGATATCAGACAACTGAAGACAGGACAAGACTTGAAAAATAGCAAAATTAAAAAGCTATCCCCATACATCGACAAAGTGGGGATTCTCAGAGTACGAAGTCGTATAACTGAGGATATAACAGGATTTGAAAGACACCCAGTGATATTGGACAGAAAACATAAATTTACAAAGCTATTGGTGACATTTCTTCACGAAAAGTTCAAGCATCAAAGTCGCCTCACTGTTAGCAATGAAATACGACAGAAGTACTGGATCATCGGACTCAATAATTTGGTGAAGAAAGTTGGACACGATTGTCAAATTTGTAAGAATGAGAAAGCCATACCCAATATTCCTGTAATGGGAGATCTACCGAAAGAACGTGTTACGCCATATGTAAGACCTTTCACATATTGTGATATGGATTATTTCGGACCATATCACGTAAAGGTTGGCCGAAGAAGAGAAAAACGTTATGGCGTGATTTTCACCTGTTTGACTACTCGGGCAGTGCACTTAGAAATAGCAAATTCATTACAACTGATTCCACTATAATGACTATTCAGAGAATGAGTTCTAGAAGAGGATACCCATCTAAAATTTCAGTGACAATGGCACCAATCTGAGAGGTGCTGATAAAGAATTGGATATTGCACTGAAGAATTTTAAACAGAATGAAATCATATCTAATTTATCTGTTCGAGGAATAAACTGGATTTTCAATCCTCCAACAGCGTCCCATATGGGTGGCGTATGGAAGAGGCTCATTAGGTCTGTGAAGACTACCCTAAGAATGATTCTAAAAGAACAAGCCCCCTCAGATGAAGTTCTGCACACTGTATTCCTTGAAGTGGAAAATATATTAAATCATCGCCCGCTAACCGATGTCTCTTTAGAACACGAAAATGACGAAGCACTGACCCCTCATCATTTCTTACTTGGACCTCAAATTGATCCTGACATGAATTTTCTTGAACATTTTGTTTCTGATGGTACGTTCTTGAAAAAGCAATGGAGAATCGCACAGGACTTATCGAATAAATTTTGGAACCGGTGGATAAAGGAATATTTGCCAACGCTCCGTAGCCGAAAGAAATGGAATGACGAATCAACCCCTTTGAAACTCAATGATATAGTGATCATTGTTGATAATCTTTCTCCACGTAACCACTGGCTGAAAGGGATCGTGACAGCAGTATTTCCTGGAAAAGATGGCCGTGTACGAGTAGCGGATGTCAAGACGAAAAATGGAGTGTTTCGACGACCAGTTGCAAAATTATGTAAACTAGATGTTCGAAAAAACCGAATCAATTAGGGATGAAGAATTCAAGAATCCTTCATCGGGGATAATGTTACTTGTTTCCTGATTCAGTTTCATCATATATTATATTTGTTGGTTCCATTTTCATTTGACCCTGTATAATGAGTTGTTTTAAGTCTAGTTGACAAAAAAGAAAATAAAAATTGATTGTCAATAAAAAAAAGTCAAGTTTTTCTACAATTCTTTTGATTGAACCAGCCAAAAATATTCTGGAAGACATCCAGACGACATTGCAGACAGCATTGATGAAGAGAGTCATTATGCTATCAATGAATGAAACTTCTTTGGAAGATAATGATAACGTGGATATAGCTTGCGATAGGTTCTACAATCTATTGAATAATATTTCAACAGAATGCGTTCCCAAAACAGTTGGTGAAAAATCTTCCTACCCACCTTGGTTTACCGGCGATATTATAAGAAAATTTAAACCAAAGGACAAGTATTTACGCAATTATAAATCAACGGGTAACACTGAATTTTTCGAATTGCACAAAAATCTTCGCAGAGATATAAAAAAAAATATCGCCATAGCACACTCCAATTATATTCAAACAGCGGAGGAAGATCTAAGAGATGATCCCTCCAAATTTTGGGCTTATCTGAATACAATTAGGAGGAGCTCAGCTATTCCTGATTCTCTAAACTATGAAAATAGTAGTCTGTCTGATTCCCAACGTAGAGTCGATGCTTTTGCCACCTACTTTGAATCTGCTTCCATCAAATCATCCAATTATTGACAATCTGAGAGCACTAATAATTTCAACATACCAACTTTGTCCATTCCTATAATAACTGAAGATGATGTGCTGAAGTCTTTAAAAAAATGTAAACCAAAAATGACAACGGGACCTGATGGTATTCCATCATTTCTCCTGAAAGACTGTGCTGTAATTTTCGCTTAACCTTCATCCATCATTTTCAATCCAGCACTGACACTTTGTTTTCCGGATGTCTGGAAATTTGGTAAAATATGTCTTGTTCTCAAAAAGGGGGACAAACATATGATTGAAAATTACAGACCAATCGTTATACTATGCAACTTCAGTAAACTCTCCGAAATTGTCTCATATGCTATTATATATGTAAATGTGAGATGTCAGATTGTCGATAATCAGCATTGATTTGTTAAGGGTCGTTCGACCACAAGTAATCTTACATGCATTACTCAATACATAGCAGGAGCTTTGGATATGTCTTCCCAGGTTGATGTCATTTATACAGATTTTTCAAAGGTGTTCGACAGGCTTGACCATGGTATACTTCTCAAAAAATGAGTTCGGTTGGTTTGATTGACAACCTTGTACTCTTTCTGGAGTCTTATCTAACCCAAAGGCGTTTGAGAGTTCAATACCGCGGTTTTAAATCTGACGAAATAATCGCCACCTCTGGTGTTCCTCAGGAATCTGTGTTAGGCCCTTGCTATTCATTATTTTCATAAATGACATTTGCTTTGGTATAGACTCTAAAATTCTACTATACGCAGATGATTGTAAGTTATTTCGTCAGATTTTCAATGTAAACGACTGCAGCTACCTACAAAAAGATGTCCAAAAATTGAATTTATGGTGTGAAGCGAACTCACTTTTTCTCAACATACAGAAATGCAATCTTGTCTCCTTCAGTCGCAAAAAATCTCCCACCGAATATCATTATACAATAAATGGAAACATCTTGCAAAAATTGGCAGAACTCAAGGATCTGGGGGTCATCTTTGACAAAAAATTCACATTCACTCATCGCGTAAATACAATTGTTTCAAATGGCTTCAAAATCCTCGGTTTCATCATCAGACACTCCAAATGGTTTTCTGATATCAACACTTACTTACTCCTTTTCAATGCGCTTGTGAGATCAAGGTTTGAGTATTGCTGTGTCGTGTGGAAACCTTGTTACAACATACACGTCATAAATTCAGAGAATATTCAGAGACGATTCTTGAAGTACATTAGTTTTGAGTGTGATGGATTCTATCCAAACCGAGGTATTCCGCATGAAGTGCTACTTTTGAGATTCCAGGTTCACTCTCTAGACAATCGTCGTAAATACCTAGGTACATTATTTTTGCACAAGGTTATATTCTCTATAATTAATTGTCCATACTTACTTTCACATATGAATTTGCATGTCTCCAGGCTACCTGTACGTAATGGTATTACATTTCACCTCCCCTTTCCTCAAACAAATTTATTCACACGCTCTCCTCTGTACAAAAACTGCACTGATTACTTGTCAATCCAGAATAACGTAGTTATTTTCAACTGCAAGCCAACTAATAGATATCTTGCAATCATAATGATTCCTACTCAAAATATAATATAGTTTCATATTTGTGGTGATGTGTAAATACATACACATCATTGCTCTTATTATTTACTTTTTATGGAATACATTGTCTCATTTCATGTACATTAGGATAATCTCTATATGTCTGTTTAACCTTTCCTGAATGTATATTTCCCATTCTGTAAATGGCTTCAGCTGTTGAATGGTGTACCAAATAAATAAATAAAATAAATAACGAGGTTGATGTGGTGATCCCATCGCAAATGTGTATTTAGCATCATTCCCAGATAGTTCCTATTTTTTACTGGCGATATTTTTATATTGTTACTTAGTGAGAGATATTGGAAGTTCTATAATGTGTTTTCCTAAATTGTGAATGATAAGAAGAATGTTTCGTCAAAGTTTATGATTAGTAGCTGCTTATCACAGTACTACTACTTCAAATCGCTTGTGTCACGTTAATCCTGATTCATTGGTAGCTCTTGTTGTTGCCACATACTTGTACCATGAAAAACCTTGTGATCATCTTTCTCAGCGAAAGACATATTATTTTCCAAAACACTCGAATTCAGTTCAATTCTCGGTTGTGACAGCACCAGATGGTTATATTATTGATGTTACTAGCTAGATGCTAGAAACAATGATTCGTCGATATTCAACGCTATGGCTCTTAACGAGAACGGATTTTTCACCTTTTTTCAAGAAGGTCACAACATTGTACACGATCGCGGTTATAGAGACTAAATGCAGTTTTGCCAAAATCAGGATTAAACGTTTTCATGTCAGAACGGTCAACGTCAACTGACTGAATCGAGACTTGATACGATGCTATATTAAGTTTCAGTTTTTGAGAAATATTGTGCTAAACAGTTACGGATGTGAAACATCTGGAGACATTTTCAAAATGACATTTACTTTGTTCAATGCGTTTTTTATGCCTATAAATGAGACTGGGCCTGAAGATGAGACATTCTGTGACAGAGTTTTGAAAGGTTTGGATATGCCCAATCATTTACTAGACAGATTTAGAAATAAAAGCCTAATTCAAAGTAGAATTTATTGGCATCTGCTAGATGGATTCATTGACCTTCGAAACTCTCCGATTTAATCGGAAGATCAAATTCAGGACTTAACACTCGATACATACCAGATTCAACTGTCACACAGTTATACGTCATCTCAAATAAACAACGGCAACTATTTGGTAAGATTATATCGTTAACCTAAATATCAATAATACTCATCTGATAAGAGCTTCATTACCTTCACAGTTCCAAGCTGCTAACGAAATAAGATACTTTATAAAGCCAACTAATTGGAGGAGTGAACGTGATAACTGGAACAAATGATGAATATTCCAAGAAAAAACTCAAACAAAAAATGTTAATATCTATATACTCATTATTGCAAGACAGAACCCACGAAGTATATCTTACTCGAACCAGAAATGAAAAAAAAATTGTTATGCAAACTCCAACTAACCCCGTGAATACATAACAACTATGAGTCGGATGAAGTTCGGACATGAGTGTTACTCAGCACACCTTCACAAAATCAAAATTATAGACAGTAACCTCTGCGTTACTTGTAATGAAATTGGAGACTTGGATTACATATTCTTCAGTTGCAGTAAAAAAAAGCTTATGCAAAACCTTTTACAGTTGAAGGTAGATTGCCCTTACAATATAATGAACTTATTTCATCATCAAACAATAGAAGAATTTTTGATGCTTTGCTACTCTTCGTATTTGAAACCAAAATTAATTTGTAGTAAATATTTTTCTTTTTACTTGAACGGCCCCCTCGAGTGGTCAAGTAATGTAATGGTTCACAAAAAAAAACGAGATATTGACGTAAATATCCGTTTTGAGGTTCCCGAGACGATTGAGACCATTTCCAGAGTGAAGTCTATGTGTGTGTGTCTGTAATCTTCCACGATAAGTGCCGAACCTTTCGCCTGAGAGAGCAGAAATTTGGTATGAGGGTACAGTTCCTGTCCCGGATGCGACCATAAGTTTTGACTGTCATCTATCAAACGGAAGTGTCACTATTTAAAAATTACAGAAACTATATCGCACGAAACGTGACTTGCAATATGTCATTTGTAAGAACTTCAGAAACTGTGTCCGGAACAGAACACTCAAAATCATTTCTCCAACTGACATCTGTCAAAAATGAAAATATGTCATAGTTCAAAATTTTGCCATTCTAATATTCAAAATCTATCCCATGGATTAGAACCAAATTAGGCAGGTAGCAACAAAACGAAAGAATCGAATTAAGTCTGCAGTTGGAGTTTTTCACCGTTTCCCAGTCTAACGCTACAATTTTTTTTTTCCTGCAGGACCGCTCAATTGACTGGGTTCAAATATCTCCCTTGGTCAATTGACTGTTGAATTGACCGATCGAGTTGACTTCGTACAGTCCTAAAAATGTTTCATTAATGTTTTATATCAACCCCATTCTCCCGAAGCCCGTACCCGTCAAGTTCTGGGGTGTCACACAGTTGATTTTTGTTTTGGTTTTGTCTTCTAGGTTAGCATTGTTACGTCGAATGTGTGAACCTATAATGCATTGAATAAAATTGCAGAATATTAAAAAAAAATCTTTGACCTTAATGTTTTGTACCGAATTGTGTTTTGAATTATTTTTTTGCTATATTGTAGTATGTCACACCAAGAAGTCACTTCTAACCTCAACAAATTTGCTCTAATAAATGAGGAGTGATTTGGCTGCACCGCCGAGTCATTTGGTGCATTAGTTAAGGCACAATGTGAGGAAGATTGCTTGAAGAAAATAAGGTACTTTTTTATGATATCTTTTTGACTACTTTGGTGGGGCGACCTCACTTTTTTTTTTCAAGAACCGTTCCTGCAGAGTGCTATGAGTGCAAACTGTTTACATTTCAAACACCTGTATATATTGAAAAGGGGAACATTCTCAATTGAATATTGATAGAAAGATTTTTCTGTGAATTGAAAGATACACGATTGAAATAAGTTATTTTTTGTGAATGTCTAACAGAAAACAACTACTTCCCCGGCTAAAGCCACGCTGGACATTGAACTACATCTGATAGATATTCTGAAAAGGCCCTAACTCAAAAGAAAAAATCTGGAATTGAAAATTTGCATTTTCATTCAGATAGTTATTTGATTTTTTATTCCAGTCTTAATTAAGAACTCATAAAGATGAATGAGGCAAAGAAAAATGTTTTCCAAAAGAGAGTACTCACCAGAAATCATTCGTAACATTGACGCAGGAGAGACATCGCATTCACTAGTGTAGTGTAGTAGTAGAATTTGTTATAAACATTTAAAAGTTTTTTTTTATTGTTTTTGACTTCTAATTTGAAAACTAATAAAGCAATTTCGATACTCTCAATGGACGAATTGTAGATAATCAAATTGCAAAGGAAATATGTCCAAGCACGACTCGATCGGATTATTAGTAACGGGGAAAAACCAGAAAAAATTCATAACACCGCCATTTTTTAAGTTTTGAAGCAGACTCTCCACAACATAGTAGTGACTGATATGTACTTTATGTGTGAGAAACTCAGGCACTGTTTGATTATTAGTTTCGGCCTAATTGCAATTTGTTTTTTTAATGCACTTTATTGCAACAGACCTGGATACGTCATAGGTGGTCTGATTCCAATAGTTCTTGAAGATTTGGGGAGTTGAAGTATAGTACTACACAAGTACTTTCCTCATTTTGCGTTAAAATGATGCGAACTAGGTGAGAAATACTTGCAAACATGACCGAAAACCGGCGAGTGCATGAAGGCGGCTTATGAGAGGGGGTGCTCTACCTCCAAAGAGAGTAAACGTTAACTGAGTAGGAGAGTCTATTTCTCATAAGACAATGGTGACACTGATAGAAAGAGATGAAAAATCATTTGTGAGTCATAGTGACGTATATGGACCTGTAATGGCCACCAATCTCTCTAGACAGTGGCGGACTAGCGCACTCTGGTATCTGAGAATTACAGGCTCTTGAATTGGACCACTCTGTATGTTACGTGGGCCACCTGTACTCACGTCCATGTCCGTCACTATGACGGGTTAATGCTACAATATTCTAATTGGCTAGAACTTATTAGGACCTCCTATTCAGATAACGTTTACTCTCTTTGCTCTACCTCCACTACTCAGCCGCTTTCACGTACTCGCCCATTTTCGGTCATGTTTGCAAGTATTTTTCGTCTATTTTGAAAAATTTCAACGCAGAAAGAGAATACTTCTACTCTGGAAATATTTCTGAAAAATTAGAATCGGACCACCTGTGTGCATCCAGGTCTGCTGCATTAAAGTGCATCGAAGAATTTAGATTGCAATTATGCCAAAACTAATGATGCGACAGCACCTGAGTTTTCCATAGATGAAGTACATATTGATTTCTTCTATGTCGTGGGAAGCATGTACTACAACTTAAAATGTGACGGAGTTTTATATATTTTTTTTAAATCTGATTTTTTCCGGGTTCTTTCAGTTTTTCTCCTTTACTATACATTTTCTTTGCATTTTGATTCTCTACAATTTGTCCATTGGGAGTATCGAAAATGATCCATTGGTTTTCAAGTTACAAGTCAAAAAAAAATGCTTTTTAATATTTATAACAAATGAAGCAATGACAGTTGGTAGTAGGAAACATAACAGGATATAACTACGAACCGACTTTTGTACCTGCACAGTCGGTTTCCAGGTAGTATTTTTGTCACATAATCAATAGAGCAGAAAATCTCTATTGATTGGCCTAATTGCCAAATGGCAATAAGTTTGAGAAAGAAATCTGGAGAATTATTCTCCACTTCATCGAACTCTCGTGTGGTATTCTATAGATTATTTTTTTATCACTCTTCATGAGAATTGATGACAGACGTCAAAATAAAAATATACGTTGTCAGACAATAAAAAAAAATACCCCAAATTATTCGCGCGGCAATTTTCTAGGTAGACTGATCCCACTATAATAATGTTTTGATTGGCCAAAACGTACATGAATGATTTGAACTTGAAGTTTCCATTGGTTTCTAGAGATGTCAAAAAATGATAGGTAAAACTCATTGAAAAAGTCCACCGACTATATCGAATCAATCTACCCTTTTGGAGAAACATACGTATCCGAAACGACACAATCTTCACATCATACTGCATCTTGAATAACGACTTTTCCGTAGATCTTACCGGTCTATTACACCCACAAGACGACCATACTCTGCGTTGCCATTCCTTGAAATTAAAATAGATGCCCTTTCGAAGAACAGCGCGCCAGGAATATTTTTCCGCCAGAATCTTCACGTGGAATTCCGTCTTGCCAGACATCGTGACAGAAACAAGTGATCAGTTTTGAAAATCGTTACTCCTTTTTTTGCCAGCAATAAATGTTTGATGATATTCAGTTCATACTATTTTTCTTTCAAGTCTGCTGTTTTTTTTTCTAAACCACAAAACTATATCGTTTGTATATTTTTGTTTCCACCATTTTCTGCATAATAGGCTATGTACCTGCCCTTATTTTATTCTAAATAAATGATAAAATTCTATGGAATATCTCCAATAATCTGGCAACACCTTTGCTGGTGGCATTTTTTCGTATGCTCACTCAAGTCATCACTAGTTCTCCTAAGAAAATCGTTATACCCATATTTGTTGAGGCAGAAAATATTTATTTTTGGGGCACCGACTGACATCTTTTCGTGACAAATTTAGGCAGAACAATAAATGAGCCTAAGACACGTTGATAATCATCTCTCACCGGATAGTAAAATGTAAACGGATTATTTTAGCTTTATTTTTGTCATACGAGGATCTTTCACCAACAATTTCTTTTTATGGCTTTCATCATGTGGTCGCTATTGAAAATCGTGATTGGATACGATAATATTTTATCTTGCGTTTTGTCGATATGTAATATAATTCCAGTGTTAGTTCTGACACATTTTCGATCATAAAACTTGTATCGCAAAGATTACTTCATATGCTATTTCTGGTTTCGGTATCGATCTCGATGTATTGAACAGAACAATTGTAGCCCAACTGATTTGTGGAGAATACTCAACTGAAGATTGTATAATATTACTGTAGTCAGAAGGACATGTCGGGAGCTGCATAATTGTTCTTGTTTGCAGATTATTTAACACATTTTTTTTTTCATTCTTTTAGCCCAGATAAAAGCGTTGAAACTTTCCATTCATTACTCGGCCTGCGAATCCAAGAAATGGAACGAAAAATCTCTGGTTTTTATTCTCTCAAAATAAATTTGGGTTCTTTGATTCCGAAAGATTATCGTACTAGTATTCTCAAAAAATATTTATACTCTAAACCACTATAACTTTGCTCAAGATATATAATAAAAATATTTTTGTTGGATTATAACAAAAACACTCAAGTTGCACTTTCGTGTTTCTTTTCTCTCGTATTTTATATGGTTTGAGATGTTGGGAAAAATATCCTCAATGAATGAAATGAAATTCACTTATTGACGGATGTCAAATCGAAACAATATGAGATCTTTCATTTAAAAAAATGTAGGGGTCCTGTAAATGAGGGTGAAGCTAATCCTAGGTGTATCCATAAAATATTGGTCCCCTATTATTCCTTTTCAATGTATTTTTGCATTGCTTTCAAATAATAATATGTCCAAATAATCCATCATCTGGATGAAGTTGAATTTGGCACAAAAATACTATGTATATGCAAGAAAGGTGTCATAAGTCAAAAAACATAATTTTTCAAGAGAAGCGTTTAAATATTTTACAATATTGTTGGAGCGATACTTTCAACTTCAGCTATACAAATAATAATATTAAGTAATTTTTTCACATTATAAATAGTATCGAATTGCATAAATCAAAGTGGAAGTGGATACTTTGAACACATATATTGTATTCATAACTTTTTTATAGAAACAATCACAATTTTTCAAGTGGAGGGCTTCATAGTAAGTAATAAAAAAATATTATTATGATATAAATAATAATGATAAAAATAATAAAAACTTTTTCACAGACATATTCAGCTCACAACTAATACATATAAATTGTGATTAATATCATAAGAGATGCCAAATCATAGCCAGTCAATTCACAAATCACGTATTATTTAATTTTTTTATTCAAGAGGTATTTTTTCATTTCCTTTTTGAAATAATATCTGCCCAAGGGAATCGAATAATAGATTGCCAAAATTTTAAAGGAAAATGATCTCATTAAAATAGTCGTTTTATGAATAGGGGGCGTTATAATTCCTTTGGAACGAATATTAATATTATGTACATCTCCGCTCGAAACGTTTATTTCCTTCTTAGATATGGGGTAGTTTTCGAGACAACGATTCTGTGGAATAGGGAGCTGAATGAATGAACCTTCCTCTTGAAATTTTGAGGCATTTTTGTTTTTCCAATTTATGTTGTACAGGGTGTAACCTCTAGCACATCCGCTAACAGTTGATAATCCATCAAAAAATAAATAGCCAGAAAAAAAAATATGATTTTTTTTCTACCAAAACTTTGCTGTTTCACGTTCCACAAAATTTGGATCAATTTTACAAAAAACTAGTTTTTATTTTTTTATATTTCCAAACTTTTTTCGAATTTTTAACCAGTGTAATTTGTTATAGAATGGCATCAAACACTCGTCATTCACGGGTATGCAAGAGGTTATATCTCACCCTGTATATTCTGCCGTCGTTTGATACCATACATACATGATACGGATTATGCATAATTTGTAGGCACGAATTATGCATAACCTGTATGTGGCGTCATCGGAGTCAATGCATGGCCCATAAACTGAAACACACTAATTGAAACGAGATAATACGAAGGCCTCGCAGAGGAATGATTTATCTTTCTTGTTCAAGAAATGCCTATTATCATATATTTTTTTCAGGTTCGCGAATCCTATTCTACGAATGGCAAATGTGAGAACTCAGTTCCTCTTCCATTATCAGCCCCAATTTTTTTTGGGAATCGATTTCTTATTTTCCACAAATATTCGCACATGATCATCCAAACGAGTTTTCTGAACTTTGGAGGCAAAAACCATAATGGTTGTTTTATCTGCGTTCACATCTAAACAGTAAGCTTTGGGTTTGCCACTATATCAAGTGCAATATGAATATCAATGGAGCAACTGGATATCAATAGCACAAAAATTGATTCTAGAATGATTGCCTGCATTTTGAAAATCGGAACTGGAAGGAGCAAATAATTAAGGTCCCAGTATTGACAGTTTTTCATTCACTATGACAGTTTGACTTCTACAACTGAGGTTATACTGGAAGAAGTTAACAGTCTTGAGAGATGAACCAATGTATTTAAGTTTACTTGATAAAAGAGTATGGTCATGGGTCAATTCGTCTAACGGTTACGTGCGTATTGAAAACCGTAATGATATTTTCATAAAAAAAAACTCATCATTGATAGTATCCACATAAAGAATTTCATCTGTCTAGGATCAGCTTGATATTTATTATAATCAAATGACCTGGAATCCCTTATCTACTTCAATATAGGTGCATACATCTTAGGAGGAACGTCTAATTTTACGTTAATAAATCCTTAGTCTGATATATAATTACCAGAAACAACATCTGTATTTTTCACATGATCATTGTTTGAAGGAATTATCGAATCAATGAGAGAATGTATGAGATTGTTATTCTCGTAGGTGATTGAATAGTTTGTGTTACTCAACCTATCATAAATAGTGGTGTTGGTTTTAAATATATTGAGGTTGCTTGTAAATATCTTACATACATTTTCGAATATAAAAGATTGATGAGAGGCCTAGGTATTCGTCAAAATACCAACAACGATGTATTCTTTTAGCTGACTCCACAAACACGATTGAATTCTTCATAATATTTTGGGAGTACATTCGCTCAATAGATACTTTTTGTTCTGGGTATCCAACGGATATAATTTTTTTCAACTTTTTCCGCAACACTATCAGGCTGGGTAAGAATAAATAAATAAAAAAAATCTGGTATCCCTCATAATTCGTCTGTACACTTAGGCATACATTTAGAGCCACACAATCAGTGCATCTTGTTGGATCCTTTTTTGCTATGAGAAGTCGTCTGATGAACTGCTGCGAGTAGGATCTTTGTCTGTGTCATCATATTAGGAGCTACCTGAATGAGAAGTGAATTTTTGTATTAAACCGTTTTAACTCTGCTTATTCCTCATACCTCAGATATCGATCCTCGTACCCTCCAGTTTTTCATATGTATTGTTTCTTCCAGCTGTCCTGTCTCTGTCTTCTATTGTGTTCCCGCTCTTCTTATCCGATGTGCTTTATCGTCTTCATTGAACTCTGGAAATTTCCTTTGAAAATTAGTTTTTTCGTTGTCTCCAGTTATCCCGCTTCCATTACTATTTTGTTTTTCGTTTCATCTTCTGGTATTTGGTAGCCATTTCCTGTTTAAGCCATTTTATCTATCTGTCTGTAGGCCTCAGTGAGTGTTGCTTTTCGGTAATTCTCAATCCGAAAGGGGGGAAAATGAAATCAATTCATTACTTCTTGATATTACGTATTTTTCTTTCTTGTATTTCTGGCACAATTCCAACTACACTTAGATAATATATATGAACAAGCCTAACATGAATCAGGAAAACTGGCTTAACCAAAAATATGACTGAATTATAACGTTTGGATGATAATCTACACGAAAAAAAGGATTTGTTCATTCAACCAAATTTATTTGGTCGCTCTTATTGGCTTGACCCGACTAAATAAGGTTCATCCCAAAACACAGGTGTATTCGATTGATGAAATCATTTTATTGCGGTGACAAAATTTATTTCTAAATCAAATGCTAGCATTTCTTTAAATTGAATATATGTTAATCTATTGAAACAATCTCAAACTCGTATTGAATGAAAATTTGTTTCAACACGATAATATATACTTTAGTCAAACAACGGAAATAGATTAATCCAAATAGAAGAATATTATATTGGTTGAATTATATGTGTTAGATGGCGAAGCGTTCTCACAACTGACCCTTATTTGGATAATGATAACTTGAAAGCGTTCAATACTATCTGCGATAGTGCAGTTGCAGTCTGACCTAAACAAGTTACAAGTTTACTCTGAAACCAACAAACTATGCCTGAACCCATAAAAAATGCAACTCTTCAACGTTTTCTAGACCACACAATATCGAAACTTTCGACTACACTATCAATAATACTAAGTCGAAGTCATAAAAGACTTGGGTGTCTTATTGGACTCCAAATTAACTTTTGAGCATCATATTGAATCAATAGTCAGAAAGTTCTGCGTAATCTACGGTTCATTTCCTGTATAACTATGTCATTTACACTTGATTGTCCTATATAATGCTTTGATTCATAGCCATCTTGAGTATACTTGCATAATCTGGAATCCTCATTATCACAAATATATTGAACGAATTGAGGGGGTTCACAAGAAATTCATCAATACGTTGAATTACAGATTCAGAGACAACAGTATCGTCAGGATAATGGAGGAAGTTCGACACATTTCAGTCAGCAGAAATTTCCATCAAGACTATTGGTTTCATATGTCCTTTTCCTCTTCAAGATTGTGAACAACCAAGTTGATAGTACTTACTTATTGAGTAGTCTCAATTTCAAAACCGGACCCTATGTCACTCGATCACCAACTTTGTTCTACACACTCGATCCCAACACTAACTATTTACAAAATTCACCATTATTTGCGATTCAAACAATATATAATCAGTATTTCATCCTCATCGACCTATTTCGTCAATCGTTTGCAAGAGTCAAAAATTAAGCTTTTCGTGTGATTTGGTTTCAGTTTCAGGTATGCTGACTAACTTACTATTTAGTTTTAGGGCGATTCACCTGTTCAGCGCCATACTTGTATACAGTGCTTCTCAAAAGTCCCCCCCCCCTCTTATTTTCGGAACGGTCATACATAAACAAGTGAAATTTGGAAACTGAATATTAAAGGTTGTAAACTTCCCTACTAGTGACGATAGATGACGTCACAAGGTCATTGTGACCAATAATTTTAAATGGAACCCTACGGCAAGCGACACCTCTTTTAAAAGGTATCGAAAAAACCTATTCAATGATTTCAATTTTGTTTGTGTTTATGGAAATTTTGATGGCTCATTAGTAAACATTAAAATTCAAATTCCATTCAGTATGATATTGATTACAGATTTAAGAATCAGTATTTACTTAAATAAATTGCTCGAAGTGACCTTCATTCACTTCCTGACAGTGGAATATCCTATTTTTAAACTCTTCTCGTACTTTTTCAAATGTGTCTGCGGAAACAGCCTCACATTCTGCAACAATACGTTGTTTTAAAACGTCAATATTGTCATGTTTAGTGGCGTAAACCTTCGATTTGAGGTATGAGGTCCGGTGATCGAGCTGGCCATTCCGTTGAACCTCGTCGTCCAATCCATCTACCACGATACTCCTCATCCAAATACCGTCTTACTGCACCGTAATAGTATGGAGGAGCACCATCCTGTTGGAATGTTATTTCCAAATTGCCGAATTCATCTGGATTATCTTCCATAATTTCAAGGATTAACGGTTCTATTGCGTTTTGCGATAGCTCCAGATAAACCTCACCAGTTAAATAGGTATTTGAAAAAAGAGGCCCAACGATGTGGTTTCCTAGGATACCTGCCAAAACATTCACCTTCTGGGGAATTTGGGTATGTGTTTCACAAAACAGGTGAGGATTTGCGTCACTCCAATACCTCACATTCTGTGTATTTACATTTCCATTCAGATAGAAAGTACTTTCGACACCAAAACAAATTGTTTTGACATACTCTGGCTGTTGGTTAATTTCAGTTTCCATATTTTCACAAAATTCTAGTCTTCGGTCTGGGTCGTCGTCTGAGAGTTGATGAACCATTTTCAATTTGTATGGATGAAATTTGTTTTTTTTCAACACCCTGTGTACTGTACTTCGACTGACTCCACAGGTAGATACAACGTGAGTTGTTGAAGAAGTAGGATTAACTATTACTTCTGCCAGTATATCAATTTTTTTCTCATCAGAAATTTGTGGTCTGCCAGATCGTTTCGCATCATTAATACTACCCGTTGTTTTGAACTCACAAAGAAGCTCCCTCAAATAAGTCCTCGAAACGGGGCGATCAGGAAACCTCTCATTAAAAATGCGTTCTGCTGCATGAATATTTTGTCCAGTTTCACCAAGAATTAGGATCGCTGCTACTTTATCACCTAAAGCACGTACCATTTCGCTTTTCGAAGCACTTAAACGTTCGGCTCACAACAGTTTAACAAATTATTAAAATGTACAAAAATATTAAAAGTACCAAAAGCTGCTAAAACAGTTAAACGTTCGATCAACAATACACAAATTATTAAATGTACAAAAACTTGGACAATTACAAAAACGTCGAATCAGGGAGACTAACAAAAACGTCAGCTTCTTTGACAACTATCCAAAGGCGGAGCTTGAATTTTGAATTTTAGTATTAACTGATTCAATTCATCACAGCTTTGCGTTCTTTTAAAGCGAGTTGCCAAAACTGCCCTAAACACAAACAAAAGTAGTATCATTGAATAGGATTTTTTCAATACCTTTCAAAAGAGGTGTCGCTTGCCGTAGGGTTCCATTCAAAATTATTGGTCATAATGGCCTTGTGACGTCATCTTTGACGATTTCGTCATCTATCATCACTAGTAGGGAAGTTTACAACCTTTAATATTCAGTTTCCAAATTTCACTTGTTTATGTATAATCGTTCCAAAAATAAGAGGGGGGGAGCGGACTTTTGAGAAGCACTGTAGATACTAAGGTGTAATTCTGAATTTGAATTACCTTAACACGAATTAATAAATGAATAGCAAAGCCAACTTAGCATCGTTGCGACGTCTGGACTTGAATGTCTGGTGTAAGCTCTCATGCTTGTTTGCCATAATTGTCAATTCAGTGGTTTATCAAGATGATTACTCATTTGAATAAATATTTTTAGTGGAGAGATCAGCTTATTTTGTTGAATCGACATTTCATTGAATTCATCAATTGTACCTAAATACTTGTTCAAATGAATATTTTGGTGAAAGCAATCAAAAAACTTCGTAGATCTGATTATTCGATTCAACAAAATAATTACATGGTCTAAAGATCATTTCTGCCAAAACGAGTTATGAATAGTGTTGGGCGAATGAGATATTTGCTTCATACAAATTAGTTTCAGTTGATTGAAACTTTAAATTTGATCCAAAACCAAGACCCTATTTTTACTTATTTCGAGATTAAATTTTATTTGAATTACCAATTTGTTTTTTCCTGTGTACTCACCTCATTCAGAAGAACTCCACACAGAACCCAAAACGCGTCAGTTTTCTCGCAATAAATAAACTATGTACGTTTTGCTGAAGTCTAATATGTTAAAAAGGGAAACATTCTCAATTGAATACTGAATAGAAAGATTTTTCTGTGAATTGAATAATCCACGATAAAAATCAAGTGATTTTTTGGGAAGTAGTTGTTTTCCGTGAGAGATTCACAGCAAATAACATTTTTTTCGTGAATTTTTCAATTCACAGAAAAATATTTCTATTCAATATTCAATTGGGAATATTTTTTTTTTCAACATGAATTCCCCAGAAGAAGTTATCTTGAACGATGGAAGATAGTGACTAAAGTTTATTTTTCAGTCGCATATGATTCCACATTTGATTTTATGACCATTTTGTTCATATTTTCAAACAAATAAATCTATCATAGCCCATGACAGGTTTTAATGTCAAAAAAACACTAATTTCAAAGTGTCCCGCCAAAAGAAATGTTTCTAACTTTTTTCCATCTCTGCAAAGTAAAATTTCTTCTAGAAAAAATGTTTTCAATTTCTTCCGGTCTTTCTGATGATCGTGAAAGCGCGACATGGATTTTCGTCGACAAAAATTTATTGAAGACCTAGTGAATGCGATGCCTCTCTTGCGTCGATGTTATAGATGATTTCTTGTGAGTACTCTCTTTTGGAAAACATTCTTTCAGGCCCCAATCATCTATATGAATTTTTAATTGAGACGAATAGAAAATCAAGTAACTGTCAGAATGAAAATTCAAATTTTCAATATCAGTTTTTTTTTAGTTAGGGTCCTTTTAGAATAACTATCTCATGTATTTCAATGTCAAGCGCACTTTTAGCCAGGAAAGTAGTTGTTTTCTGATAGACATTTACAAAGAATAACTTAATTTTTATCGATTTTTTAATTCACAAAAACAATATTTCTGTTCAATATTCAATTGGGAATGTTTCTCTTCTCAACATGAATACCCCACAAAAGGTTATCTTGAACGATGGAAGATAGTTACTAAAGTTTATCTTTCAGTCGCAGATGATTCCACATCTGATTTTATGAATATCCTGTTCATGTTTTAAACCAGGGCTAGGGTGGAAATCTGTACTGCTATTACTATAAATATATATATATATATATATATATATGAATATTTATATATATATATATATATATATATATATATATATGAATATTTAGGATTATGTACACTGTTAAAAATAACTATAGTAATTTCACAAAAAGTTGGAAGTTTTAACGCATAACAATGTAGTAACAATGAAATTCAGTTTTGTTAATTCACTACACGACTCCATTTAGTGAAATTACACACATTTGTTGAAATCTACTAAACATCTATCGGGAATATGTTCAGTGAAATTACAATAAAAATGTTGTAATTTTTTAAATTTAAAATTTTAATTCAACTTAGTTTTGAAAAATTACAACATATTTGTTGCATTTTCACTGACCATTTATCAGAAATTTGTTCAGTTATATCACAGTACAGGTGTTGTAATTTTGTTTGCACATTTGCATCGTGACTTTACTATAAAATTAAGTTCTTATTAAAATTTGATGAAAAAAGCGAACAAATGATCAGATGTCTACAGATGTGAGTACCATAAATAATTACTCATATCAAATGGAAAATAAATCATTATTGAATTAGAGTTCGGTTAAATCACAGAACGCATAAGAATACATTTTTTTTTTTAGTTAAATTACTATAAATAATGCAATTTTCAAGTCAGAGTTGTGAATATACTGAAAATAATTGTGAATTCTCAATGACTTTAGAGTAATTTCAGTTTCAATATATTTTTGTAACCACAAAAAATTGTAAATCAAATCACCAACAATATTTGTAAATTTCAAAAACTTTTGTCTGGAAGTCGACCAACAATCTACAAATATTTTCAGTATTTTTATAACTCTGGACATGAAAATTACATAATGTATTGTAATTTAAATGAAAAAAATTTTTTTTTGAAAAATTGAATTTGATTTGGTTAGGTTTGAAGATTGGCAAAATTCAGAGCACAGTTCCACAATGACAGCTTTAAAAAAACTCAAAAGTAATTTTTTATACTATCTATAAGCCTCACAACTTTAATTTGTGAAGATTTTCTTCAAAATGTTCACAAAAACCTAATATATCTGCTAAATACTCTTTATGTTTCGATTAATTAATGTTTCCGCCGTGTATACTTGTTTTAAATAGGTTGTGTTCTTTTGTTTCAACTATAATGCTAGTTGACATCAGTTTATCTTTCCTTGGCGCACACATCCCACCAGTCTCTTTTGTTCTGGAATAGAAAGTGGTGAATACTGCTGAATCTATGACAAGAAAATAAGTCATACATATAAGTTCCTAACGTCATTCATTTGTCAATGATGATTTGCGAAATCTACCTGTCCGTTGGACGTTCCATCATCGTAGTGTTAATGAAAATTCGGAGCAAAATTTAAAAGCGTTATGTGAGTCTAATGATCTGATATAATACTGCCGTGCTGAGCTCTGAAAGGTAGCTCCAAAGAGATAGTTTGGAGATAATTCAGTTTAAAGTTTCGAATTATTATCTACCTGATAACTTTCAAGCGTAGTATTTTAAATGTATGGAACAACAAGACAGTAAAACTCAATCTACATTATCTATAATATCTCAGAAATCCAACAAGATTGCATTACTCAACATAATGGATATAGTAGTATCGCTTGAGAAATATCGTTCATTCAGGGCATGCTCTCTTCTGTAATGGGATACTGCTGGGTGGAAAGTTTCAACATGGACTTCTATCAGTTCTCTATCTTTCTTCCTCTGTTTTTGCATACTTTCCCTGCCGACTGTCAGAAAAAGATAGTTTGCATACCTCGATTCTTTCACCAAGCGAATCCTTGAAGAAATATTCGAATATATTTTTCCGTTGAAAATTATCAGGGCCCCTATGACGTGTCACATCTGTTGCAGTAATATGACTTGAAACAAGTTAATATCATTTCTATGGATTTCAGTAAAGCTAGATTTGCCAGTTTTTCACGGTTGTCAGCATAGCAGGGTTGCACTGAATGCTTCAATTTTTGTTTTTTTATTTTATTCAATGTTTTTGAACATTTTGATTCTTTCACCCGCTTCCGTTTTATTTGTATATTCAATCTTATCTTTACTTCGAACATTATTTCCTCAGCCTGAAATGATATCCTCTACTGGTACATCCCCATAATCTATCAACTGATCTTTTTCTTGATCTTAAACTTAAAATCAGGATCTTTAATAGAATCGTCCGAATCGTCTTCCGGAATAATATCATTTCCTGGCATCTCAACATCTTCAGGATCTTCATCTACCATGTCAGTTTCTTGAATAGGATATCCAGAAATATTATTCCGAGACGTTGAGCCTACAGGGTCGTATTGGTAATTCTAACTTCTGCATAAGTACGATTCTTACCTCTGCAGATTATCGAATCCATCTGATTTTTTTTTTCGCAATTCAGTTCTTCGTTTAATGCCAGAGCCATCGAAATTATTTTTTTGTCACGGCTATAAATAATTATTCTGACGAATCGCAAAAGCAACCTGCTAACGAAAAATATGCATAGCAGTTTTACAAAATATTTTTTTTTTGGATAAATCGCAAGAACCGGCTTTACTGTAATGGAACTATTCAACTATCATCAGCGTTGGTTGATGAATTCTCAATTTTATGACCTATAAATCCATTTCACTTCAGAATGAATTCACTTTTTTATGTTATTTACTCCAGATATGAATATGGAAGTAGGTAGTTACTTACCACTTATGTTAGAAGTCACTGCACATGCATTTTTTTGGTAATTTTATCTTACAGGAAATACGAATAAGAACATGGAATATTTAACGCTTCAAAACAAAATAAACATATATAATAATATAAATTATAATATATATATATATATATATATAATAATAATAAATAAATAAATAATGTTTATTCAGTAAATTCAGTTACAGAAATATGATATGGTTTAGAATAAACATGAAAGAACCACAGAAGCTGTATTGCAAATACAGCTTGTATGTGGCTTGAAATTGTATTATAATTTGTTAGATACTCATGATAAGGTGAATTATGTCAAAATCTGGAAATTATCTCAGGTTCAGGGAGTTAGGTCATAATGGGGATCATCATCTGAATCGGGTAGTGTTACATAATAGAATTAATATACATATGACGGTACATAATTATAGAAAACACATGTTATAATACTTAGTCTAATTCATGGGACATGCGAAATAATTTGTTCAGACATTCCATTCCTTCAAATCAATTCATCCTGTTATTTACTATGTCATGAATTATTGATCTTGGTGTATTTTGTAACCATTTTGTGATCATTTTTTTTGAAAGTTAAGTAATTGGTTTCTATTTTTATATTATTCGGTATGATATTGAAGATTTTGGGACCCAGAAAATCGAAGCTACGCTGTCGGACATTCTTATCGCATTTCGGTACAATAATATTGGATCTGTTTCTTGTTTCATAGGAGTGTCCTATTGTGGAAATTTTTACTTTTTTTCTATAAATGTTTGTTATCATTTTTTGACAGTACAACTGTCTCAAATCAAGGAATCCACTTCCGTTGAACAGATCATTGCTTGAATAACATCTGTCCTTATTGTATATTATCCTAATTAGCCATTTCTGTAATACATTGACTTTTTCTAGATGACAGTCAAGGACTCCGCCCCATCCAATATTTCCGTATGATAGCTGAGATTGTATTAAGGAAAAGTACGAAGTTCGCAGATGAGAAATATCTCGGTATTCTTTCAAAAATTTGAAACGAGACAAAAGTCCTCTAAGTTTTCTTGCAATAAAATTCATTTGTATGTCCCAACGTAAGTGTCGATCGATTATTATCCCTAAATACTTCATTGATGTTGTTTCAGGAATTTTTGTAACTTTATCAATATTTAGTGTTCCTAGATTTGGTAAATTATTGGTATATGATGTAAAAGGTAAATACTTCGTTTTTTCTATATTCAATGTCAATTTGTTATATTGAAGCCATGATTTAATTAATTTAAAGTCTTGCTCTGCTTTTTTTTAAGAATATTCCAGTTTTCTGCTTGATAAATTATCGCAGTGTCATCTGTAAAACTGAGCACTGTTCCCTTGGTGTTCATGGACAACAAACTATTGATATAAAGTATGAATAACAAAGGTCCCAAGACGGTGCCTTGGGGAACACCATATGTGATATCCCTCATCTCGCTACATTTACCGTCAATAACTGCTTGTTGTTGTCTATCTGAAAGGTAACTCTTCAATAGGTCGTATATATCTCCTCTAATGCCATAAAGTTTCAGTTTTTTTTAATAAAATGTTGTGACATACAGTATCGAAAGCTCTAGAGAGGTCAATGAATATACATAATGCAGGGGTTTTTGAATCGAGTGCCTTATACAGATTCGAAGTTAATGAGTAGATTGCATCTTCTGTAGACTTTCCCTCTCTAAAGCCGTATTGACCATCTGAAAGGATGTTGTTTCTTGCCAAGAATTTGACCATTCTGATCTTAATAATTTTTTCTATTAATTTTGATAAATTACTTGTGAGAGAGATCGGCCTATAATTTCCGAGATCGTATTTGTTTCCACTCTTATATAAAGGTCGAATAAGTCCCATTTTGAATGATTTAGGAAAACATCCAGTTCTGAAACTTTCATTAAATAGGATGGATAGAGGTTCAGCAATTATATGTGCTATTTCTTTAAGTGTCTCGGTTCTGATATTGTCATTTCCAGGAGATTTTTTATTTTTTAACGAACGTATCGTGAAGAATGAATTATTATTATTCCTCGCATAATGATAGTTCAGTTAGGCAAAAAGTCGTACTCGAGCAGCGACGATACAATCCATGGCTTTGACGTGGTATATCCACAATAATTTGGATTTATCACTTTATAGCTGACGATATGCCGATCCCACATTGGAGACTTTTGCTACGCATGAAGTTGGGATATACGACTTTCAAAAATATTCTGCATCGCTAGTAATATATGTATTTCCCACTTTAAAGTCAACAAAACCTGCAAGAAATCGTCCAAGCATGATCCCTATAGTGGTAACACTATTTGACAAAAAAGTGGAGTTGCCACTTTCAAGCTTAGCACGGAAGAATACAGAACCGTCTTTGATGAATACATTGTCCCCGAAAAGTGAAAGAATGCGTAAGCGTGATTAAATAACGCTATATCAAGTATTCATATCTAGATTCATATATACCAAAACAATTTACAATGGAATGAAGCCACTTACTTATGGTAAGAGGCGGAGGACGTTTCCGTTTTCTCACAACATAATGTTCTGCCATGTCTAGTTGAAACACTCACACACTTGATGAATTATTCACACTTCACAAGTTATCCACAAAGTGACACAACACGAGGAGTTAAGCGCCCTAACTGCGAGTCCAACATTCCGTAAAATACAGCGATGAAATGTTGCAGTGCCCGTCAACCTTTTGTTGATTTGAACAAACATTAACTGAATGTTACGCACTATTGGTTTTTATTAAATTTACTGCTGACAGTTTTATTTTTAGAAACCCAGTTCGAGATGTTTGTCGCCATCACTAATACAAGGTAACTAGCCGTGGGCTGTAGGTTTACACTATCGATGTTATGGGTACGATATTTGAGAACAGACTGATTCTGTCATTATCAGCGAGTATCTCATTATCGAGATAAGTTTTTGGAATAAAGATCATAACGGTGAATTCTTCATATAGATTTTCAGTGGATAAATCATATGATCAGGATGTTCTGAATATTCGAGATAATTTTTTCGCTTTGTTGTTCACGGCATTGTGTTGCCGAGCAACAACACGAGATCGCTCGCGGACGAGTGGTATTGCTGTACGGCAACACAATTGAGTCAATAATAAGAGACATCATTATGAGAAAATATTCAGACTAGAGTGGTATTTTGCTAGAATATTTCACGAAGCAAATATTATAAACATGAAAAATCCATTGAATTGTCTCCATATATACGGTTTTGATATTTTGTATCAATAATAATCATCGCTTTTTAACCGACGAAACCAAAAAGGAGGAGGTTCTCTATTCGACCCGTATTTTTTTTTTCCATCATATTTTTTTATGTATGATCACACATAACTTTTTACTGATACGTCCGATTCCGATAAATCTTTTTTCAGTGGATAGGGTGTACTTCGAATTTGGTCCCACTTGAATTTAAAAGATAAAATCCACCCTTATAGTCCGGTCAATTTAGAAATTCGAAGGTGCATAAAATCCCAACAAGCTGAAAATCAGTAAAATTGTTCAAAACATAATTATAAATAATGTTTAAAAGTTCCCCATCATTCCCGTGTATGGAAAAATTTTTATTCAAGGTCAAAGGTCAAAAAAATGAGTTTTTCGCGATTTTCAGCAAAACGGTAAGTTTTATCATAAAAAAACTTCAGACAAAAATTGTAGATCATAAAATTATCTATGAAAAATGTAACGATACTTTTTTTCATACAAGCCACCGTTTCTGAGATATAACGATTCAAAAAGTTATAAAAGTTGTTATCGTCATAATATGCACACGTTTCCACGACACCTATGAGGTAGTGTACTTAGCGCGTTTTTTTGAACGTGGTTTCCCCAGTAGGCCTACTCCACGGGTCAGTTGTGATCCTGTTTAATGTGAAACTATTGCAAAATAACGGCAATTTTCAAAGATTGGAAAAGATAAAAGCGATGTAAATTAAAAAAAAGTGGTGAAGTTCATTCGCCTGATTCGTATGTTTCAAATTCTTCTTGTTCTTCTTCTTGATCTTCTTCTTGTTCTTCTTCTTCTTCTCCTGCTTCTTCTTCATCTTCATTTTGGATGCAAGTAAATTGCGTCAATAGCGATGTATCGCATGATACTTCGTCGGAGTCAAACGAATCCTCCATTGTTTGTGATTCAATATTAGAGCACGACCGGCCTTGACAATTTGTGCATGCCAGAGAACAAAACAGTCCGAATTTTTTGGAACCACATTTAGCACTGCATCCCTTTTTGCAGTTGCAAAAAATTGTGTTCAACAGTTTTTCCGGCGCAGGTGGGAGTAAAGTTTGAACTGGCTCTAATATATTGTTGACCAACTTCCAACCCCAGTCTGTAGGGTCTAGCTGATAACCAAGCCACACTTGAACTTCGTAATATACCCGAAAAAGATGTTGATGAGCAGCAACTGAGGTTGGAGGAAGACAAGCTAATTGAACTTGTAATATATATAACATAATATATAATATATATAATATATATATATATATATATATAATATATATATTATAATATATATATATATATATATAATACATATATATTATAATATATATATATATATATATATATATATATATATATTATAATATATAACAACTCTAGAGATGTATATACGTGGCGTACTCATGCATATTATAACGATAACAACTTTTATAATTTTTGAATCGTTATATCTCAGAAACGGTGGCTCGTAGGAAAAAAAGTATTGATACATTTTTTATAGACAATTTATGTTAAATTTTTGTCAGAGTACTTTTATGATAAAACCACCGTTTTGCTGAAAATCGGAAAAACTAATTTTTTTGACCTTTGACCTTGAATAAAATTCTTTCCATACACGGGAATGATGGGGAACTTTTAAATATTATTCATAATTATGTTTTGAACAATTTTACTGATTTTCAGCTTGTTGGGATTTTATGTACCTTCACTCTCATTTTTTGGTCTAGATTGACCGGACTATTAAGGGTAGCAAAATGAAGGATATTGATCACTCACGCTCTGAATTCTGGTCCGTTAACCGATTCTATCAGGCATAACTTTGTACTGGGTTCTTCGATTTGGATGATTCTGTTTTTAATAGATAGGGTATACCTCATATTTGGATTTCGAAAGGAATTAGCCACCCTTACGGGTGGAAAAATAGGGGATAATTGATTTTTCACTAGTGAACATTGGCACACACAAACGTAGTTGACAATGACAGATCGCTACTGACATTATTCTTGTTCCACATCCGTCAAAATCAGTATATTTTATGAGAGGATGGAATGATATACAAAGTAATGAAATAAACTAACCAGAACAACGAAAATAATTTATATTACAACAGATAGTGAAAGTAGATAATCATATTATTTAACTGGTGATAGTTGAAGTAAGGTGGGTGAGTAAGTATTTTGGAAGTAATCAAAAAACAAGTAGGTAGTAATTGGTGGATTTTAGCCACAAAAAAATGAAAAATAAAAACATTTTAACCAAAAATTAAACCGACGAAATACGGAACTAAAAAGTAAAAAATAAAAACTTTTTAACAAAAAATGAAACCGACGAAAAAATCAACTGAAAAGCAAAAAATTAAATAAACCTTCTTAGTCTAAATGATAATTGCGCTCTAAACTAAGTAGTAACTGATTTTGAGTCGGCGCCAAACAAACTACCAATTGAATTAGGTGAAGCGTAAAATGATGGCAGCGAGATGCACGGCTGCGTTTTGATGACTTCTTTCATAGATAATGTTCTTCGATAATTGTTTGTTTGGCGCCGACTCAAAATCAGTTACTTACATTAGTTTAGGAGCTCAATTATCATTCAGACTAAGAAGGTTTATTTTATTTTTTGCTTTTCAGTTGATTTTATCGTCGGTTTAATTTTTTGATAAATTTTTTTTATATTGATAGAAGATGGTGAACAAAAATGAATAATTGATCAATACTTGACTATCAAAAGGCAGAGCGCTAGTTCGAGCTCAGTAATGAGTCGAACAACCTGCGGGTACGTAGAACTGAAGGAAATGTCCTACGACTAAAACTACGCAACTACTCAATCTATCAGTAGTGCAATACATTATGTTCTGATAAACCTATATGTTGTATCTTGAGTGGACTGTATGATATGGAATGGATTTTTTTTTTTTTTTTATATGTTCTGGTTCTTACGAAAAGGGATATCCTGTAATGTCCAGAGAACATCGTGGGAACCAAGGGAAAGAAGATAGGAGTTGGTGTTCTTCTTAAATTTCTGAAGGTTGTATGCCTCGGGGAACACCTCCCTAGGCAATGAGTTCCAAAGCCTCGCTGTTCGTTGGATGAACGAGTCTTTGGAAAGTGATGTTCTGCAGGTCTCCAAAGTGACCACGAAGGGGTGTGATGACTGAACTTGACGGGTTAGTCTCGAAGAGACTGCCAAAGCAGGAACGATTGTTGATATTTCAGAAGAGCCAATGAAAATATCTATAAAATAGAGACAAATCGCCAACTTTTCTACGGTGTTCCAGACAAGTGAGCGGGTTTGTAAGCGAGGCATCACCGACGAGACGAATTGCCCTTTTTGGACAGAATCCAATAGCCTCAGGATATGTTCAGGTGCCGCGCTCCAAGTATGGGAACAGTATTCCAGGACAGGTCGGATCTGTGCCTTATAGATCATAAGCAGCTGAGTGGGGGTGAAATAGCTCTTGGCACGAAACAAAACCAAGTTTTTGGGATGCACTTTGGCAATGGACCTCACGTGATTTTCCCAGGAAAGGTTATTGCTGATAGTAATACCAAGCATCGATATGGATGACTTCAGTGGTATGGTTACTCCTGACAAAGTTATGTTAGGCACAGTGAGATCGGCTTTTCTAGAGAAAAGACATGCTTGTGTTTTGTTTGCATTGAATTCTACCAAGTTATTAGATCCCCACTCGAGAATTGTTGCTAAGTCCATATTTATATTATTAACATTTCTTCCTCGTTCATTTCTGGTTTCACGGGCTGATATAGGGGCCCTGGAAGAGAAAGCGGTATGGAGGGTACTATCATCGGCAAAGCTGTGTACTGGACATGAAGTTGCTTTCAACAGGTCGTTGATGTGAAGTAGAAATAGTGTTGGTGCGAGAATAGATCCTTGCGGAACACCAGCATTTATGAGTAGAGTGTCAGATGAAACTCCATCGACCACTACATGGAGAGACCTGTTTGAGAGAAACTAGCAAGCAGAGAACACAGCTGAGGGGCAAGCCATAAGACGGAAGCTTGGCGAGGAGTCCCTGGTGCCAAACTCGATCGAACGCCTTGGAGATATCTAATGCCACAGCTAAAGTTTCTCCATACTTTTCAATAGATAGCTGCCATATATGTGAGACGTAAGCGAGCAGGTCACCAGTTGATCTCTGATGGCGGAAGCCATATTGCCTATCGTTGACAATTCCTGAGTCTTCCAGATATTTCATGAGCTCGATGTTGATGGCTTTTTCCATGACCTTTGAGATAATAGATAGCAGTGCGATAGGTCTGTAGTTGCTAGGTAGGGCCTTTTTGCCTTTTTTAGGGACTGGCTGTACTCTTGCAATTTTCCAATTGGACGGAAATACCCCCAAATTGTAAGAGTGGTTGAACAACTTGCAAAGAACAGGTGTTAGTTCGGGGGCACATTTCTTGAGAACAATCGGCGGGATTCCGTCAGATCCACAGGCTTTGTTGGTGTTGAGACCCAGCAAAATCTTTCTGATAGTACGTTGGCGAAAGGTGATCTCGGGCATGTGACTGTCAATAGGTGTAATGTTCGGGGGTTGTTTTCCCGATGAATCCAGAGTGGAATTTCCAGCAAATAGGTGCGCAAAGATATTGGCTTTTTCCTTGGCAGTCGTTGCTAGTGTTCCATCTTCTTTGGTTAGAGGAGGAAATGAGCTGGAAGTGAAGTTTCTTCCTACAGCTTTGGCGAAAGACCAAAAGACCAAAATGTAATAATCACTACTCGAACTCGAACTTAAAGCAAACATGTGTTGCCTTCAACCCCTGTTGATCCATTCTGTCTGTTTCGTACAATCTATAATGAACTCGTTTGTGTTTGAATCAATTGATGTTGAAGAAACGAAAACTGTAAATATTGATCTCAAAAATAAAAAGAGTGTTGGCATGGACAATTTGAAGGCTGAAACTATGAAAATGATAGTACCATTTACTATAGAACAACTAACATACCTACTAAACAAATACGTGAATGAAGGAGTTCACCCCTCGGCCTTCAAACAGTCTATCATCACACCCTTGTATAGATAGATGATAGCTTTTTTATTTTATCATGTTATGTATGCAATACATTTATGACAAGTCCAAATGATATACAATTTTTAGTAAATTTAATAAATGAGTAATAGCTAAATAAGGTGTAGATATGACGGTGATGTACGGTCAAAAATGTGAAGATAAAAGAATAATGTCTAGATAAACAATTATAAAGACAATGAAATGAAAAACGGGAACACACGCGTAAAACAGCAGGTCATAAACCAGCTTACATAGAGTAATTTAATATTTTTATAAACATGTGATTTTATATACACCAGATACTTTTTTGTTAGTATACACAAACAAGCTGTCAGGAGTGGAAACAAATTGTGAGATGAATCATGTAGCTATGTAGTCAAAATGAGGTATCATGAACTAAAGTCAGTAGTTAGGTATTCCTCGATTGTGTAAAAACCATATCTCAGTAACAGGTTTTTTATTGCTGTTTTTAATTGCTTAAACATCATTTTTTTTGAATGATCTGGTAATTTATTGTAGAGTCGTAGGTTGGGAGAGTTCCTTGCAGTTACTGCTAGGCGACATCTAGGATTCAACAGATGATTATCATTTCTGGTATTGTATTGATGGATGTTATTATGAACCGTGTAAGTTACTAAGATTTCATGTATTTAAATGAGGTGTTGATATATAAATACTGCCAGTAGGGTCATTATTCTTAGATTAATGAATATTGTTTTGCAAGAGTCCCTGAGTCCAGCACCAGCAGTTATCCTAACTGCTTTTTTGTGCATTATGAAAACACGTGAAGCGTGAGTTGAGTTACCCCAAAATAAATCTCCATAACTCGTATGGGAGTGAAATAGTGCGAAATATGACACTTTCAATACATCAGGGATTTTTTCAATCTTCGTAGAAGGAAAATTTGGCTTGATAGTTTTTTGCACAAAGAGTTGACATGGGGAGACCAGTTCAATCTATCATCGAGTGTTATCCCAAGTAATTTAGTAGTGTCACCTTGTGTTATATTATTATTTGAGGAAAACAGTGGTTTCTTTGACTTGCTTTCATTTTGTTTGAGCATATTACTAACTAGCCACTCGTCAATTTTGATGAGCGTTGTGTTGTATTTTGGATATCTTTACATGAGTGATAGATTATTGCATCATCAGCGAATGATATGCACCTCGAGGGGTTCATATTCACAAATATATCATTTATATAGATAATGAATAATAGGGGCCCAAGCCCAATAAGAGAGATGCCACTATACTCACCAACTACAGACCAATATCATTAGTTACACATTTCTCCAAAATATTCGAAAAGAATCATGAGACTACGACTCGATTCATATCAACAAATATATAAAATTTTATCTGATAATCAGTTTGTATTCAGGGCAAATCCATCTACGAAAGATACAATTTTAGCCCTCACACAAAAAATCACACAAGTCCTTGAACAAATCGAAGTCATGCTTTTGTATATTTATAGGCTTGTCCAAAGCATTTGACAGTTTCAGTCACAATCTTCTGCAATCACTAGTGATATTGGAATTGGAGGTGGTTTCCTGGATCTCTTCCAGACTTACTTGGAAGGTAGAACTCAAGTGGTGAAGAATGGCAAAGTAACTAGTGCTGTCCGAAAAATTGAATACGGAGTCTCACAGGGCTCAGTTCTTGGACCTACTTTCTTTGATATATATGTAAATGAATTGTTTTCACTGGGGTGTAATGGAAGAAAAGGGCTTCAATATAATAATACAGTGGCTGGAACATAAGTTATTAACCCTGAATATAGAAAAAACCAATTACTTACCATTCAGCTGCAACTCCACTAGCGCTCCGCCCTTTGACAGGATTCCCGTCAGTATTGGAGCAGAAGTTTTCACCATACTACCTGAAACATAAATTGAAAACTTACGAGTAGTAATGGATCATTATTTGAGATGGGACCTACCTATTGATTATATAATAAGGAAACTAAGAACAATTTTGTATACATTTAAAGTTATGAAAAGTATATTACCTTTGCGACATCTTAAAATCATCTATTATTCGCTAGTTGAAAGCCATCTCCGTTACTCAATAACAGTCTGGGGAAAGACATCAAGAACACATATACACCCTTTGGAAGTTTTACAATGCAGGTTCCTAAAATTATTGTTTCAAAAAATAAGGAACAACGTTCCAAAAAATCCCGATACCCCACACAAGCATTACACTCCGAAACGCAAATTCTTGATATTTTGCAATTGTTTTTCCTACAGTCTTGTACCAAATACCACATGTCCAAAAACAAAGCTCAACTACCGGCACACAGCTACGGCATCCGTCAAAGAGACTTGTATATTGCTCCATTGATGTTGAAAACCACCACACAAAGAACATATACGTACTTGGCACCAAAACTTCACAATAGATTTTCTGTCCCAATCAAAGTTATGCAGCCAATAAACCGCTTCAAGAAATTCCTAAGGAAATTCATCCCAAGTAACCCAATGATCTGATGATTCCAAATAACTCCTATCCACAACAAGGTATCCATAGCTTCTCTACTAACTGAAATACAATGTACATCCATTTTATGCGTGTGTTTGGGTGAATGAGTGTATGTGTTTTCATGTATCACATACGAAGATCTAGCATTTAGCTGAATATGTAGACATGTTCACTCACCTCTTCACCCTTATATCGCTACTTGATATTCTCTCGATACAAGTGTTCAACACTTATCGAGTATTTATTCATTCACAATCAACTCTTACCTTATATGTTCTTCATGTTCTTTGTGTGTCACCACCATTCACCATTGTACTTTCCACATGTATTCATTTATATTTACCGAATGAAAATATTATTATTATAAAATCTGGCAACTGTCTTTCATAGATAGAAACAACCCACAGGGGCGTAGACTTGTCACAATGGCGTAAACATGCCGGCCGCCTTGAAACATGTACGTATGTTACATTTTCAACGTACTCAAAATGTTCTACGCTGAAACAAATATAAACAATACCTGAATTTGAAATATAAAATGTTTATGAAACTTGCTTTTCAATCTCCTCTTTCTGAAAAGGAAATACACACAGTTTTGTCACAGCACGTGGCGATCAGGGAGGCGACTCGTACAATCCCGTCTTCTCCTGAATGGACTTGCAAAACCCGCCCCATATGCTATTTCAATGGAGGTGCATCATTTTCCTTGACTAAGACGATGGTGCCTTCCTTGATGAGGTTTGGTGCGTTTTCCTTCCATTCAACTCTAGCCCATAATTCCAACAAATACTCCCGGTTTTGTAACCTCAGGTAATGATTCAACCCATTTTCCGAGATATGGGTAACACTGGATTCCGGAATTGCCGTTAATGTCTTTCCTACCAAAAAATTAGAAGGGGTAGAGGGGTTCATTTATCGGGAAGTGAGGTTAATTGACGCATGGGTCTCGAATTCAAAATAGATTCAATCTGCACTAACACGGTATTGAAACTCTCAAAATGTAAATGGGCATTCCCTGGAACTCTTTTCAAGTGGAATTCAGCTCTTTTTATGCCGGCTACCCACAAACCTCAAAAACTGGGATGAAATGCCACATTATATTGTCAGCTGATGAGTAATTACTTATTTCATCAGCTTCCGAGTCGAAAAATCGAGATAGTTCAGCGCTTGCGCCTACAATTTTTTTTGCATTATCCGAATAGATATCTGATGGTTTTTCTCTTCTGTCAATAAATCTTTTTAAAGCATTCAATCAACTTCAATGAACATCTAGAACCGTTTATAGACAATTTCAAAGAAAACTCCTTTAATGAAGTGTTCTTTGTTGGTGATATTAATATAAACATAAAAGCGGTTTCTGATTAAGCGTCTGAAGATAACTTGAGTATGATGCCAGGAAAAGGTTTCGTATCCCTTATGAATGAATTTACAAGAGTAACTTCTAGGTCAGCTACCTGTATAGACCATATGATTTATGAATCCAAGAAAGGAGAATATTATGATATTATCTCAAACATTATAAGATCGAATATTACCGATCACTATGCCATCGCCGCCGCTATCAAAATGGGCGATATTGATCTAAAAAAGGAGGTAGACATTCAGTGAGACAAAATACTAATATACAACAGCTCTGAACTTTATTGAAAAATGAAACCTAGAACGCGGTTCTCCATCGCAATGATGTTTTAAATGCTACTGATATTTTTTATCATAGGTTGAATACGTTCATTGAACGCTCGACTACTATTTTACAACAAAGTAATAAACGCAAGAAAAAACCCTGGAAAACCATCGGAATAATAACATCTATTAAACAACGAGATAGACTGAAACAAAAAACTTTGAAATCTCCTGGTGACCTAATAATTAGTAATACCTATATTCAATATCGTAACAAGTCAAATTCCGTAATAAGAAAAACAGAAATTGAATATCACAAACATAAAAATGATAATTCAAATTCTTCAAAAAAATTATGGGGTGTTGTAAACGAAATCACAGGTAAGAAAACAAAGAAAGTAAACAAAAAAATTATATCCGTAAAAGGGGAAGGACTACCAGACGATGAACAAATCGCAGACGCTTTCAATGATCATTTTGCGAGTATTGGAGAGAAACTGACAGCGAAATTGGAAAATAAAACAAATAAATGATAGTTAAAAAACTAAAGAACACGCTTTAATAGAAAACTAAACTAAAAAGTGAAAAATAATTGTAAATGAGTTTGAAATAAGAATACAGTGATTAACAACAAATTTATTTCATCGTAAAAAATCGTGGCGTGCTTGATGTCAATTGTTGTTAATATTTCATGGACAGATATTGGTAAAAGTAGAATCATTATGAAAATATCTTAAAAACCACTCCACGGTTTTTTACGATGGAATAAGTTTGTTGTTATTCACTGTATTCTTATTTAAAATTATTTTCTACTTTTTAGTTTAGTTTTCTATTAAGGCGTGTTCTTTAGTTTTTAAACTATCATTTATTTTCAACTTTTTAGTTTTGTGTTCTATTAAAGCGTGTTCTTTAGTTTTTCAAACTATTATTATTATTATTTAATTTTTTCAACTATTTTCTCCAATTTTGAAAAGAATCGGATCATAATCACAAAACTCGTCCGCCATTTCAGAGCCGCCATCTTGAATCCTTCAATTTTGACAAAATAATCATTATCTCCGACCCCAAAAACCCCCACATACCAATTTTGAATAAAATTGGACCATAATCACAAAACTCGTCAACCATTTTGGAGCCGCCCTCTAGAATTTTTCAATTTTTATAAAAAAATCATAATATTGGACCCCAAAAACCCCCTCATACCAATTTTGAATAGAATCGGACCATAATCAAAAAACTCGTCTACCATTTTGGATCCGCCATCTTGAATTTTTCAGTTTTGACAAAAGAATCATAATCTCTGACCACGAAGACCCTCAGATACCAATTTTGAAGCGAATCGGACCATAATCACGAAACTCGTACGCCATATTGGAGCCGCCATTTTGGTTTTTTTTCAAACAAAAATTTCTTAATGCATTGTCGCCGGAATTATGTACACCTGCCAGATTTCAAATCATTCGTACGTCTGGAAGTGGGTCAAAATCGCGCCCAAAGGAGTCGGTTACAAACATACAAGTGAAGCAAATATAAAGCGTGTAAAAAAATAGTAAAAAGGAAAACTTTTGTACAATTCACCATCGAAAATGAAGATGATGAAGGTAGCGTTCCTTTCCTGGACACTGAGCTCATCCGTACGTCCAATAATACCTTACTAGTGGACTGGTATAGAAAACCGATCAGTTCTGGAAGATTTATGAACTACTGGTCTTACCACAAACAATCATTAAAAATAAACTTGGTCAAGCAAATGAAACAACCTGTTCTACGAATTTCTGACTCTTCATTTCACCACAAAAATTTGAAAATTCTCCTCAAGTTATTCAAACAAAATTCATATCCTTCATCCTTATTGAATAAGATTTTATTTAGCACACCGTCTATAATCCATTCTTCAAATGACATTATACCTGAGAATTTCAATAATAATAATGAAAATAATGAAACTCAAAGCAACATTTTTTATACTTCTTTACCTTTCATTGCAAAAATCACACCTAAGCTCTCACGAATTTTTAACAATTTTGGCAATATAAAAATAGCCCAAAAAACGGTTTTAACCATAAATTCTTTATTTTCTATGGTTAAGGATAAAACTCCGTTATTTTCACAAACAAAACTAGTTTATTGCATTCCTTGTGCAAGTTGTAACCATGAATATATAGGTCAAACAGCTAGGTTACTGAAAGACCGTATAAGTGCCCATAAAAGTCATTGTAGACTTCACCCTGAAAGGTGTGCTCTCAGTGAACATGTGAATAAAGACGATCACAATATGGATTATAATTCCACAAAAATTTTAGTAAAAGAAAAGGATGCTTCGAAACGAATCTTTTTGGAAATGGCATTATTTCTCAATCCATCAATTGTTTGAACAAAAGAACAGATCTCAATCATTTAAGTGAGATCTATTCTTATCTATTAATCTTGGACAAGAACCCGAATGCTCTCAATAATAATTCATCTTCCTTTTCTAGTTAATACAAACTAACATGAAAGTTTTGTAATAATTAATAACTAATAAATATATTCATCCAATTTTACCATTAGAAAATCTCATCTTCAGTAGTAATTGCAATTGATGTTTTCCACTTTCATGTGGACAGCTTAGACCAAATGTCTCTTCTTCTTCTTAAAAATTGTACAATTTTGACGTTGACATTTTAGGTTATGTTAAATTCCAACCTCGATGCTGCTATTTTCCCTCACTTTTCACATTCATAACCAAAGAAAGTTCACCACAATGGTTTTCGGCTTTTAATAAATTTACCAGTAATGTTTTGTGTTACAAATATTATTCCATAAATCTAATTGTTGCTCCATGTTTTTACATGTTTTAATGCTGTCTTTTACACCTTTTTGTATTTCACCGAAAAACGACCATTCTCACTAACATTGTAAGTAAAGTTTATTTTTATAATTATCAACATACTATAGTAGTTTCACCTTTGTAGCTCCCTGATGATGACAATATTCATTGTCGAAATATTGGAAATATAATGTTATGAGAGTACATTTGCGTTTGCTGCTGTCCCAAAGAATTTCTCAGACTATATATATATATATATATATATATATATATATATATATATATATATATAATGTATATACAATGTGTCTCACTTCTCATGGAAACACTTCCGTTATTATTGAAGTAGAATTCTGAAATTTTCACGATCTTTAGACATACCAAGGATGTGGCTCTTTTGGGGTCAACCTGAGTGACATACCCTGCGCGCCAGGGGAGATGATAAAACTATTTTTGCGAAAAATAATAATAGGGGGCAACATAGGCTCAAAATTCTTACGGATCCGTGACCAGGACATCAAATTTTTTGACAATCCATATTTTTGCTGAAAAATTTTCAGGTCTGAAAAAACCGAATTTTTCATTATGGAAACACCCCCGTATCTTCCGTAATTATTGGAATGGAATTCTGAAATGTTCACGATCGTTAGATATACCAAGGATGAGTCTAAATCTGTTCTGGAGTTAACCTGAGTGACACTGCGCGCCAGGGGCGATGGATAGAACGAATTTTGCGAAAAATAACATTAGGGAGCAACATAGGCTCACAATTCTAACGGATTTGTGATCAGGACATTAAGAATCCGTATCAATCCATATTTTTGCTGAAAATTCTTCAGTTCTGAAGAATCCGAATTTCTCTCACTTCTCATGCAAACGTCCCCGTGTCTTCCGTAATTATTGGAGAAGAATTCTGAAATTTTCACGATCGTTGAATATACGGATGAGACTGAATTTCATCTGAAGTTAACCTGAGAAACATACACTGCGCGCGATAAATAGAACGATCTTTGCGTCTTAATGGATTTGAAAGGTTTCGAATGCTTGTATCTGCAATCGACTTCAGGTGAATACTGACAAGCTTAGGTGCTACTTACTTATCTATATGTCTGTCGGTGCAATCGTGCGTGCAGTGGTGCGTGTGATTTCGCGCGGTGTGGTGGTGCGTGAAGTTTCGCACCTCGGCAGTCCGCCAGTAAGGGCAATTAGTGGTTTCCATACGTTTTTGATCTCGACGCTTAGTTGACTGAAGGCGTTATTGGCTTCGATTAATTTTCGTTCGAACCAATGCTCCTTTCTATGTAGAACACTTGCGTCGTCCCATAGAATTTGATGGTGCTCAGTCCAAGCGTGGTCAGCAATTCACGATTCTGACGTTTCTCAGCATTGAGTCGGAGGCATTTCCATGGGAAATGAGACAAATTCGGATTTTTCAGAACTGAAAATTTTTTAGTGAAAATATGGATTGTTACTAACGTTGATGCCCAGATCACGAGTCCGTGAGAATTATGAACCTATCTTGCCCTCTATTATTTTTTGCAAAAATCGTTCTATCCATCGCCATTGGCACGCAATGTATGTTACTCAGGTCAAGCCTAGGAGAAGCTTAGACTCATTCTCGGTATATCTAACGATCTTGAGAATTTCAGAACTCTACTCCAATAATTACGGAAGATACGGGGGTATATATATATATATATATATATATATATATATATATATTTATATATTATGAAAATTATTTTTGGGAATGCAGTCAGTGATGACCAGTTCAAATTATATTCTTCGTTATTAAGTCGAGCTTTCGAAAATCTGTATTTTCTTTCTCAAGACTATCTACAATGTTATATAATAAAAAACATGTGATATATAATCTAAATGGTTACTAAAAATGGAAAACTAAAAAGAATTTGGTACAATGAAGAACATTGGAATTTTCTATTTGAAGTTTGAAAATATTTCAGACAGTGACAATTCCATTATACAGGATGAAAAAATATGTTTAAACAAAATATTTTTATATACGACGATAATTTTGATTAATCTGTTTTTTTATTGATAGTTTTTGATTTATTTTTATTAATGTGGACCATTTCTAAGAAAAGTATTTTTGTCAGGTCTTTTTCTCTGAAACTCTTGAATTTTGATAATCAATACGATGATCCCTGTCTATAAAATGAGTTGCCAACGCACAAGATCTTATACACCTTCTGCAATAACTTTTATGGCCTACGATTCTATCTTTTAGCATCTGTTTGGTCTGACCGATGTAAATTTGATCACAATCTTGGTATGGAATTTCATAAACGATATTAGATTAAATTTTTTTTGTATTTGAGTTTTCAATTTGGAATGAAGATTATAATTGGTTTTCAAATTGGTTTTTGCTATTATAATATTTTCGTTTTTTAGTAAGTTAATCAATGTTGGTGTCAATTCTTGAATGTGAGGAAGACCGTTGTAGTATATTCGATTGAGAAAACCACACTTCCAAATCACATGAGATTTCCTATGTATGTAGTTTCAGTTTCAAAAATTGATGGAATTCATGGAAAGTATGCAAGCTAGATTGAAAGAAAATATAGAGGGTGTACAAGAAAATATGGAACGAATGGAAAGTGGAGTACAATTAAAATTAAAAGAGAATGAAGAGGAATTTTTAAATATGTACAAACAATTAGAAATAAGAATGGAACAAAATAACAGGGAATTTTATGGATCAATTACACAAGAAATACCTGTTATCAACAATTCCCTAGACAAAATCACAAACGAACATAAGATACAAGAATAGATTTTGAAAATAATAATAAAAAAGTGATGAATGACATAAACATGATCAATAGAAAAGTTAAAACACAACAAAAGGATACAAATGAAAAAATATTATAGTAGAAAATGGAATATCAAATATAAAGGAAAGAAATAATTTGAGTAGAGATGACAATCCAAATCAAGAGAAATGTGAAAGTTAAGAAGAAAAAATTAAATTATTAGAGCAAAAGAGATTTGATAGTAATTTAAAAATTAGGTTAATTCATACTTGTCGAAGGGTGTCAATAAATAACAAATATGACGGTAATATAAAAAATTACATCCAATAACTTTTATTAAACGAATAAAGAATGAAACAAGAAATATAAGTTCAATAGAAGAGTTGAAAGAAATTATTAGGCAATATTTAATTAATCAACCCTGTATTTGGTTCAATAGTCAGGAGAAAAATATCAATAGTTTTCAAGATTTTGAAAATTTATTCATAAAACAATATTGGGGGGGAAATGCTCAACTTATTGTCAGGGACAAATTACAATTTGGCAAGTTTGCTGAAAAAAGAAGTATAAATTATAACAATTATGCCATACAACTGTTTGTCATATCGCAATATATTAATCCTATAATGAGGCAAGAGGAAATAGTAGGCAATATCAGTAGACATTTCAAACAAGAAATTATTGAAATAATAAATATGCATAAAATCAGTACCGTGGATATATTGAGCGAATATTTATTTAGGCTAGAAAGAACTTTATCTTATAGAAGTTGGGAAAATAACAACCAACATAGGAATGTACAAAGTAATTATAGGGATCAAAACTATAACAATAAAAATAATAGGAACATGAATAATCAAAGTAATAATAGAAATATACCAAATGAGAACAATTACCAAAATAAAGGTATAAAATTTTTTTTAAAAAAAGAGAAATTTTAGAAACCAATATGCAAACAATAACTATGACAATAACTATAATAATAATAAAAATAATTATCAGAATAATAGATATCAACAGCAAAATCAATATAATGGGCCAAGACAGGTTTATAATAGGCAATGTCAAAAAAATCCATTTATAAACAATCAGAAATCGAATGAACAAACAAAACATGTGCATTTCCACAGAAGGAGTAATAGTCCAGAAAATTTGCATGAAAGTGAAAGACAAACTGGTATACCTGTGGAAAAAAATCAGGTAAACACACCGACAACGAGCACATCTGAGCAACGAATTTTTTATGGAAACAACCATATGTGAAGCTGGATTGACCAAATTATGAACACCTTATAGAATTTATAATGGTAAATGAAGATACAGGAAATGAACAATTAATAAATTTAGTAATATTAACAGGTAAAATTGGGAACAATAAAAAAAGATAGTCTAGAAAATATTCTTAAAATCAGAAATATAATAGTAAAAAGGCCTAAAACAAATTTGATAGCAATCAAAGGGAAAAAATTAGCGGAAACGAATCAATACATAAATTTAAATTTGGAGATAGATAATGAAAATATTGAATTACAATTATTGGTAGTCAAAGACATGGAATTTGATGTAATCAATTAGAAAAAGTAGAAGCTGAAATAGATTATGAAAGAAAAGGTATAGAAATGGATAATAAATGGTTCGAACTTTTTGAAGGAGAACAAGATGAAAATATAGATGAAAATATTTTGTGCATGAGAGGAATGAATTGGAGAAATAAAAGAGATGATAATAATAATAATAATGAAATATGTGATAAAAAATATAAATGTGATGATAAAAATGAAAGTTATGTTCATGAATTATTGAATAAATATAAGAAGTTCATTATGTATGAATCAAGGATATCTAAAGGGAATGTACACAAAATAAAAGTTCAAGAAACAGAGAAATTCAGATCTGAAAATGATCCAATCTCAGATAAATATAGAGAACAAGTAAAATAAGAATAGGAAAAATGTTAAAAGAAGGAATAATTGAAAGAAGTACTAGTAATTATATAAATCCGATAGTTATAGACTAATAGATCCTCATAATAAAATGTTGGGAGAAGTTTTCAATATAGAAAACATTTATCAATATAAAATCTAAAATACAAATGAAAAAAAAATATATTACAAATATTATTATCTTGACAAATTTTTCTGGTTGACTCATATATATTTCTAATGACAGGTGGCATCCGAAACAAAAGAAAGTAATATTAGTATATTTGAAGAATAATAAAATTGATATTCCGATTCTACTAACAAGTAGTGAGATCATAAATATACATTTTGGGAAAATTGTTATTATATGAAATATAGGTTAAAGATAAAAAGAATAGAAATTTGATATAATGATATTTATACATCACATATGGATACCTGCTATGATTGTTTTTACAATTTTTCCAAATACTTAGAATTTCTGAAACCTTTGGCCATATTATAGTCAACGCAGATGATCCAAGAGTTTAGCAGTGGAGCTTTTCTATTATCATCAGTATGTTTCCAACAGCAAGGGAGCCCAACATTAGCAAAGCATCCAGTTCCCATAGCCACACAACACAGTCAGAATCAGTGAGAGTACACCACATAGATAAGAGTTCTATACTGATAGTACACCAGCGGAATGAGCATCAGGTACTTCTAAAACAAAACTAAATAAAGGGAGAGTATTCGGGCAGACACTTTTTATGGTTAATTTAATAAGACCTATTTACCGTATTGTATTTACTTTCGTTCTAATTTATTTTCATAATCTTAGTGTAACCTACAAATATTTATTTGCAAGTTTATATTCATTTGACTTTGTCAATATAATTGGCTGAATATTATGTACAAATAAAGTAGATATCGCAGGCATAGGTATTATAACCATTCTATTGAATTGAAGAACAATCATTTGATTATTTTCTGGACTCAATATTCATCTTTTTATCATATTACAAGCTATATTTCCAGAAAAAAGTATATTGACTTCAAGAAAAACAACTAGAGGGCGCAACTGCAACAATACTGAGGCAGGCAGGCAGATCATGTCTCCATAGGCGTACCGACTGAGCAGGGAAAAGGTAATAAAAGAGGTGAATGTTGTGATGAGTATTTGAAAAGCACATAAAAAATTAATAATAAAAAAATAATAAGTATAATCATACATAACCAATAAAATACAATACAATCATAATGAACGATCATCATAACATATATATATATATATATATATATATATATTGTTATGTTATGAAAAACCAGTTAGATATTTTAAAAAGAAAAAACCCACGAAAAAGAATAATTATTGATTAGCTATCAGTTTCAAGAGATTGTTTTACATAATTTTAAAGTTCTATTTCCTTTATAAGCCTATGTATGATATGAATAGATAAAAATGTCCAAATTATATAACACAATCAATTTCATACACTGTCAGAATGATTACAACCCATAATTCTTCAAAAGACAACAAAAAGTCTAGATTTACAAAATTTTCCTGAATAAAATGTGATCTACAAATTTATAAATTTGAAACATACAGTATATGAAATTGTAGCTAACTAAAAGTAGCCAATGGTAGAACAGCAAAATTCTTGATGACAATAGCCAATCAGGGAACAGATGGTCACATGTAGAATTTGAAATTGTAAGGGAATAAGAGCGGGAAAGTGTCGGAGGCAATTATTATTGAAATTTGTACATAGTTAATAAGAATGGAAAAATATTTTTATGCATAAGTTATGACACATAACCATAAACAGTGAAAATGTGACAATTTAGTGCGCGAATTCAAAAATTCGAATCGGAGGAGAGGAACAAAATTGGTATCCAGGTGACAAAAAACAAAGCCAGAAGGAGATCGAAAATAAATTGAGAACGAATGCCACGATATATTTTTGGAGAAATAAAAATGGAAATAATTTCAACATTATAAGCAAAAACCAATATTACCTTATTTGTACACCATACACAAATATTCGAAAGCTGATATTTGGATTGGAATGGTTCCTTCTATTTGGTATTGGAGTTCCTGATAGCATTGGAGTGAAAGGGAATCCAAATCCTAGTGTATATCTTGAACACCGACAGTTCCAGACAGGTATAAACTTTCATAGTGCACATCACGTCCTGAACAATTTCACAAATAACGCATATCACATCAGAAGAAATTTACTTCACTTTATTTTGAACTATTAAGGAAAATTTCACTTTCAAGGTAAAAGTGAGGTTGTGTCTATCTATCCATGACTTGTTTCTCATGATTATCCGTGAATATTTTTTTAGATTCACCTTAGAATAAGTTTTTTAGTAGGCCAGGTAAAATTAAGTTTTCCGAACAAAGGAAATAATTGCTTTTGATATTTTGTCGTTTGTTTTCCAAAAAGATCAACAATCATACCATTGAATAAATTGGGAAAATTTTACATATCAAGTAGTGGCTCAATTGCCTGAACCGGCCATCTGAGATAAGAGGCGAACCCAAATGTGCTTAGCTGTGGCAAGGAAAAAAAAGATAAAAATTGGCAGCAACGTGACAAAAACAAAAGGGCGTAGCTAGCAATTATTAATAGCAACAAAAACAAACAGGGGGGGAAAAAATTTTATCCATATCAAAACAATTTTGGCCCCCACAAAAAAATGGGGAAAAACCCTTAGCCATCTTTATTTTATAAAAACAATTTTTATAATTTAAAAACCCTCAACAAACAAAGGGACCCAAAAAGGGGGGAAGAAAACAAAAAAAATTTTTTCCCAATTTTTAAATAGAACAATAATAAATAAAAAATAAAAATAAAAAATAAATAATAAAAATAAAATATAAAATATAAATAAATAAATATATAAATAATAAAAAAATATAAATAATAAAATAATAAAATATAATATAATATAAAAAATAAAATATAAAAATAAAATATAAAATATAAAATAAAAAAGATAAAATAAATATAAAATATAAAATATAAAATATAAAAATATAAAATATATAAATATATAAATATATAAATATATAAATAATAAAATATATAAATATATAAAATATAAATAATAAATATATAAAATATAAAATATAAATAATAAAATATAAATATATAAATATATAAATATAAAAAAATATAAAATAAAAATAAAAAAATAAATATATAAATATATAAAAATATAAATATATAAATATATAAAAATATAAATATATAAAAATATAAATATATAAAATATAAATAAAAATATAAAATAAAATAAATATATAAATATAAAATATAAAATATAAATATAAAATATATAAATATAAATATATAAAATAAAATAAAATAGAAAATATAAATATAAAATAAAAATAAATATAAATAAAATATAAAAAGAAAATATAAATATAAAAGGAAATATAAAAGGGAAAAATTTAATAAGGGAAATATGAAAAGGGAAAATAAAAGGGAAATAAAAATAAAATATAAAATAAAAATATAAATATAATATAAAATAAAATAAAATATAAAATAAAACATAAACACATAAACAATAAAAAATAAAACATAAACATATAAACACATAAACATATAAACAAAAAAATAAAAATATTAAAAAAATAAAACATAAAACATAAACATAAACATATAAAACATA